>OU342740.1:198389868-198582951 GCA_910589775.1 Avena eriantha | reverse complement strand
TTTAGAATGTATTTCTTTAGAAATTGGAATCAACCTTTTTGGAGTTACAGAGCTACTGTAGTGATTTATCTAGTGATAAAACTATATAACAGAGGTGTTTAATAGATCAAAAATGCTCAGAGGTGCCTTAAATCTTGATCTCCTGGAATCTGGTATATTCAGTGTACCACATCACTGGGAGGTGGATTTAGGTCAATACCCATGTTGGTTTGACCTCAAGAATTTTCTAAAGACAAATCTAGGGACTACTTGTTAATTTTGCCAGAGGGAAACAGTTGTTCACCTTGGTAAAAGACTAATGCCATGAGGTAGATATCTGATATACCTACCACCGAAAGTTTGGTTTCCCAATTTGGAAATGTGAAACTCTCTAGGGAATTTATTTAGTGCCAAAGACATATTTTAGTGGATTAATTGCCAAAGAATGATAAACCTATTTTTGGGCAAACTTCCAGTTCTGCATTTGCAGGAACCATTAAGCAACCCTAGGAAAAAATCTCTGAACAGAATATGGTCATTTCCATTTTTATCTTGATTAAATCCTAGCAAGGGAATCTGGCCGATCTGCTAAAAAAAAGAGGGTTAAAACAGTAAAAGGGGAACGGGCCTGATCTCTGGTGGCGTGGGCCGACACACACCAGACCAGCCCAGCTAAGGAGCATCGTGGGCGGGGGCTGAGATTCGAACCTGCGAGGGTGGGCCCTGTCGGCGAGGGTGGCTGGCGAAGCGGCATGGAGGGCTCGGGGCCGTCCGATTTAGTTAAATCGGAGGTTTCCCATCATCTTCCTCGACAGAGAGCCAGCGGCAGTGGGTGGGACCCTAGACGGCACGGATAGGAGAGGGGAGGGTACATGGGGGCTCATCAGCGGCCAAGGAACGTCGGAGATGACGCGGAACACGGAGACGAGCACAGAGAGGGGCGGCGCGAGGTGGGGTTCATCGTCTGGAGCGGTCTCGTGCCGAGGCGTCCAAGGGAAGCTCGCCGGAGCTCGGCGGTGCAGCAGAGTCGGCATTTCCTAGGCAAGGAAAAGTGGGAGGTCAGATGCAGAGGGTCATGAGGGTTTTGAAAATGTCACATGCAGAGGGAGAGGATCAAGGGAGAGAGTACACGGACGAAACCTTGCGAAGTGGCCGAAAGGGTAAACCCTTCCTCTCTAGTGGCATGCAGGTACATGCGCTCGGTGGAAAGGTACGGGGGAGCTACATGGGGGCTGTGAAGAGGGTTTGAGGTGCGAAGGAGGGTCGAGATTGACCACACTCGTGCCTGCAAGGAAGAACCCGAGGAGGTTTCTCCTTCTCCTTTTTCATGGCGATGGGGAACAGGTGGAGAGAGCAGGGGCTCGTGGGGGTGTGGCTCTGGTGGTCTGGGAGATGAATGAGTGGGGCGAGGAGGTCTGGGGGAGCTTGTGTCCTTTTATTTGGGAGGTGGACGGTCCAAGATGGACTATGTCCATGAAGAGGCTTGGAAGGAGGCTGGCCAGGGATAGGTCCTCATGGGCGGTGGAGAGGGCCATGTGGTCGTGCAGAAGATAGAGAGGGAGTGGAAGGAGTGCTGCAGCACAATAAGTGAGCAAGAGTTGGCCATATATGGGTTCTTTCTCTTTAGAATAGCTTCCAAGCACTAGGGGACAAGGTTTGGGTCTTGATACAGTGATGCTATAGTGTATCTCGGCCAGAGGGGTGAGAGGTGTGTTGTCCAAGTTTGTTTGACCAGAATGGTGTAGGTTTGGTTGGTTTTTGATTTGAGGATTTGTTTACTTGGCAATTTTGATCAAGTAGGTGGTTACAAAGAAAGTCCAAAAACTTGCATTGGACCAGATTAGGAAATGGTACTGGGAGATAGATGAGGTTAAGGGCCTCTCTAGGAATTATTTGTGATTTTTCTAAGGATAATAAGTCCACTTAAGATCATTTATTCAAAAACTGCAGAAGTGAAGTGTTGGAGCTCTTTTGATAAATTTACATTGGACCTTGCTATAGTTTTATGTGAGGTGGTCCCAAATGTGAATACACACATATAGGAGAATTTTCCCAAGATTTATTGTGTCTAAAAGTATTTAAAACAATTACTATTCCATTTCTGCCATTAAGAAAATAGGCAAATAATATAAAGTTATTAAAAATATTTATTTTTTAGATGGGAAGGTAGGTTATGATATATGGATATCAATTGAGCAAAAGTTAGGGAAGTTCTTTGGTAAAAACCAAACTTGCCTTTAGGAAAGGACCTTTGGAGATTTTGACTATTAAAGAGATTAATTAAATTTGGAGCCATAATAATTATGGATAATATTTGATAAATCTTTATGATAAATGTAGATGGTGTAGACAAGGTATAGCAAGCATTTCAAACCTTGGGAATTGGAAATCCAACTTGAATTAGATGGAAAACAAGGAATTGAGGATCTAGGGTGATGTTATTTTCATATCACCAAAACCTTGTTGGATCCTGGAGATCAAAGCTCAACTTGATGCAAGGGATAGATGGATAGTTACACCAAGTCATATATATGATAATGGTTGAAGGATTTGGATTGGTTACATTTGAGGTGGTCTGGAAGTGATGGCAAACTTTGTTGAAAATAAGGCTACCATCCCAGATGTGTCATGATGCCTTATAAACCATGTGGGTTTAGAAGAACCAAGATCCACTTGGAACAATTCAACTAGATATTTAGACCTATATGATTAGAACACAACCATGAAATATTTGGTCCATAGCAGTTTAGATGATGGTGTAAGCTTCTGTCAAAGTAGGCATGTTGACTAGATTTGCAGGAATGGTTATTTTCTTGCCTACAAAACCACCAAGAACAAGTGGGTTGGGGAATGATCTAACCAAGGGCAAGAGTGTTCCTTGGTAGTCCTTAGGATGGTTTACGAAATTGCTCAAGTGCATTTCCAAAAATTAACAAGGGTTGGGAAAAGGAGGCACTCAAAAAGGTGATGTTGGACACAGATTTCCAGACTTAGCCAAATTGTCAGATTTAGTGTTTTTGACTAGAATAAGAGGGACGATATTCTTGATTGATTTCAAGGTACCAAAGCATCATCAATTGGATGATGTTGAAGTGTAGATTTATTAGGAAGTATCCTTGCTTGATATTGGTCTTCATTGACTTGAAAACTCCTAGAATGGATCACTTCAGAATTGATCTGGTTAAGGTTTTTAGATGATCACCTAGTGTCTAGAGATTGGATCCATATTGCTTAGGGTTTGCTGATCTTAAAGTATCTTGATCCTAGAGGATGAGCTCCTAGAGTATCTCATACTACTTCTAAGCAATCAAGTTAAACAGCAGATCAAGACAACTCATCTTACAAACAAGCAGCACCTACTACTACTAGGGTTACCATCAAGCTTAGCTTGAGGTAGGGATGGGTATTTAGAATAGGTTGGAGTTTGAACAAGGTAAGCTCTTGGTACATCTACCAAGAGTAGAGTTCAAAAGATTGTAAAAGGTTTTGGAAATTTTTGAGGTAGGAGTAGTTGAGGGTTTTATCTTGGAAACATAAGGAGATTGTAGATCTCCATAGTTTTGTCAATAGAGGCTATTAAGATAGTTTTGGTTACATAAGCATCTTGGCTCATGTTTTCTAATGCTATAACATTTGAGAATATGTACAATGAGCCAGGATAGTTTTGTTGAAATAGCTTTTGCAAACTGATGGTGAGGTAAGGAGTATCGTATGGTATACACTCACATGCACAAGCACAAACAGACAACAGGCAAACACTGCACCAATGAAGACGAAATTTTTTGTTCCCCCTGATTTTTGCATTCTGGACAGCTAATCAGGGTTGTTGAAATTGGGATGTTACACTTGTTGCCAATCATCTATCACATATGGAAGGTATCGTAGAAGACCCCGTTCCCATTAATGAATCTTTGCCAGGAGAATATCTTGTTGCTATAGAGTCTCGCGACCCTTGGTTTGCAGATTATGCTAACTTCCTTATAGGTAAGTTTCTACCAAAAGGAACAGATTACAATCAAAGAAAGAAATTCTTTAATGATTTAAAACATTACTTTTAGGATGACCCTTATTTGTGCAGGCGTGATATTGATGGGATAATCAAAAAATGTGTACCTGACCATGAGGTGAGAGCCATTCTAAAAGCTTCTCATGATAGTCCTTATGGAGGACATCATACCGGTGATCGTACGACAACTAAAGTCTTGCAATCAGGCTTTTACTGGCCTACCTTGGTTAAATATGCTCATGTATATGTTAGGAATTGCGATGTTGCCAACGTATGAGTAACATTGGCAAAAGACTGGAAATGCCTATGAAATATAATCTCGTAATATAGCCATTTGATGTATGGGGAATGGATTTTATGGGACCTTTTATCCCCTCTAACAGTCATACTCATATTCTTGTTGCTGTTGACTATGTTACTAAGTGGGTAGAGTCTATAACCACTTCTCATGCAGATGCAACCACTTCTATCAAAATGATCAAGGACATCATCTTTCCTAGGTTCGGAGTACCTCGATTTTTGATAACTAATGGTGGAACTCATTTGATGAAAGGTACTTTTAGCAAGATACTTTAGAAATATAGAGTCAATCATCGAGTAGCCACACCTTATCACCCACAAACCAGTGGACAAGTTGAATTGTCTAACCGGGAAATTAAAGTCATACTCCCCAAGATGGTGAACATGTCAAGGATGGATTGGAATATGAAGCTTAACGATGAATTATGGGCGTATCGCACAACCTTCAAAAATCCAATAGGAATGACACCATACAAGATGGTATACGGCAAAACTTGTCATCTTCCGTTAGAACTTAGGAATAAAGCTCGTTGGGCTATCAAAACCATGAATTTCGATTTTAAAACTGTTGGGCCAAAACTGCTCTTAGACATTCATGCTTTGGATGGACTCAGAAATGAGGCTTATGAAAATGCTAGGATATTCAAGGAGAAGGTAAAGAAATGGCATGATAGAAAGTTAGAGAATAAGGAATTTAAATCTAGAGATAAAGTTTTGCTCTACAACTCTTGGCTTAAGATTTTTGCAAGTAAATTAAAATCCAGGTGGGAAGGACCTTATGAAGTTGAGGAGGAATACCCTTCAGGAGCGGTAAATTTGAAAAATACTACACCCTCTTCTTCATCCTAGATTGTTAAGGGGTTGCGTTTGAACCACTATAGAGTTGGAGAAGTTGATACAGTGGAGCTAATCTCCTTAATCTCGGCCAAGGAGTATAGTAAAGTGAGGTAACAATATTTTAGTTGCTTAATTTTTGTTGTTCTGGAATCCTTTTTGTTCGTTTCGCCTTGTTCTTGGCTTTCCTTTTAGTTTCCTGATTTTTCTGAGCTATTTTCTGACCTGGTACGGGTGGGCTGTATGGGCATACGCGCCCGTACCATTGGTCATTAAGTAGGCAAATCCCCACGGCTTTTTCTTGCAAATCGGTACGACAGGCAGTACAGGCGGACACACTCATACAAGTGGTCGTCACCGACGTTGTTTCTTCTTCTTGCTCGTTTATGTGTTAAAAAAGGGG
This sequence comes from Avena eriantha, assembly GCA_910589775.1. Lineage (NCBI taxonomy): Eukaryota > Viridiplantae > Streptophyta > Magnoliopsida > Poales > Poaceae > Avena > Avena eriantha. The sequence continues at coordinate 198,577,429 of OU342740.1, read as the reverse complement.
ATGCTATAGAAGTTGGTAAGATGTCCGTATGGGCGCATGGTACAGGCGGGGCCCACCCATACAGTTATCCGTGGCCTATTCTGCCCCTTTTATCTAAGGATTTCCCTTTTATTTGCATCTCATGTCTTTCTTTTTCTTTCTCTTTCGCCATCATCTTCAGATCTTGAGTTTTCTTTCTTCCCTTTTACCATGATACCTCAAATATCACTTGATCGCTCAAGAACTATGCATCCTTTTCATATCAAGCAGATCTGGACCAAGAAGGAAGACGTTCATGTAGCGTAAGCCAAAAGAAGGGGATCCGAGAGGGATACTTTTTCCTCCTCAACCAAGATGCTTCTCAAGTGGTTCCACTCCCTAACTGGGAAGATATGTTCCATGCAAGATGGAGATTCTCAGCCATGTGGAACAAAGGAAGGACAAAGGAGAATAGCCACTCAACCTCTACAGGTATAACCTTCATGGATCTTCTCTTAAATCTCCTTCGGGATCCTCTTCTCAAAAATAGGAAAAACAGGATGATATTCAAGAAAGATCAAGAACCTTGAAAAGATTTCAAAAGCTTGTGTTGCAACTATTGGGGAAGGAGTTGCCTCTTACTGGATGATGGGTAAAGACTCAAAAGAAGGTCGATGGCATCGACGGTAGAGTTCATATCCTAACCAAAATCATCATGGAAATGGCTGATGACATCAAGACATTAAGAAAAATAATTATAGAACTACATGCTAGCATCATAGAGATGTCTACTCGATTTGCATGTATTTCTCATGCCTGCAGCCTCAAGGCGGAAGAAGAGGAAGATGATGACTTTTTCACTCCCAATAAGGAGTAAGTAATCGTAAGGGATTATTTGATCCACCCGGCTTGATTCCAAGCTTGGGGGGTCTATGAGAACCTTGTAATCTATCTTACAATTTTAGCATGTTTACTTTCCTACACGCATATTAAGTTTTAATTCCAGAATTTGCATTAGTTGCATCAACTTCAAGCTCCCTTTTGTTCAAGAGAAGATTTATATTCGTTGAGTTCGAGACTTTATGATATTTGAAGTTATCTTTTGATTCAATATTATTATATTAGATGATTAAACTAGGTTGAGTGTTGTACAGCTTTCATGATTTTAGGGACTTCCACACCAATAAAAGTATTGATTAAACTATGAGAAGAAGAATTTTGGTAGCATATTATAGTCCGAGTTTTAAAAATCCATAAAAGTAGTGAGGATGATCAAGTGGCTGTACTAAAAAGGAGAAAAAGAAAAGAAAGAAGAGAATGGAAATAAAAGAATAGCTATCAAATGAATGTGAAGTAAAATATAGATACAAGAAAAAGAATGATCATGAATCTTCATTACTGAAATCAAGTCCTCAGTTAGTTTAACTTTATGATTATATGATATGTTGTATCACTAAAAGCTTCTTATAACTTCATTGATACTAAAAGGGTGTGGAAGCCTCTAAGTCATGTGATGTGTAAGGGTATGGTAATACCCCCGAAGTAACTTTACATCTGATATTGTATTCCTGTTTCAATCTCTGCCTCATTTATTGTAATGACTCGTGCCTCATGAACATGATGATCTTGTCCATAATCCACCATCTTGCTTGGGCACGAGCAAGAGTCTAGCCTAGGGGAGTTGATGATTCCAAAATTGTAGCATATTACCTTTTGTTTTTGTATCAATAGAATAGGGATTTTCGTATTTCAGTACATATGTGTGCACCTTTTGTCCTTGTTTCAACAGGACCCCGGATTACTAAGTTCTTAGGAATATATCATTTGGAGCTGTCATATTATGTTATAATATGATATTTTTAATTGATAAAAGTCATTTTATTGATTTACCTTCGGACCTGAGAGAATACCAAACGTGAGGGAAGAATCTACCGCAATAACGACCAGTGGTACATGCAGAGCCCGCCCATACCGTCCTCCTGTAACAAGTGGCATCGCATCCGCATCGTCAAATACTTTCTCCTGGCGAAGACAAGAGAGGGATCCAACATTCATAGGCACCAGAAAACACGAAAAACCACACTAGAAAGGGATCTGAAGTAGGAACTTGGAGAAGGGCAAATACATGCTGCTTCGTGGATCATTCGAGGACATTGCATCATCCCCTTCATCATCAACCGCTGCATCTCCATCACCATTACTACCCCCATCTATGATCTATTAGATCTTGTTGTAATTCAAAATTCAATTGTGGTTTGCACTAGATTTATCCCCGTACTTTTGTCCATCCATTTGATTATGATCATGTCGTTGATTGCTTCCATGTGTGAGTAGTTTTCCCTCATTCTTGGGGAGATGTAGAAACCATATCACCATTATGAAGTTGCAATAAAGATAATCTATTATTGTGTCCATATGATTGGTCGGTCTATTGTAGATTTATGATTTGTGTTTGATCTCTCTCTTTAGATTGTATGTGTAGTCGGCCACATAGCATTGGCCTTCGGGACTAAAGTGAGGGATAAAACCTTTGGACGTATTTGGAAGTGTTCCTGGAGAGCTTCGTGACAATTGGCCCCGGCTAGCAACCTACACAGTCAAAAGAGGATAAAGGGAGACTCAGATATCCATGGGGAGGTCCTTAATTGTGGTGGTTTGTATGGGTGATTGCTCTCAGACATCGCTGTAATTTTTTAGAGGTGACCTCATTCTTGGCTCAACAGAGTGGCTTCCTACGAGCCTTATAGTGAACGTCTTATTATGAAGCTCTCCCACACATATCATGGCACAAGAAGTATGTTATATTACGTAATAATAATAATATCATGCTAGTGGTGTATCCTACATCCCCGAGAGCATTTAGCTCTATTGAGTTCAACCGCGTTTTCACAAAACCTTATTACTTGCTTTCTTTTACTTGTTTTAATTACTTTTCTACACTCAACCAAAACCTTTTAAACACCATTTACTTGAGATCAAAGGCAGCTTATAAGTATCCTTTGGTGGATGTGACGAGGGCATAAAGTCCTTAACCACATAGCTCCATGTGGGTATGATACTCTTATTTTGAAACTAGCTACAATCGATATGTGCACTTGAAGTCATCAGCCACCCACCAGGCTTCGATACAGAGTGGCATATATTGGCTCTTGCTTGCTATCCTTGCTCCACTCGAGGTGTGGCTCCATTGGAGTTGCTGCAGAATTGCAGTCTCCCATGCCTGCTCTATGCAGAAGCTTCTCTATGTATGTAGTTTGACAGATGGTGATGCCCTCCTCTTGCTGCTTCCCAAGTAAAAACTGAGAAAACCGAGATCACTCGTGCTGAATTTCTTAGTCATCTACCTCTTGAATTTTGTTAGCTCATCACTATCGTCCCCTGTCATGATCAGATCATCAACATAGACCCCTAGTAATACTCGCTTGTTACCAGTGACCTTGCATACACTGAATACTCTGAAGCACTGTTGGTGAAGCCGAGTGAGCGTAGCGTGGTGTCAAGCTTTGTGTTCCATGCACGAGGGGCCTGTCGGAGCCCAAAGAGTGCCTTATGCAGCCTCAGCACCTTGTGATCCTCTCCCACCTTGGCAAAACCAGGAGGCTACGCCACATAGACCTCCTCGGCAAGTTCACCATTCAAGAATGCCGATTTGACATCGAGATGGTGGTGCTTCCTGTCCACCTTAGCAGCAATGGCAATCCAAAGGTGTACTGAGTCGAGGTGAGCGACAGGTGCAAACACCTCATCGAAATCAACTCCTTCACGCTGCACATATCCCTTTGCCAACAAGCGTGCTTTGTGCTTAGCCACACTTCGATTTGCATCCCTTTTGATCTTGTACACCCACTGGAGACCAATCAGTCTTAGTCCAGCAGGAAAATCTGTAAGAGACTAGGTCTTGTTTCCCTCGATGGAGGACAGTTCTTCGTGCGTCGACGGGCGCTAGTACACATACGGCTTCGCTTCTGCAAAATTTGCAGGCTCTTCTGCTATCAGCAATTGTTCAGCCCTCCCAGGGTGCTCGGTCTCCGTGCAAGTACAACAGAGATAAGGTGAAACCTGTGCGGGAGATTAGCAACGTCAGCTGCATCAAGGGTCTCGTTGAATGCTGGTGGCGGCGAGACAAAACGTAGTGGTGTTGCAGTGACTTCCACGCTAGAGTCTGCTAGAACAGACATTAGTGGCAATTCCTCTGCCATGGCAAGATTCACAATGATTGAAACATGTGGCTCGTCAGGCATTGCAGCTTCAGGTTCCGCCACAGCTCCCCTTCCATCATGTAATCGATGGTGATCTCGATGCTAGAGTTTTCGAGGCCTTCGCTAATCCATGGACACGCCTGCCGTTCTTCAAAGACCACATCACGTGACATAGCGTTGGGATCATAGAACCGATATGCCTTTCCACCAGGCTCGTAGCTGAGGAAGACGACCGCAGTGCTACGATTCTCCAGCATCTAGAGGTTTGGGCGTGTGACTTTTGCATGTGCCATGCAACCAAACACACAGAGGAAATGCACATCTGGCTTCCGTCCATAGAAGGCCTTGAAAGGAGTCATTCCTTCACCACTGTGCATGTATGCTCTGTTCAGCACAAATACTGTAGTTGTGATAGCTTCTAGCCAAAAACATGCACGAACAGCCATGGCCTTGAGAATGCTTCTGGACATTCCCACGACCGCCTGATTCCTCCTCTCCCCCACTCCATTCCGTTGAGGTGAGTATGGACGGTGAGGTCACGAGTCGTGCCGCAATCTTCACAGATGTCACTGAAATCCTTGGACATGAACTCACCGCCGTGATCAGTTCGCGGCGTGCGGAGGTGCTCCCCTGACTCCATATCAGTTGCAACAGTGAATCGACGGAGGGCCTCTATCGCCTCGTCATTGGATTGCAACAAGGTGATCCACATAAATATTCTATGATCATCAACCAAGAGAAGGAAGTACCATTTGCCACCTAGTGTCGGTGGGGAGATGGGACCACACAGGTCACCATGTACTAGCTTGAGGCACTCTGAAGCTCTGAACTTTGCTGCTTATGGGAATGGAGCCCTCTTCTGCTTACCGACCAGGCATGCATTACAGATCTGTTCGGGGTTCTCGATCCGAGGCATTCCACGAACCATTCCTGACTGGCAAGGCGCTTGAGCCCATGGAACTGTTGATGCCCGTACCTAGCATGCCAGAGCCAGGCAGTGTCACTAGTGCGCTCCGGGAGGCACATGTGCTTCACGATTTGCAGTTGTACTAGATAGAGGTGATTCTGTGTGCGCAACTCCCTAATGAAGATCTTCCTCTGACGGTCACGCACCTTCATGCGCCCATCCTCGATGTTAGTCGAGCACCTGATTTTGTCGAGCTGCCGGATGCTCACGACATTGTTGTTTAGGCGCGAGATCCAGTACAGCTCCATGAGCGCATGATGCTGCTCTCCTGCAGCGATGAAGAGGACAGTGCCTCGGCCATGGATGTCGACAAGAGAACCATCCCCAAACTTGACGGTGCCAGAGATATTTCGGTCCAGTTCCGCGAACGCCGCCGCGTCGCCAGTCTTGTGGTTGGACGCGCCGGTGTCTAGGAACCACACATCATCTTTGTTGTTGGCATGCTTGCGGTACACAACACGTGTGCGTTCCTCGTAGAGGAAGATCTTGAGTCCATGTGTGGCTACGTGCATTTCAGAAGCAGACTCTAGGGCTCACACAGCCATGAGTTGTGCAGGATTGGCATCATCCTCCCCCTTAACGAGATGTGTATATGCCTCCTCGTCTATTTTCTTCTTGCAGCACTCTCGCGCCCAATGCCCTTTCTTTCCATAGTACCTGCAAGGGACTGGGTAGCAAGAAGTGGCCGAGGCGCTAGAGGGAGATGGAGGCGCTTGCGAATGAACGGGTTGGATGTCTCCTTGAATGTATCTGCATCTGCCACGGCTGCTGCTGCTAAGCAGCTTCTTTTCGTTTTCTATATTTTGCTTGCATCCTATTTCTGGCTGAATGCATCGAACCCCGTTAAGCAACCTACTACTTTCTATCGCTATATCCTATTGAGCTGCGCACAACTATATCTACATTTGTTTTGTTTTCTGAATGAATGTATTCTGCCTGGTGTGATTTGCTGCTTTAGATTTGCTACCTGATCGGAGGCAAAAAGAGGTCCAAAAGGGAACGAATTATCGAAGAGAGAATCTTCTCTAGATTTTGTACCAATTTGGTCAAAATGAAACATATCTGTTTAGCGAGAGAGGAAAAAGGTACTCTTTCAAACTGTCAGTTAACGAGCTACCATCTTGACGAGACCCCATCTTGACGTCTCCCTCTACAAGAAGGAACAGGATGCCGTCCATGGAAAAAGTCATCGAGCGGTCATGTCACGTTTAATCAAGTCTGAAAAGCCTACTACTTCTACTACTACGCCACAACACATGCGTCATCGAGTGCATGGTCGTCGATGGACAGCTGTAGTTTATTGCCACTTGATTTTAATAAGACACATCCCATTTTTTACGCAGTGGCTCTCAATCTCACTTCCAACTGGGGCCCACCGTAAGAAGCTTGGACGCGCTAGCCGGAGGCCGAACAGCTGAGCTCGACGAGACCTAACGTCTCCGGTTCATCGATTCACTCGCAACCATCAACACATCCCTTTACCAAATCTATCACAACCCCACAAATCTCGCCGTACAGCCACCTACCTTCCCCTCTACATTTCCACTTTTAACTATCACCAATTTTAGGGCCGTGTCAAACTTCGTACATAGAAATTGTGTGTTCGCCCTTTGCATGTGGCTCATTACAGAACTGCCATGCATGGCCCGGGAAAAAAACGTGACGTACCGTGCGCGTGTTGCGGTGCACGGTGTTGTCGACTGCGTGGCGCGTTGCACGGTGGTGCAATGAAACGTGCCTTGCTTCGATCCACTTTAACTATAGAGCCCCTCTCCGCTCACCCACTCCCACTCTCGCTCACTGTCCCCACGCAACCCTCTCCACTATCCCACCAGCATCCGCAAACTCCCGAGAATACCCCGTCCACGCCAGTGATGGCCGAGGATGATAAGGTGGCCATCGTCGCCTCCGTGGCCACTGGCAAGGAGGCCCCCATCTCCTCGCCGGTCCCCCTCGACGCGTTGAAAGCAGTTGTTGTCGCTGTCTAGGCCCTAGTGGAGGCATCTATGGCAGCCGTCGTTCCCGTCCAGGCCCCCGTCCTAGCTACCGATGGAGCCGCCGAAGAGGAGCCCCCCCGCCGGCGAGGAGGGCCCCACCGGTCACAAGCAGATTATGCACTTCTTGGACACCTACGATCTAGATAAGTGCATCGCTCCGCTGAACCCCTACGACACCGGCATCGATGACCTATGGTCGGAGGTAACTTGGGTTTGCTCCCCCCTGGTTCTTCTATCGTTTGTTAGAAATAATGGGCTAATCTATTTAAAATTTAGATGGTATTGTCATGTTTAATATTCCAAAATTAATCATGGAAATTATGCCTAATTATCCAACACCGTTCCCATCGTTGGATGCTAGATCTTGGTTTATTAGGATTCGCTTGTTCGCATTTCGATTTCTCGATCTTCTTACACCATATACTCCCCCATTTTCCCTTTCTTCCAATAAGTTTTCGGCAGCGACGTCTATAGCGATGACGAGTCCATTCCCACCAAGGCTAGTCAAGTGCGGAGGAGGCTTCGGGCCGGCAAGTACGACGGCTTCCTCAGGGGCCCCTACTACAGCTGCCCCTTTCGCAAGGGGGGGGAGGTTTACTGCTTGACGAGGCACGCCGCCGGCGGCACCATCTTGAACACCTTAATGAAGCATGCAGAGGCCGCGGGCTCCGGCATCCACAAAAGCGGCAAGCCCAAGATCGCGAACATCAATGCCTACATCGCTGAACACCGGGCTCTTGGCATTCACCTCCGAAACCTCCAGCAGGTGGCCATCAAAGAGGGTCGCATGCCTCCAATCAGGCCCAAGGCCCCCAAGTCCAAGAAACAGGGCAGCAAGAAGTGGAGGAAGCACCGGAGGGAGGAGGCGGAGGCGCGGGCGCTTGCAAGATGTGCCTGCGGCTGTGGCGGCTGCCCCTGCTGCTAAGCAGCTTCTTTCTAGCTATATCCTATTTATGGCTGAATGCATCGAACCTCGTTAAGCAACCTACTTTCTACCACTATATCCTATTTAGCTGCGCACAGCTATATCTACATTTGTTTTGTTTTCTGGATGAATGTATTCTGCCTTGTGTGATTTGCTGCTATAGATTTGCTACCTCATCGGAGGCAAAAAGAGGTCCAAAAGGGAACGGAATTTCGAAGTGAGAATCTTGTCTAGATTGGCTACCAATTTGGGCAAAATGAAACATATACGTTTAGCGAGAGAGGAAAAGGGCACTCTTTCAAACTGCCAGTTAAGAAGCTACCATCTTGACAAGCTACAAGACACATACATAAACATAACACAACGAGGGTTAAATTTTTTTTACTAGTATCACTTGATGCGCTAGACATCTTAGCAAGCTAACTGAGTTCCATAAAACAGAACCATAACACTGACAAGTAAAATTTAATTCACTCCTCATCAGAGCACTTGAGGCGCTTGCCATCGTTCCTAGGTGACGAACTACGACCATTCTAGGTACTCCACATCTCACGAACTGCTTTGTCCCAATTGACATCTGACTTGGCTTTCTTATCTTTAGCGTCCTGCGGCACAATTTGCGGTGCATCACAGGCCTGATTGTTGCCGCTAGAAGATGCCGCCTCTTTGTTTGCCGCTTCAGCTGCAGCCTCTCTGTCAGCTGCTTCTTCAGCTCCAAGCTCTCTTTCAGCTGCTTCTGCAGCCTCTCTGTCAGCTGCTTCAGATGCAGCCAATTTCTTTGCATATTCAACTTCAAACTCATCTATTCCTTATTTTCTACAAAGGGCTCCCCTAAGCTCGTATTCCCTCTTGCAAATAGGGCAAAACACGAGGTAAAGTTGAAAAAAAGGATCTTCCTGTACAGCTGGTAGGTCACGTAAGCATCTATGGCTGCATACTTCAGGTTTATATCAGACAACGGCCACTCGTCCTAGAAATCGTGCCTATCAGTAGGGAAATCTTCCTTCATTTTGTCTTACGACTCATCGAGGATTATAGTTGCGAGTGATGCCATTCCATCCTTCTTTGAGCCCCCTAGGATCTTGACAAGACACTGAATATCGATCCAGTTGTGCGCAGGAATTTTAATTTCCTCTTGATACAATTTCGAAAAATCAGTTGTTGTGTCGACAGTGCAGAAAACAATTCCCTTTTTTACAAGGAACTGGCGTTGCGCTGGACATTTCCTGTCAGTCCTGAAAGTATGTAGTTTTTCATCACCAAAATTTGTAACTACAAGTATTTTGTCAATGCAAGATCATCATCTCAACATAATTTTGAAAAGTTTACTAAATGCAAGATCAAGACTCTCAACATTGTATTGTCATACTTTATGCGGCTTTGATATTTCTCAGTCGACTGAACGAGTTGCACATTTCTTTTAACTACGGTTGCACTTTTCTTAGGTGATTGAGACTAAAGAAAATCTTAGTCGATTGAGACATAGGCAAACCCTAATTTATTTGGTCCTAAGTAAAATCCAGTAGTTGCAAGATGAGCAAGTGGATAAAGAACAAGAGGAGAAAACCCAAAAAGCAGTTAGCTACAGAGAGAAGATCTACAAACTGGGAGAGGTGGTAGACGAGGACGTCTTTCCGCATGGCAAGTTGAACGACGGCGACTTCACTCTCTTCATATGGGTGCTCCGGGGTGTACTCGAGGTCCAATCCCACAAACTTGTCCTCGTCTATCCCAAGCCAACCCTCGTACATGCTCAGGACACGAACCACTGTCTCCTCCTCGTTGGTGTAGACAACGGCTATCTTCTTGTTGTCATGGGTAGTGAAGCTTGTCTCTAGAGTGCGTAGATCTTCCATGGCAGCAATGAGAAGAGGGGAAGAAGATAGTATATGGCAGGAAGAAGAAGAGTGGTTTCTGCGAGGCAGGGGAACGGTGGAACCGTCAATGCGCTTTTCTGGTAGGGGTTAACGATTGGGACGGAAGTACAAGGAGAGACGCGTGGCGGTGGTCATTCCAGCTTCTGAGTAAACAAAAAATAATTATAACGCCAATACATGGGCCCTGTTTTGTCATTTCAATACACTGGGTAGGGGGTGTTGTCCTATCCACTGTGCTAACGCTGCAAGCCTACGTGACAGCCACCCCGCCTAAGAGACGGGAGCGACATAACGGCGAACTGACAGGGGGGCAACTTGACGCCCGTTAGCCTGATTTTTTGTATTGAAACGTAAAGTTGAATTCGTGCCGAAAAAGGCCCTCTGAGTATTTGGCACACCAACTGTAGTCATCCCGATTGATTTCAGGGAACTTGGGTACCGCGTTTCCTATACACCCCAAATTTCGGGCCGCAAAATGATATTCTCGGCGAGGTGGGGTTCATCGTCTAGAGCGGTCTCGTGCTGAAGCGTCCAAGGCAAGCTCGCTGGAGCTCGGCGGTGTAACAGAGCCGGTGTTCCCTGGGCAAAGAAAAGTGGGAGGTCATATGTAGAGGGTCATGAGGGTTTTAAAAATCTCACATGCATAGGGATAGGATCAAGGGAGAGAGTACACGGACCAAACCTTGAGAAGTGGCCGAAAGTGTTGGAGATATGCCCAAGAGGCAATAATAAAAGTGATTATTGTTATATATTTGTGTTTATGATGAATGTTTACATCCCATGCTATAATTGTATTATTAGGAAACACGAATACATGTGTGTTTTGTAAACATATAAGAGTCCCTAGTAAGCCTCTTGTTGAACTAGCTTGTTGATTAATTGATGATCATGGTTTCCTGATCATGGACATTAGGATGTGATTAATAACAAGGTTATGTCATTGGGAGAATGATGTGATGGACACACACCCATAGTAAGCGTAGCATAAGATCAAGTCATTAAGTTCGTATTGCTGTAAGCTTTCAAATACATAGTAACCTATTCCTTCGACCATGAGGTTATGTTAATCACCATCACCGGATGGATACTTTGATGACATCAAACGCTGCTTCGTAACTGGGTGGTTATAAAAGTGTCATTGGGTATTCTGAAAGTATGTGTTGAAGCGCATGAACCAAGATTGGGATTTGTCCATCCATATGACGGATAGATATGCTCTGGGCCCTCTCGGTGGAATGTCATCTAGTTAGCTTGCAAGCATGTGACTAGGTCACAAGGGATGACATATCACAGAACGAGTAAAGAGTACTTATCAGTAACGAGGTAGAACTAGGTATGGAGATACCGACGATCAAACCTCGGATAAGTATAGTATCGCGAGACAAAGGGAATTAGTTTCGTATGTAAGTGGTTCAATCGATCACAAAGTCATCGTTGAGTATGTGGGAGCCATTGTGGATCTCCAGGTCCCGCTGATGTTTATTGATAGGAGATGTGTCTCTATCATGTCTACATATTCACGAACCGTAGGGTGACACACTTAAGGTTCGAAGTTGTTTTAAGTAGATATGGAATGTGCATTGGAGACCGAATGTTGTTCGGAGTCTCGGATTGGATTCGGGACATCACGAGGAGATCCGGAATGGTCCGGAGAATAAGATTCATATATAGGGGATCATTTTCTGAGTTAGGAAATGTTCCGGAGTGTTTGTATGAGGATTCTAGAAGGTTTCGGAATGTTCCGGAAGGTTCTACAAGATATCTCGGAGTTTGCTTGAAAATCAAGATAGGGATCAAGGAGTCCTGGTGGGTCAAGATACGGAGTCGTGGGGGAGGAGGACTCCTCCCCCCACCTCCAATCCGCCGGCCTACAAGGGAGGGGAGTCCTACAAGGACTCCCCCTCCCTAGGCGCCTCCCTTCTTTAAATAGAGGGGCAGGGGCGCCCCCTCCTCCCCCTGCTCCCATAACACCCAATCTCTGCCGCCTCTCTCCTCCACCATCTTCTGCACAGGCATAGGCGAAGCCCTACAGAATTCTCTACTCCACCACCACCACCACGCCGTCGTGCTGCTGGGATTCCGTGGAGAAGATCTACTACCTCCGCTGCTCGCTGGAACGGGGAGAGGAAGGTCTGCTTTGACTCCGCACGTGTGACCGACTGCGGAAGCGCTGCCGAAACGCGGCGCCGGAAGGATCGTCTACTTGACTGACTGCGGAAGCGCTGCTGGAACGCGACGCCAGAAGGATCGTCCACACGATCTTGAGATCGGCAAGTGATCAACTACATCAACCACGAGATCTAATCTCGTTAACGCTTTCGGATCTACGAGGGTTAGCTCCTATCTATCTCGTTGCTCATGTCTAATAGATTAGATCTTGGCTTTTATCTAGATTAGATCTAGGTTTTGTTCGTTCTTGCGGTAGAAATTTTTTGTTTTCCATGCTACGAACCCATCAGTGGTATCAGAGCCGTATCTATGCGTAGATCTGTTGCACGAGTAGAACACAATGTTTTTTGTGGGCGTGGATGCTTTTGTTGTCAGTGTCTTAGCGTGTACTTTGCATCTTGCGGCATGGTGGGATGAAGCGGCTCGGGCTAACATTACATGTCATCGCACATGAGACTTGCTCCACGCTTGACGTGCAACTTGCTTTGCACAAGTGGCTTTGCGGGTGTCTGTCTCTCCCACCATAGTTAAGATTCAATTTACAATGAGCATCTTGACATCACTTGTATCAACGTTGTGGTTCATGTTCGTAGGTAAGATCGGTCTTATGCGAAAGCCCCAAACCACGTAAAACTTGCAAAGAAAATTAGAGGCGTCTAACTTGTTTTTGCAGGGGTTTTGTGATGTGATATGGCCATCATGTGATTGTGATTGTATTTGATGTATGCAATGATCCTTGTTGTAATATGGCAACCGGCAGGAGCCTAATGGTTGTCTTTAATTCTATTAAGACCTGCGTGTCTATTCATCTTGTAATAGCTTTATTCCAAGTAGTTGCAATAGTTACTGGTGATGATGGACAACCATGAAGCGGCGCCACTGACCTTGACGCATTGCTGGTGATGATGGAGATCATGTTCGTGCTTTGGAGATGGAGATCAAAGGCGCAAGAAGAAAAGGCCATATCATATCACACTAATTATGAATTGCCTGTGATGTTAATCCTTTATGCATCTTGTATTGCTTAGATCGTGACGGTAGCATTATAAGATGATCCCTCTCACTAAATATCAAGTAATAAAGTGTTCACCCTTAGTTGGCACCGTTGCTAAGACTCGTCATTTCGAAGCGTCTCGTGATGATCGGATGTGATAGATTCTACGTGTGCATACAACGGGTGCAAGCCAGATTTGCACATGCGGAAACTAAGGTTATCTTGACGAGCCTAGCATGTACAGACATGGTCTCGGAACACGGAATGCCGAAAGGTAGAGCATGAGTCATATAATTGATATGATGAACATGAAGATTGTTCGCAGATGAAACTACATCTTCTCTCGTGAAGATCGGACTTGGTGTAGTGGACTTGGTTCGTGTAATCACTAAGACAATGTGAGGGATGTTGTTTTGAGTGGGAGTTCACCTAGTTAGTTTAATAATTAAATTTGAACTCAATTTGTCATAAACTTAGTCTAAACTACTTGCAAATTGTTGTAGATTATGGCGACCCCCTCCATCAATTTCAATGCGTTCCTAGAGAAAGAAAAACTTAAGAACAATGGAAGAAATTTCACGGACTGGTTCCCTGGACTGAAGATCGTCCTTAGGGCTGGTCAGTTGACCTATGTGCTCGATGCACCGCTAGGTGACCCACCTGCAGATAATGCCACCGATGACGAAAAGAATGTTTTTGCCACTCGGAAAAATCATTACTCCACAGTTCAGTGTGCCATCCTGTACGGTTTAGAAGCAGAGCTCCAATAGCGTTTTGAGCACCACGACCCGTTCGAGATCATTAAGGAGCTCAGGCTAATTTTTGAGACTCGCGCGGCCATGGAGAGCTATGAGGCCTCCGAAAAGTTCTTTAACTGTAAGATGGAAGAAGGAAGCTCCGTTAGCGAGCACGTGCTCACCATGTCTGGGTACGCTAAGAAGCTCCAAGAGTTGGGAATATCGATTCCTAATGAATTGGGGATTCACCGTCTCCTTCAATAACTGCCACCAAGTTACAAGAACTTTGTGATGAACTACAACATGCACTGCATGAACAAGACGTTGCCTGAACTGTCGTCCATGCTGAAAACTGCTGAAGTGGAGATCAAGAAGGAGCAACAAGTGTTGATGGTCAATAAGACCACCAATTTCAAGAAACAGGGCAAGCCTAGGAACAAGGGCAACTTCAAGAAGGACGGCAAGAAAGCTGCCGCACCTGCTAAGAAGCCCAAGGCTGGTCCTAAGCCTGAAACTGAGTGCTTCTACTGCAAGGGTGCTGGTCACTAGAAGCGTAACTGCCCCAAGTACCTGGCGGATCTGAAGAACGGCAACATCATGAAGAAAGGTATATTTGATATATGTGTTATAGATGTGTATCTTACTAGTAATCGTAGTAGTGCCTGGGTATTTGATACTGGTTCGGTTGCTCATATTTGTAACTCGAAACAGGAGTTGCGGAATAAACGAAGACTGGCAAGATACGAGGTGACGATGCGCGTTGGAAATGGCTCCAAGGTTGATGTGATCGTCGTCGGCACGCTCCCTCTACATCTACCTTCGGGATTAGTTTTAAATTTAAATAATTGTTATTGGTGCCTGCGTTAAGCATGAACATTATATCTGGATCCTGTTTATTGCGAGACGGTTACTCTTTTAAGTCCGAGAATAAAGGTTGTTCGATTTATATGAGTAATATCTTTTATGGTAATGCACCTGAGATGAATGGTTTATTCTTACTGAATCTCGATAGTAGTGATACACATGTTCACAACATAGATGCTAAATGAATAAAATTGAATGATAATTCTACATACATGTGGCACTGTCGTCTTGGTCACATTGGAGTGAAGCGTATGAAGAAACTCCATTCTGATGGACTTCTTGAATCACTTGATTTTGAATCACTTGAAAGATGCGAAGCATGTCTAATGGTAAAAATGACTAAGACTCCATTCTCTGGTACAATGGAGCGAGCTACAGACTTATTGGAAATAACATACCGATGTGTGCGGTCCAATGAGTGTAGCATCGCGTGGTGGATATCGTTATGTTCTCACTTTCACAGATGACTTAAGTAGATATGGGTATGTCTACTTTATGAAACATCAGTCCGAAACTTTCGAGAAGTTTAAGGAATTTCAAAGTGAAGTGGAAAATCATCGTAACAAGAAGATTAAGTTTCTGCGTTCTGACCGCGGAGGTGAATATCTGAGTTATGAGTTTGGGATGCATTTAAAGAAATGTGGAATACTTTCGCAGTTGACACCGCCGGGAACACCACAGCGTAATGGTGTGTCCGAACGTCGTAATCGAACTCTCTTAGATATGGTTCGGTCTATGATGTCTCTTACAGATCTACCGTTATCATTTTGGGGCTATGCATTAGAGACAGCCGCATTCACTTTAAATAGGGCACCATCTAAATCCGTTGAAACGACACCGTACGAATTGTGGTTTGGTAACAAACCTAAGTTGTCGTTCCTTAAAGTTTGGGGTTGCGAAGCATATGTAAAGAAGTTACAACCTGATAAGCTAGAACCCAAAGCGGAGAAATGCGTCTTCATAGGATACCCTAAAGAAACAATTGGGTATACCTTCTATAATAGATCCGAAGGAAAAGTTTTCGTTGCAAAGAATGGATCCTTTCTTGAGAAGGAGTTTCTCTCGAAAGAGGTGACTGGAAGGAAAGTAGAACTCGATGAGGTTATTGAACCTTCTCTCGGATTTGAGAGTAGCGCAGCACCGGAAGATGTTTTTGTGCCGCCTGCACCAATTGAAGAGGAAGCTAATGATAATGATCATGAAACTTCAAATGAAGTTACTGCTGAACCTCGCAGGTCAACGAGGGTTCATACCACTCCTGATTGGTATGACTCTGCCTTGAACGTCATGTTGGTGTACAACGCTGATGACCCTGCGACGTATGAAGAAGCTATGGTGAGCCCAGATTCCGACAAATGGCTAGAAGCCATGAAATCCGAAATGGGATCCATGTACGAAAACCAAGTGTGGACTTTGGTGGACTTACCGGATGGCCGTAAGGCTGTCGAGAACAAATGGATTTTCAAGATAAAAACAGATGCTGATGGTAATGTTACCATCTATAAAGCTCGACTTGTCGCGAAAGGGTTCCGACAAATTCAAGGAGTTGACTATGATGAGACTTTCTCACCAGTAGCGAAGCTAAAGTCTGTGAGGATTTTGTTAGCAATTGCTGCACATTTCGATTATGAGATTTGGCAGATGGATGTCAAAACGGCGTTCCTTAATGGTGACATTGAGGAAGAGTTGTATATGGTACAACCCAAGGGTTTTGTCGATCCTAAAGATGCTAACACGGTATGCAAACTTCAGCGCTCCATTTATGGACTGAAGCAAGCATCCCGGAGTTGGAATCAACATTTTGATAAAGTAATCAAAAACTTTGGATTTATACAAACTTATGGAGAAGCTTGTATTTACAAGAAAGTGAGTGGGAGCTCTGTAGCATTCCTAGTACTATATGTAGATGACATATTGTTGATTGGGAATGATATAGAACTTCTTAATAGCGTCAAAACCTATTTGAATAATAGTTTTTCAATGAAGGATCTTGGCGAAGCGGCATACATTCTAGGCATCAAGATTTATAGAGATAGATCAAGACGCCTAATAGCGCTTTCACAAAGTACATACTTGGACAAGGTTCTAAAGAAGTTTAGAATGGAAGATAGCAAGAAAGGGTTCGTGCCCATGTTGTCAGGTAAGACCTTGAGTAAAACTCAAAGTCCAGCTACGGTAGAAGATAGAGAGAAAATGAATAATATTCCCTATGCCTCAGCCATAGGTTATCATGTATGCCATGCTGTGTACAAGACCGGATATAGCACATGTTGTTAGTTTGACTAGCAGATATCAAAGTGATCCTGGAATGGAGCACTGGACAGCGGTCAAGAATATCCTAAAGTACCTAAATAGGACTAAGGATATGGTTCTTTCTTATGGAGGTGATGAACAGCTTGTTGTAAACGGTTACACCGATGCTAGTTGGAACACCGATCCGGATGACTCTAAGTCACAGTCGGGATACGTATTTATTTTGAATGGTGTTGCAGTGAGCTGGAGGAGTGCGAAGCAAAGCATTGTGGCAAAATCTTCAACTGAATCGGAATACATAGCTGCTTCGGAGGCTGCACAAGAAGCCGTTTGGATGAAGGAATTCATTACTGAGCTCGGCGTGGTTCCCAGTGCGTTGGACCCGATGGCCATCTACTGTGACAACACAGGTGCCATAGCTAATGCGCAGGAGCCAAGGTCACATAGCAAGCTAAAGCACATCAAGCTATGTTTCCACGCTATTCGCGAGTATGTCCGAGATGGTGACATAAAGATTTGCAAAGTACACACTGATCTGAATGTGGCAGATCCGTTGACTAAACCTCTCCCTAGGGCAAAGCGTGACCAACACCAGAACGCCATGGGTGTTCGGTATATTACCATGTAATCTAGATTATTGACTCTAGTGCAAGTGCGACACTATTGGAGATATGCCCAAGAGGCAATAATAAAAGTGATTATTATTATATCTTTGTGTTTATGATGAATGTTTACATCCCATGCTATAATTGTATTATTAGGAAACACTAATACATGTGTGTTTTGTAAACATATAAGAGTCCCTAGTAAGCCTCTTGTTGAACTAGCTTGTTGATTAATTGATGATCATGGTTCCCTAATCATGGACATTAGGATGTGATTAATAACAAGGTTATGTCATTGGGAGAATGATGTGATGGACACACACCCATAGTAAGCGTAGCATAAGATCAAGTCATTAAGTTCGTATTGCTGTAAGCTTTCAAATACATAGTAACCTATTCCTTCGACCATGAGGTTATGTTAATCACCATCACCGGATGGATACTTTGATGACATCAAACGCCGCTTCGTAATTGGGTGGTTATAAAAGTGTCATTGGGTATTCTGAAAGTATGTGTTGAAGCGCATGAACCAAGATTGGGATTTGTCCATCCATATGATGGATAGATATGCTCTGGGCCCTCTCGGTGGAATGTCATCTAGTTAGCTTGCAAGCATGTGACTAGGTCACAAGGGATGGCATATCACAGAACGAGTAAAGAGTACTTATCAGTAACGAGGTAGAACTAGGTATGGAGATACCGACGATCAAACCTCGGATAAGTATAGTATCGCGAGACAAAGGGAATTAGTTTCGTATGTAAGTGGTTCAATCAATCGCAAATTCATCGTTGAGTATGTGGGAGCCATTATGGAACTCCAGGTCCCGCTGATGGTTATTGATAGCAGATGTGTCTCTATCATGTCTACATATTCACGAACCGTAGGGTGACACACTTAAGGTTCGAAGTTGTTTTAAGTAGATATGGAATGTGCGTTGGAGACCGAATGTTGTTCGGAGTCTCGGATTGGATTCGGGACATCACGAGGAGATCCGGAATGGTGCGGAGAATAAGATTCATATATAGGGGATCATTTTCTGAGTTAGGAAATGTTCCGGAGTGTTTGTATGAGGATTCTAGAAGGTTTCGGAATGTTCCGGAAGGTTCTAGAAGATATCTTGGAGTTTGCTTGAAAATCAAGATAGGGATCAAGGAGTCCTGGTGGGTCAAGATACGGAGTCGTGGGGGAGGAGGACTCCTCCCCCACCTCCAATCCGCCGGCCTACAAGGGAGGGGAGTCCTACAAGGACTCCCCCTCCCTAGGCGCCTCCCTTCTTTAAATAGAGGGGCAGGGGCGCCCCCTCCTCCCCCTGCTCCCATAACACCCAATCTCTGCCGCCTCTCTCCTCCACCATCTTCTGCACAGGAATAGGCGAAGCCCTGCAGAATTCTCTACTCCACCACCACCACCACGCCGTCGTGCTGCTGGGATTCCGTGGAGAAGATCAACT
This sequence comes from Avena eriantha, assembly GCA_910589775.1. Classification (NCBI taxonomy): domain Eukaryota; kingdom Viridiplantae; phylum Streptophyta; class Magnoliopsida; order Poales; family Poaceae; genus Avena; species Avena eriantha. The sequence continues at coordinate 198,558,433 of OU342740.1, read as the reverse complement.
ACCTCCGCTGCTCGCTGGAACGGGGAGAGGAAGGTCTGCTTCGACTCCGCACGTGTGACCGACTGCGGAAGCGCTGCCGAAACGCGGTGCCGGAAGGATCGTCTACTTGACCGACGGCGGAAGCGCTGCTGGAACGCGACGCCGGAAGGATCGTCCACACGATCTTGAGATCGGCAAGTGATCGACTACATCAACCACGAGATCTAATATCGTTAACGCTTTCGGATCTACGAGGGTTAGTTCCTATCTATCTCGTTGCTCATGTCTAATAGATTAGATCTTGGCTTTTATCTAGATTAGATCTAGGTTTTGTTCGTTCTTGCAGTAGAAAATTTTTGTTTTCCATGCTACGAACCCATCAGAAAGGACAAACCCTTTCTCTCAAGCGGCATGCAGGTACAGGCGCTCGGTGGGAAGGTACGGGGGAGCTAGATGGGAGTTGTGAGGAGGGTCTGAGGTGCGAAGGAGGGTCAAGATTGACCACAATCGTGCCTGCAAGGAAGAACCCAGGAGGTTTCTCCTTCTCCTTTTTCATGGCGATGGGGAGCAGGTGGAGAGAGCAGGGGCTCGTGGGGGTGTGGCTCTGGTTGTCTAGGAGATGAATGAGTGGGGTGAGGAGGTCTGGGGGAGCTTGTGTCCTTTTAATTGGGAGGAGGACGGTCCAAGATGGACTATGTCCATGAAGAGGCTTGGAAGGAGGCTGGCCAGGGGTAGGTCCTCATGGGCGGTGGAGAGGGCCCTGTGGTCGTGCATAAGATAGAGAGGGAGTGGGAGGAATGCGGCAGCACAATAAGTGAGCAAGATTTGGCCATATATGGGTGTCTCTCTGTTTAAAATAGCTTCCAAGCACAAGGGGACAAGGTTTGGGTCTTGCTACAGTGATGCTACAGTAGGAAATGGTACTGGGAGATAGATGAGGTTAAGGGGCCTCTCTAGGAATTATTTGTGATTTTTCTAAGGATAATAAGTCCACTTAAGATCATTTATTCAAAAACTGCAGAAGTGAAGTTTTGGAGCTCTTTTGATAAATTTACACTGGACCTTGCTATAGTTTGATGTGAGGTGGTCCCAAATGTGAATACACACATAGGAGAATTTTCCCAAGATTTATTGTGTCTTAAAAGTATTTAAAACAATTACTATTCCATTTCTGCCATTTAAGAAAATAGGCAAAAACAAATAATAAAGTTATTCAAAAATAATTATTTTTGAGATGGGACGGTAGGTTATGATATATGGATATCAAATGAGCCTAAATTTAGGGAAGTGCTTTGGTAAAAACCAAACTTGCCTTTAGGAAAGGAGCTTTGGAGATTTTGACTATTAAAGAGATTAATTAAATTTGGAGCCATAATAATTATGGATAATATTTGATAAATCTTGATGATCAAGGTAGATGGTGTAGACAAGGTGTATCAAGCATTTCCAACATTGGGACTTGGAAATCCAACTTGAATTAGATGGAAAAACAAGGAATTGAGGATCTAGGGTGATGTTATTTTCATATCACCAAAACCTTGTTGGATCTTAGAGCTCAGAGCTCACCTTGATGCAAGGGATAGATTTATAGTTATACCAATTCATATAGATGATCATGGCCGAAGGATTTTGGATTTGTTACATTTGAGGTGGTCTGGAAGTGATGGCAAACTTTGTTGAAAATAAGGCTGCCATCCTAGATGTGTCATGATGCCTTATAAACCATGTGTGTTTAAGAAGCACCAATATCCACTTGGAACAAGTGAAGTATATATAGATATACCTGTATGAGTTGAACACAACCATGGAAAGAGTTGGTCCATAGCAGGTTGGATGATGGTGTGAGCTTCTGTCAAAGTAGGCATGTTGACTAGATTTGCAGGAATACTTATTTTCTTGCCTGCAAAACCACCAAGAACAAGTGGGTTGGAGAATGATCTCACCAAGGGCAAGAGTGGGCCTTGGTATTACTTAGGATGGTTTACCAAATTGGTCAAGTGCATTTCCAAAAATGCACAGGGGTTGGGAAAAGGAGGCATTCAAAAAGGTCATGTTAGAGACATATTTCCAGACTTAGCCAAATTTTGCAGATTTAGGGTTTTTGACTAGAATAAGAGGGAGGATATTCTTGATTGATTTCAAGGTACTAAAGCATCATCAATTGGATGATGTTGAAGTTTAGATTGAGTAGGAAGTATCCTTGCTTAATATTGGTCTTCATTGACTTGGAAACTCCTAGAATGGATCACTTCAGAATTGATCTGGTTAAGGGTTTTAGATGATCACCTAGTGTCTAGAGATTGGATCCATATTGTATTCTTGCTTAGGGTTTGCTGATATTAAAGTATCTTGATTCTAGAGGATGAGCTCCTAGAGTAGCTCATACTACTTCTAAGCAATCAAGTCAAACATCAGATCAAGACAACTCATCTTATAAACTAAGCAAACCTACTACTAGGGTTACCATCAAGCTTAGCTTGAGGTAAGGATGGGTATTTTGAATAGGTTGGAGTTTGAACAAGGTAAGCTCTTGGTACATCTACCAAGAGTAGAGTTCAAAAGATTGTAAAAGGTTTTGGAAATTTTTGAGGTAGGAGTAGTTGAGGGTTTTATCTTGGAAACATAAGGAGATTGTAGATCTCCATAGTTTTGTCAATAGAGGCTATTAAGATAGTTTTGGTTACATAAGCATCTTGGCTCATGTTTTCTAATGCTATAACATTTGAGAATATGTACAATGAGCCAGGATAGTTTTGTTGAAATAGCTTTTGCAAACTGATGGTGAGGTAAGGAGTATCGTATGGTATACACTCACATGCACAAGCACAAACAGACAACAGGCAAACACTGCACCAATGAAGACGAATTTTTTTTGTTCCCCCTGATTTTTGCATTCTGGACAGCTAATCAGGGTTGCTTGTCTTCATCTTGTTCTCATTGTCTTCACCGGGTTCTAGATTCTAGTTATTTAAAATCCGTAGGTTTGAACTTTGGACGAGAGTTAGAGGAAACCATTTTCGAAAGCATTTACTTAGAGTAAGAGAAGGAGTAGAACTTTTTGAAACTCATTGAGGAACTAGTTTTTGAAAGCCGGGGTTTTCAAAATAAGGTTCCTGTCTAACGACCATGCTAACTAAGGTTCTCCTATGGTAAGGATGGCTCTGATACCAAGTCTGTGGGGCCACGGATTAATCATCCGAGAAATCCCTATTATGTACATATCCACGTTCCCATGATCAGTGAGCCGTGGAACATAACCGACAAGTATCATTACAACATCCGAGATATAACGAATAACAAGACTTACATAAATGTCGTTATGGCTATACCATCTTCAGCAGCGGAACATCATCATGCGCAGGGCCCAATCATGCCATAACCTACATGCAACTGACTGGGAGAACATCCTAGCTCGCATAGTCGCCAACATCATCTTCCTCTTGATATCTAACCAAGTGAATAGCCAGGGACAATGTCAATGAGTACTTTGAATGTACTCGCAAACCACCTTAATATAACAATAATAACAAGAGGATATGCATTATGTCTATGGTAGTCGGAGGGCTCCAAGAGAGGTTCTTTTCTCAAATAGTTTCTCTTGTAGATATAGCATATACATATCTTTGGGCAAAACTTTTGCAAAGCATTTTGGAAACCGTTTTGAAAAGTTTGGGGAAAACATTAGGACCGGGTCACCCATTTGTTCCTGAATTTAGGTCGTCCTACGACCAAACTCCTTTCATCCCTTTCTGACCATCCCATGGTCAAAACAGGTGTCATTTCCGACCATCCCATGGTCAAAACATTTCAAAGCCATTTCTTTTCAGAAATCCTTTTTGAAAACCAAACCAGCACCGCTCTACAGCAACCCTCCCAACCGTCCATGACCGCGGACACGGCTATTCGAATAGATTTACACTTTGTAGAGGTTGCGCACTTTACCCACACCATCCGGGTACACTACCCTGATCTACACCGATCGTGGGTCGAGTAACCGGTCAAGACTGTCCGGAAGCCTACTCCAATATAAGTGCCTACCCTATGAGTTTTGTTCCCCTCAAAACCGGGACGTCGGGTGCCTAGGACCAACCGGAGCGCATTTTTGCACTTCCCAAGTGTGCGCTTTCAATGAGGGGCTCATAGTAACGCGTGGAGGTCCGTAAACCCTTTGTTCCTTCTCCAGGTCGATGTCCCACATGGACCCTTATGTGAGAAGGCCCACCCTCCAGGGATTTTTATCCCATGTAGTTGTTGCGAGGCAGCTTACACCAGAATAGACAAACATCAAATCCAGCCCTGTCCCATTCCAGAGTAATGTGGTTGCATAGGGTTAATTGTTCTAGCAAAACTGCAAAGAACCGGGTGTGTTTTCGTAAACCTTTTTCCTCCATCTTTCCTTCAGCATCTTTGTAAAACAAAACCTTTTTCTTTCTCAGCATCACATGGGAGGTCCCACCTCACCAAGGTTTTATCATAAAGCATTTGGTAAAACTTTTCCGGGGTCTTCCCATCCTATAGCTTTGCTTCGGCTAAAACAGGGTCTCCAAAGGGGTATGGTGTGTTACACCATCTACCATACTAGGGACAAGTAGGTATCATCGAGAGGGTTGTACTTAGTAGTACCATTGAGTAATGATTTGGAGGAGCCAAGCCACTACCATATATACATCAACATATAGTAAAACAGTGCAGTTTTAATAAACAGTAGATAAAACATGCATAAGTAAAATAGTAGGACAAGGCTTATGAGCAAGAAGGTGGCTTACCTGAGATCAGCAATATGGCATATATGTCCCTGGACTTCTTAGGATACCAAAATAACCAATTATAATAACCAACTTCTTCTAGTCTCTGATATAATCGCATCCATCGTCGATATGGATCACATGCAAGCAAACAAAGGTCACAATCAACACCAGGCATACAAACATTAATACATACAGAAAGCAATGAACAATACAAGTTTACAAATCAGTAGGTCTTAGGGAGAATGGATTAAATAGGATTGGCCTTGTCTTGGAGGTATGGAGGAAAACCCCCTTAGGATTTATAGCCGAGGAACTACCTAAGAGGTGTTTTGGACCAAGGACATATTCTGTATGATACCATGGTGTAGAAATGATACCAACAGATAGGTAGTGATAATATGAAACCAACAAAAGTGGTTTAACTAAATTATCAATTTCCATTGATTTATAATAAATTTTCTAGTGATAAAGGCTCTAGTTTTAGGAAATAATTCACCAGAGAAGGTCTGGAGCTCCAAACATTATTTCCTTGGGTGGTTAGGTAAGGCTTGATGTACTTGTTCACTGAGAGTTGGAATTATGTCAAGATAATTACCAAAATGCCCTCAGGAAATTCCTAAAGACAGTTTTGGAGCTGTTTTGTCTTTTTCACCAAATTAAACTACAGAGGCTTTTGAGTTGATTCCAAGGTCACATGGTAGGTATTTAGAATGCATTTATGTAGAAATTGGAATCAACCTTTTTGGAGTTACAGAGCTACTGTAGTGATTTATCTAGTGATAAAACTATATACATAGGTGTTTAATTGATCAAAAATGCTCAGAGGTGCCTTAAATCTTGATCACCTGGAATCTGGTAGTATTCAGTGTACCACATCACTGGGAGGTGGATTTAGGTCAATACCCATGTTGGTTTGACCTCAGGAATTTTCTAAAGACAAATCTAGGGACTACTTGTTAATTTTGCCACAGGGAAACAGGTGTTCACCTTGGGAAAAGACTAATGCCATGAGGTAGATATCTAATATACCTACCACCGAAAGTTTGGTTTAACCAATTTGGAAATGTGAAACTCTCTAGGGAATTTATTTAGTGCCAAAGACATATTTTAGTGGATTAATTGCCAAAAAATGATAAACCTATTTTTGGGAAAACTTCCAGTTCTGCATGTTGCAGGAACCATTAAGCAACCCTAGGAAAAATAGCTCTGAACCGAATATGGTCATTTCCATTTTTATCTTGATTAAATCCTAGCAAGGGAATCTGGCCGATCTGCTAAAAAGAAAAGAGGTTAAAACAGTAAAAAGGGGAACGGGCCTGATCTCTGGTGGCGTGGGCCAACCACACCGGACCAGCCCAGCTAAGGAGCATCGTGGGCGGGGGCTAAGATTCGAACCTGCGAGGGTGGGGCCCGGCTGTCGGTGAGGGTGGCTGGCAAAGCGGTATGGAGGGCTCGGGGCCGTCCGATTTAGTTAAATCGGAGGTTTCCCATCATCTTCCTTGACAGAGAGCCAGCGGCGGTGGGTGGGACCCTAGACAGCGCGGAGAGGAGAGGGGAGGGTACATGGGGGCTCATCAGCGGCCAAGGAACGTCGGAGATGACGCGGAACACGGAGACGAGCACAGAGAGGGGCGGCGAGGTGGGGTTCATTGTCTGGAGCGGTCTCGTGCCGAGGCGTCCAAGGAAAGCTCGCCGGAGCTCGGCGGTGCAGGAGAGTCGGCGTTCCCTAGGCAAGGAAAAGTGGGAGGTCAGATGCAGAGGGTCATGAGGGTTTCGAAAATGTCACATGCAGAGGGAGAGGATCAAGGGAGAGAGTACACGGACCAAACCTTGAGAAGTGGCCGAAAGGGTAAACCCTTCCTCTCTAGTGGCATGCAGGTACAGGCGCTCGGTGGAAAGGTACAGGCGCTCGGTGGAAAGGTACGGGGGAGCTACATGGGGGCTGTGAAGAGGGTCTGAGGTGCGAAGGAGGGTCGAGATTGACCACACTCGTGCCTGCAAGGAAGAACCCGAGGAGGTTTCTCCTTCTCCTTTTTCATGGCGATGCGGAGCAGGTAGAGAGAGCAGGGGCTCGTGGGGGTGTGGCTCTGGTGGTCTGGGAGATGAATGAGTGGGGCGAGGAGGTCTGGGGGAGCTTGTGTCCTTTTATTTGGGAGGAGGACGGTCCAAGATGGACTATGTCCATGAAGAGGCTTGGAAGGAGGCTGGCCAGGGATAGGTCCTCATGGGCGGTGGAGAGGGCCATGTGGTCGTGCAAAAGATAGAGAGCGAGTGGAAGGAGTGCTGCAGCACAATAAGTGAGCAAGATTTGGCCATATATGGGTTCTTTCTCTTTAGAATAGCTTCCAAGCACTAGGGGACGAGGTTTGGGTCTTGCTACAGTGATGCTATAGTGTATCTCGGCCAGAGGGGTGAGAGGTGTGTTGTGCAAGTTTGTTTGACTAGAATGGTGTAGGTTTGGTGGGTTTTTGATTTGAGGATTTGTTTACTTGGCAATTTTGATCAAGTAGGTGGTTACGAAGAAAGTCCAAAAACTTGCATTGGACCAGATGTGGAAATGGTACTGGGAGATAGATGAGGTTAAGGGGCCTCTCTAGGAATTATTTGTGATTTTTCTAAGGATAATAAGTCCACTTAAGATCATTTATACAAAAACTGCAGAAGTGAAGTGTTGGAGCTCAAATTTACATTGGACCTTGCTATAGTTTGATGTGAGGTGGTCCCAAATGTGAATACACACGTAGGAGAATTTTCCCAAGATTTATTTTGTCTTAAAGTATTTAAAACAATTACTATTCCATTTCTGCCATTTAAGAAAATAGGAAAAAATAAATAATAAAGTTATTCAAAAATATTTATTTTTGAGATGGGAAGGTAGGTTATGATATATGGATATCAATTTAGCCAAAAGTTAGGGAAGTTCTTTGGTAAAAACCAAACTTGCCTTTAGGAAAGGAGCTTTGGAGATTTTGACTATTAAAGAGATTAATTAAATTTGGAGCCATAATAATTATGGATAATATTTGATAAATCTTTCTGATAAATGTAGATGGTGTAGACAAGGTGTAGCAAGCATTTGAAACCTTGGGAATTGGAAATCCAACTTGAATTAGATGGAAAAACAAGGAATTGAGGATCTAGGGTGATGTTATTTTCATATCACCAAAACCTTGTTGGATCCTGGAGATCAAAGCTCAACTTGATGCAAGGGATAGATGGATAGTTACACCAAGTCATATATATGATAATGGTTGAAGGATTTTGGATTGGTTACATTTGAGGTGGTCTGGAAGTGATGGCAAACTTTGTTGAAAATAAGGCTACCATCCCAGATGTGTCATGATGCCTTATAAACCATGTGGGTTTAAGAAGAACCAACGATGGGAAGATTTTGTCCATAGCAGGTTAGATGATGGTGTAAGCTTCTGTCAAAGTAGGCATGTTGACTAGATTTGCAGGAATGGTTATTTTCTTGCCTACAAAACCACCAAGAACAAGTGGGTTGGGGAATGATCTAACCAAGGGAAAGAGTGGTCCTTGGTAGTCCTTAGGATGTTTTACGAAATTGCTCAAGTGCATTTCCAAAAATTAACAAGGGTTGGGAAAAGGAGGCACTCAAAAAGGTGATGTTGGACACAGATTTCCAGACTTAGCCAAATTTGTCAGATTTAGGGTTTTTGACTAGAATAAGAGGGAGGATGTTCTTGATTGATTTCAAGGTACCAAAGCATCATCAAGTGGATGATGTTGAAGTGTAGATTGAGTAGGAAGTATCCTTGCTTGATATTGTCCTTCATTGACTTGGAAACTCCTAGAATGGATCGCTGCAGAATTGATCTGGTTAAGGGTTTTAGATGATCACCTGGTGGCTAGAGATTGGATCCAGGTTGTATTCTTGCTTAGGGTTTGGTGATCTTAAAGTATCTTGATCCTAGAGGATGAGCTCCTAGAGTAGCTCATACTACTTCTAAGCAATCAAGTCAAACAGCAGATCAAGACAACTCATCTTACAAACTAAGCAAACCTACTACTAGGGTTACCATCAAGCTTAGCTTGAGGTAAGGATGGGTATTTTGAATAGGTTGGAGTTTGAACAAGGTAAGCTCTTGGTACATCTACCAAGAGTAGAGTTCAAAAGATTGTAAAAGGTTTTGGAAATTTTTGAGGTAGGAGTAGTTGAGGGTTCTATCTTGGAAACATAAGGAGATTGTTGATCTCCATAGTTTTGTCAATAGAGGCTATTAAGATAGTTTTGGTTACATAAGCATCTTGGCTCATGTTTTTGAAATGCTATAACATTTGAGAATATGTACAATGAGCCAGGATAGTTTTGTTAAAATAGCTTTTGCCAACTGACGGTGAGGTAAGGAGTATCGTATGGTATACACTCACATGCACAAGCACAAACAGACAACAGGCAAACACTGCACCAATGAAGACGAATTTTTTTGTTCCCCCTGATTTTTGCATTCTGGACAGCTAATCAGGGTTGCTGAAAATGGGATGTTACACCTGTTGCCAATCATCTATCACATATGGAAGGTATCGTAGAAGACCCCGTTCCCATTAACGAATCTTTGCCAGGAGAATATCTTGTTGCTATAGAGTCTCGCGACCCTTGGTTTGCAGATTATGCTAACTTCCTTATAGGTAAGTTTCTACCAAAAGGAACAGATTACAATCAAAGAAAGAAATTCTTTAATGATTTAAAACATTACTTTTGGGATGACCCTTATTTGTACAAGCGTGATATTGATGGGATAATCAAAAAATGTGTACCGGACCATGAGGTGAGAGCCATTTTAAAAGCTTGTCATGATAGTCCTTATGGAGGACATCATAACGGCGATCGTACGACAGCTAAAGTCTTGCAATCAGGCTTTTACTGGCCTACCTTGGTTAAATATGCTCATGTATATGTTAGGAATTGTGATGTTGCCAACATATGAGTAACATTGGCAAAAGACAGGAAATGTCTATGAAATATAATCTCGTAATATAGCCATTTGATGTATGGGGAATGGATTTTATGGGACCTTTTATCCCCTCTAACAGTCATACTCATATTCTTGTTGCTGTTGACTATGTTACTAAGTGGGTAGAGGCTATAACCACTTCTCATGCAGATGCAACCACTTCTATCAAAATGATCAAGGACATCATCTTTCCTAGGTTCGGAGTACCTCGATTTTTGATAACTAATGGTGGAACTCATTTGATGAAAGGTACTTTTAGCAAGATACTTCAGAAATATAGAGTCAATCATCGAGTAACCTCACCTTATCACCCACAAACCAGTGGACAAGTTGAATTGTCTAACTGGGAAATTAAAGTCATACCCCAGAAGATGGTGAACAGGTCAAGGAAGGATTGGAATATGAAGCTTAACGATGAATTATGGGCGTATCGCACAACCTTCAAAAATCCAATAGGAATGAAACCATACAAGATGGTATACGGCAAAACTTGTCATCTTCCGTTAGAACTTAGGCATAAAGCTCGCTGGGCTATCAAAACCATGAATTTCGATTTTAAAACTGTTGGGCCAAAACTTCTCTTAGACATTCATGCTTTGGATGGACTCAGAAATGAGGCTTATGAAAATGCTAGGATATTCAAGGAGAAGGTAAAGAAATGGCATGATAGAAAGTTAGAGAATAAGGAATTTAAATCTAGAGATAAAGTTTTGCTCTACAACTCTTGGCTTAAGATTTTTGCAAGTAAATTAAAATCCAGATGGGAAGGACCTTATGAAGTTGAGCAGGAATACCCTTCAGGAGCGGTAAATTTGAAAAATACTACACCCTCTTCTTCATCCTAGATTGTTAATGGGTTGCGTTTGAACCACTATAGAGTTGGAGAAGTTGATACAGTGGAGCTAATCTCCTTAATCTCGGCCAAGGAGTATAGTAAAGTGAGGTAACAATATTTTAGTTGAGGAGGAATCCTTTTTGTTCGTTTCGCCTTGTTCTTTGCTTTCCTTTTAGTTTCCTGATTTTTCTGAGCTATTTTCCGACCTGGTACGGGTGGGCTGTATGGGCATACGCGCCCGTACCAGTGGTCATTAAGTAGGCAGATCCCCATGGCTTTTTTTCTTGCAAATCGATACGACCAGGCAGTACAGGCGGACACACTCATACAAGTGGTCGGCACCGACGTTGTTTTCTTCTTGCTCGTTCATTGTGTTAAAAAAGGGGATGATATAGAAGTTGGTAAGATGTCCGTATGGGCGCAGAGTACAGGCGGGGCCCACCCATACAGTTATCCGTGGCCTATTCTGCCCCTTTTATCTAAGGATTTCCATTTTATTTGCATCTCATGTCTTTCTTTTTCTTTGTCTTTCGCCATCATCTTTCAGATCTTGAGTTTTCTTTCTTCCCTTTTTACCATGATACCTCAAATATCACTTGATCGCTCAAGAACTATGCATCCTTTTCATATCAAGCAGATCTGGACCAAGAAGGAAAACGTTCATGTAGCGTAAGCCAAAAGAAGGGGATCCGAGAGGGATACTTTGTCCACCTCAACCCAAGATGCTTCTCAAGTGGTTCCACTCCCTAACTGGGAAGATATGTTCCATGCAAGATGGAGATTCTCAGCCATGTGGAACAAAGGAAGGACAAAGGAGAATATCCACTCAACCTCTACAGGTATAACCTTCATGGATCTTCTCTTAAATCTCCTTCGGGGTCCTCTTCTCAAAAATAGGAAAAACAGGATGATATTCAAGAAAAGATCAAGAACCTTGAAAAGATTTCAAAAGCTTGTGTTGCAACTATTGGGGAAGGAGTTGCCTCTTACTGGATGATGGGTAAAGACCTCAAAAGGAAGGTCGGTGGCATCGACGGTAGAGTTCATATCCTAACCAAAATCATCATGGAAATGGCTGATGACATCAAGACATTAAGCAAAATAATTATAGAACTGCATGCTAGCATCATAGAGATGTCTACTCGATTTGCATGTATTTCTCATGCATGCAGCCTCAAGGCGGAAGAAGAGGAAGATGTTGACTTTTTCACTCCCAATAAGGAGTAAGTAATCGTAAGGGATTATTTGATCCACCCGGCTTGATTCCAAGCTTGGGAGGTCTATGAGAACCTTGTAATCTATCTTACAATTTTAGCATGTTTACTTTCCTACACGCATGTTAAGTTTTAATTCCAGAATTTGCATTAGTGCATCAACTTCAAGCTCCCTTTTGTTCAAGAGAAGATTTATATTCGTTGAGTTTCGAGACTTTATGATATTTGAAGTTATCTTTTGATTCATTATTATTATATTAGATGATTAAACTAGGTTGAGTGTTGTACAGCTTTCATGATTTTAGGGACTTCCACACCAATAAAAGTATTGATTAAACTATGAGAAGAAGAATTTTGCTAGCATATTATAGTCACGAGTTTTAAAAATCCATAAAAGTAGTGAGGATGATCAAGTGGCTGTACTAAAAAGGAGAAAAATAAAAAGAAAGAAGAGAATGGAAATAAAAGAATAGCTATCAAATGAATGCGAAGTAAAATATAGATACAAGAAAAAGAATGATCCTGAATCTTCATTACTGAAATCAAGTGCTCAATTAGTTTAACTTTATGATTATATGATATGTTGTATCACTAAAAGCTTCTTATAACTTCATTGATACTAAAAGGGTGTGGAAGCCTCCAAGTCATGTGATGTGTAAGGGTATGATAATACCCCCGAAGTAACTTTACATCTGATATTGTATTCCTGTTTCAATCTCTACCTCATTTATTGTAATGACTCGTGCCTCATGAACATGATGATCTTGTCTATAAGCCACCATCTTGCTTGGGCACGAGCAAGAGTCTAGCCTAGGGGAGTTGATGATTCCAAAATTGTAGCATATTTACCTTTTGTTTTTGTATCAATAGAATAGGGATTTTCGTATTTCACTACATTTGTGTGCACCTTTTTGTCCTTGTTTCAACTGGACCCCGGATTACTAAGTTTTTAGGAATATATCATTTGGAGCTGTCATATTATGTTATAATATGATATTTTTAATTGATAAAAGTCATTTTATTGATTTACCTTCGGACCTGAGAGAATACCAAACGTGAGGGAAAAATCTACTGCAATAATGACCAGTGGTACATGCAGAGCCCGCCCATACTGTCCTCCTGTAACAAGTGGCATAGCATCCGCCTCGTCAAATACTTTCTCCTGGCGAAGACAACGGAGGGATCCAACATTCATAGCCACCAGAAACCACGAAAAACCACACTAGAAAGGGATCTGAAGTAGAAACTTGGAGAAGAGCAAATACATGCTGCTTCGTGGATCATTCGAGGACATTGCATCATGCCCTTCATAATCAACCGCTGCATCTCCATCACCATTACTACCCCCATCTATGATCTATTAGATCTTGTTGTAATTCAAAATTCAATTGTGGTTTGCACTAGATTTATCCCCGTACTTTTATCCATCCATTTGATTATGATGATGTCGTTGATTGCTTCCATGTGTGAGTAGTTTTCCCTCATTCTTGGGGAGATGTAGAAACCATATCACCATTATGAAGTTGCAATAAAGATAATCTATTATTGTGTCCATATGATTGGTCGGTCTATTGTAGATTTATGATTTGTGTTTGATCTCTCTCTTTAGATTGTATGTGTAGTCGGCCACATAGCATTGGCCTTCGGGACTAAGGTGAGGGATAAATCCTTTGGACGTATTTGGAAGTGTTCCCGGAGAGCTTCGTGAAAATTGGCCCCGGCTAGCAACCTACACAGTCAAAAGAGGATAAAGGGAGACTCAGATATCCATGGGGAGGTCCTTAATTGTGGTGGTTTGTATGGGTGATTGCTCTTAGACATCGCTATAATTTTTTAGAGGTGACCTCATTCTTGGCTCAACAAAGTGGCTTCCTACGAGCCTTATAGTGAACGTCTTATTATGAAGCTCTCTCCACACATATCATGGCACAAGAAGTATGTTATATTACGTAATAATAATAATATCATGCTAGTGGTGTATCCTACATCCCCGAGAGCATTTTAGCTCTATTGAGTTCAATCGCGTTTTCACAAAACCTTGTTACTTGCTTTATTTTACTTGTTTTAATTACTTTTCTACACTCAACCAAAAACCTTTTAAACACCCTTTACTTGAGATCAAAGGCAGCTTATAAGTATCCTTTGGTGGAATGTGACGAGGGGCATAAAGTCCTTAACCACATAGCTCCATGTGGGTATGATACTCTTATTTTGAAACTAGCTACAATCGATATGTGCATTTGAAGTCATCAGCCACCCACCAGGCTTCGATACAGAGTGGCATATATTGGCTCTTGCTTGCTATCCTTTCTCCACTCGAGGTGTGGCTCCATTGGAGTTGCTGCAGAATTGCAGTCTCCCATGCCTGCTCTATGTAGAAGCTTCTCTATGTATGTAGTTTGATAGATGGTGATGCCCTCCTCTTGCTGCTTCCCAAGTAAAAACTGAGAAAACCGAGATCACTCGTGCTGAATTTCTTAGTCATCTACCTCTTGAATTTTGTTAGCTCATCACTATCGTCCCCTGTCATGATCAGATCATCAACATAGACCCCTAGTAATACTCGCTTGTTACCAGTGCCCTTGCATACACTAAATACTCTGAAGCACTGTTGGTGAAGCCGAGTGAGCGTAGCATGGTGGCAAGCTTTGTGTTCCATGCACGAGGGGCCTGTCGGAACCCAAAGAGCGCCTTATGCAGCCTCAGATCCTTGTGATCCTCTCCCACCTTGGCAAAACCAGGAGGCTACGCCACATAGACCTCCTCGGCGAGTTCACCATTCAAGAATGCCGATTTGACATCGAGATGGTGGTGCTTCCGTCCACCTTAGCAGCAATGGCAATCCAAAGGTGTACTGAGTCGAGGTGAGCGACAGGTGCAAACACCTCATCGAAATCAACTCCTTCACACTGCACATATCCCTTTGCCAACAAGCATGCTTTGTGCTTAGCCACACTTCGATTTGCATCCCTTTTGATCTTGTACACCCACTAGAGACCAATCAGTCTTAGTCCAGCAGGCAAATCTGTAAGAGACTAGGGCTTGTTTCCCTCGATGGAGGACAGTTCTTCGTGCGTCACCAGGCGCTAGTACACATACGGCTTCGCTTCTGCAAAATTTGCAGGCTCTTCTGCTATCAGCAATCGTTCAGCCCTCCCAGGGTGCTCGGTCTCCGTGCAAGTACAGCAGAGATAAGGTGAAACCTGTGCGGGAGATTAGCAACGTCAGCTGCATCAAGGGTCTCGTTGAATGCTGGTGGCGGCGAGACAAAACGTAGTGGTGTTGCAGTGACTTCCACGCCAGAGTCTGCCAGAATAGACATTATTGGCAATTCCTCTGCCATGGCAAGATTCACAATGATTGAAACATGTGGCTCGTCAGGCATTGCAGCTTCAGGTTCCGCCACAGCTCCCCGTCCATCATGTAATCGATGGTGATCTCGATGCTAGAGTTTTCGAGGCCTTCGCTAATCCATGGACACGCCTGCCGTTCTTCAAAGACCACATCACGTGACATAGCGTAGGGATCATAGAACCGATATGCCTTTCCACCAGGCTCGTAGTGGAGGAAGACGACCGCAGTGCTATGATTCTCCAACATCTAGAGGTTTGGGCGTGTGAGTTTTGCATGTGCCATGCAACCAAACACACAGAGGAAATGCACATCTGGCTTCCGTCCATAGAAGGCCTTGAAAGGAGTTCTTCCTTCACCACTGTGCATGTATGCTCTGTTCAGCACAAATACTGTAGTTGTGATAGCTTCTAGCCAAAAACATGCACGAACAGCCATGGCCTTGAGAATGCTTCTGGACATTCCCACGACCGCCTGATTCCTCCTCTCCCCCACTCCATTCCGTTGAGGTGAGTATGGACGGTGAGGTCACGAGTCGTGCCGCAATCTTCAGAGATGTCACTGAAATCCTTGGACATGAACTCACCGCCGTGATCAGTTCGCGGCGTGCGGAGGTGCTCCCCTGACTCCATATCAGTTGCAACAGTGAATCGACGGAGGGCCTCTATCGCCTCGTCATTGGATTGCAACAAGGTGATCCACATAAATATTCTATGATCATCAACCAAGAGAAGGAAGTACCGTTTGCCACCTAGTGTCGGTGGGGAGATGGGACCACACAGGTCACCATGTACTAGCTCGAGGCACTCTGAAGTTTGCTGCTTATGGGAATGGAGCCCTCTTCTGCTTACCGACCAGGCATGCATTACAGATCTGTTCGGGGTTCTCGATCCGAGGCATTCCACGAACCATTCCTGACTGGCAAGGCGCTTGAGCCCATGGAACTGTTGATGCCCGTACCTAGCATGCCAGAGCCAGGCAGTGTCACTAGTGCGCTCCGGGAGGCACATGGGCTTCACGATTTGCAGTTGTACTAGATAGAGGTGATTCTGTGTGCGCAACTCCCTAATGAAGATCTTCCTCTGATGGTCACGCACCTTCATGCGCCCATCCTTGATGTTAGTCGAGCACCTGATTTCATCGAGCTGCCGGATGCTCACGACATTGTTGTGGAGGCGCGAGATCCAGTACAGCTCCATGAGCGCATGATGCTGCCCTCCTGCAGCGACAAAGAGGACAGTGCCTCGGCCATGGATGTCGACAAGAGAACCATCCCCAAACTTGACAGTGCCAGAGATTTTTCGGTCCAGTTCCGCGAACGCCGCCGCATCGCCAGTCTTGTGGTTGGACGCGCCGGTGTCCAGGAACCACACATCATCTTTGTTGTTGGCATGCTTGCGGTACACAACGCGTGCGCGTTCCTCGTAGAGGAAGATCTTGAGTCCATGTGTGGCTACGCGCATTTCAGACGCAGACTCTGGGGCTCACACAGCCATGAGTTGTGCAGGATTGGCATCATCCTCCCCCTTAACGAGATGTGTATATGCCTCCTTGTCTATTTTCTTCTTGCAGCACTCTCGCGCCCAATGCCCTTTCTTTCCATAGTACCTGCAGTTGTCGTCCTTGCGTCCGTTTGGTTGGTCCTTGTGCTGCTTCCCGCAGGAGCCAGATCCTGACTGGCGGTGAGCGTTGCGGGCACGCCATTACTCTTCAGTGAGGAGCAGACGTCCGCCTGCATATTGCTCTAGCTCGCCACACACCTCTGACGCTGCGAGTCACCCGCTCAGCTCGTCGATGGAGAGGTCTTTGAGGTCAAGTAGAGTCTCAATTGAGCACGCCATTTGTGCGTACCTTGGTGGCACGATGCACAGAATCTTCTGAACGCCGTCCAGCTCTGTCATGGAGTCCCCCAGCGACTGAAGCTTGGTGATGATGTTGGAGACACATAGGGAGAAGTCATTGGAAAATGCCCCGCTCTTGAACGCTAGGTTGTCTAAGTCCTTATGGAGCTTCTAGTGGCATGCCTCATGTACTCGATAAACACCAACCCTCAAGGTCTTGATGGTGTCCCAGGACACCTTCACGTTGTCCTTGGCTGCCATCACTTGCAACATCTCCGGCGGCACGGAGCGCAGAATGGCTCCCAATGCCTGTCGATCCTGCCGCTTCGGCGTATCGTCCGTGTTAACCACCTCCTAGAGCCCGGTGCCCTGGAGTTCGACGCGCATCAGGATCGCCCACTCGGTGTAATTGGTCCGTGTGAGGGTGGGCCAGGACGCGGATCCTCCACCGCCGCCCGTCTCCCTCACGATTAATTCCCTCACCACGACCTCGCCGCCGCCATTCCTTACCTAGCTCCGTTCGTGACTCAGTGAGTGAACGCGGCGTGAGGACCTGCCCAGATGTCTTGGACATTGCCGTTGTCGCCGGCGTGCCCGGTGGTGGAGTCCCAACCATGGGGTTAGGCTCTGATACCAATTGACAGCACAAATTCACGCAACACACGCAATCTCTCAGCTCACGAACTACTAAAGAATATAGACAAGATAATTTTGGTGCAGTCTACTGACTGCCACTTTTTTGTTTCTCTTTTATTCTCTGAAACAACCAACATGCCACGGAATGCGCCATGCTCACTACTTGATCGCGTCATCCCACGATCGAGCAAATTACATGCGGTGATCCAAAAAACCTGGTCAAAAATGCACAGACGCATCGACCAAAAACTATAGGGCCAAAGGCCCCTAACTGAACCATGTTTTAACTGAAACCAAACACCTAACTTATCTGAAACTACTCTACTAATAGCAGCGTTTATTCAACAATGTACACCTTTTTGTGGTGATTGATTCTGGTGGTCACCTAAACTTTAGTTGTTTGAGATGTTTCAAAAAATTATCTCAATCATATGATGGCAGCCATTGTCCTGTGCACATCAAGATCAGACCATCTAATCCAGCTATTGTGTTGTACTATGCCTGAGGTGTTAGAACTGTTGGAATTTTGCCTAATAAAGGCCCAGCCCATTTATATTATTCAACAATTCCTGAAATCCTAGAGGCCCACTTGGTCCATTCATGCAAGGCAAGAGGTGGGACAAAAGTTTAGTCCCACATTGCTAGTTGAGTGGAAGTTGTACCGGCTTATAAGGTGAGCTCTTCCACCACTTGTACGAGCATGAGAAGAGAATACATATACACGCGCGCTCCTCCGCCGCCGCCCGCCTTGCCATGCCTCGCCTCGTCACGAAGCGTGCGCGCCGCGTGTTGCGGGTTGCGGGAATGCCTCGAGCCGAGAGATTCTCTCTCTTTCTGCCACGCATGAATGGATAATAATATGAACCGTCTGCGTGAGTGGATGTTTAATACGAACTCAGTGGAGAATTAATTCGAGCTTAGTGGAGGTTGTTCGGTTTTGGCCGATGCATGTTCGTTTCCTCTCCCAACGCTGACTGTTCGCTTGCCTACCCGTGCCTATAAGAGTGAGAGGTCGCTCCTCTCCTCAAATACACCAACGCACACCCTTGCGCCTCCAGTTCTAGAGCATTGCGCTTCTTAGATCTTCCCCATCCCGTCTTGCGGCGTGCACCGCGAGCTGGGAGGTAGGCCTCCGAGACCCCGTTGCTTCGAGTCCTGCACGGGAGAAGGGCGATAAGGTTTTTGGGGAGAGCTACCAGCGCGACTACTAGCTTCATCACGGACTCCTTCATAGATAGATACTGTACCGACGTCCTCCCCAACGACGATTTCTTCCCCAACATCAACAACCTTTTCCTCGACAACATGGCTGACGATGGTGCCAACGTTAACGCGAACACCGGCGGTTCCTCTGCTGTGATGTATATCATCTTCCTCAGTCTTGTTTATCATATTCAGATTGGCTATCGTATCTTCTTGTCTTTTTCTATTATTTTTATTGTGTTTTATCTGTCTTTTACTATGGTTAAATCTCTTGGAAAATTGCTCTTTTACTCAACAATCCAAAAATCCTATTATAGGCAATTTTCTCCAAGTGGTTTCATTGCTTCTGTGAAGCTACCTGTTTTTGAGGGTACGCATTATAAAAGGTGGTGCGTGAGAGCAGTTCTCTGGTTTCAGAACATGAACTGCTATGACGCCACTCTTGGCAAGCCTGAGGGAGAGCTTACTCCTTCTTAGGAACAAGTTTTCCGAAAAACTGATACCCTCTTCAAGGCTGCTTTGTTGTCTACTCTAGGGAAAACATTGTTGAACCCTATATGTCATTTAATAATGGGAAGGACATGTGGGTTATGCTCGAGGCCAAGTTTGGGGTCTCGGACGCTGGTAGTGAACTGTATGTCATGGAACAACTCTATGACTACAAGATGACTGATGACCGCTCCGTGGTTGAGCAGGCTCATGAAATACAGTCACTAGCCAAGGAGCTTTAGCACTTCCCTTGTGTGTTACCGGACAAGTTCATTGCCGGGGGCATTATTGCCAAGATTCCCCCTTCGTGGAGGAACTTTGCTACTTCCCTGAAACACAAGTGACAAGAGTTTTCCGTATCAGATCTCATTGGGACTCTTGATGTGGAAGAGAAGGCGAGTGCAAAATACACACGTGCCCGAGGTGCTGAGGGGGGTTCAAGTGCCAACCTGGTACAGAAAAAGAACTTCCAGTCTCACAAGTCCAAGAACAAGGGAAAGTTTGATGAAAAGGAAAGTTCGATGGAAAGAACAAAGCCTCACAGTCTACTAGTTTCAAGAAGAAGACTGATAAGAAGAAAGGTGCTTGTCATGTGTGCGGTGATCCTGATCACTGGGCTCCTGCATGTCCCAACCGCTTTGACAAGCGCCAGCATGGAAAATGTAGTAAGACTGCTAATGCTGTCATGGGCGATGTTGAGATGAAAGATGTTGGGTATGGTATATTACCTACTGTTCTTTCATTATGTCATTCTCATGATTGGTGGAATGACACGGGCGCTAATGTACATGTATGTTCTGATGTTTCCATGTTTTCTTCATATCAGGTCAGAGGGGCTTACTCCGTGCTGATGGGAAACGACTCACATGCTTCTGTTCATGGTGTTGGTATGGTCAATCTGAAGTTCACTTTGGGAAAGACCGTGCGCTTGAAGAACGTGCATCATGTTCCCTCAATAAATAAGAATATTGTTAGTGGATCACTTCTATGTCGTGATGGCTACAAGATTGTGTTTGAATCCAATAAATTTTTACTGTCTAAGTTTGGAACATTTATTGGTAAAGGCTATAAGTGTGGAGGTTTGTTCCACCTATCACTATCAGATGTGTGTAATAAAGTCGTGAATCATGTTTCATCTGATCTTGTATCAAATGTCTGGCATTCACGTCTTTGTCATGTTAATTTCGGTTGCATGACGCGGTTAGCTAAAATGAATGTAATCCCAAAATTCACTATTGTGAAGGGATCTAAATGCCAAACTTGTGTGCAAGCGAAGCAACCTCGCAAGTCACATACGACTGCAGAGGTGAGAGATTTGGCACCACTAGAGCTCATATATTAAGATCTTTGTGAGATGAATGGTGTGTTGACAAAAGGTGGAAAGAAATATTTTATGACATTGATCGATGACTCTACGAGATATTGTCATGTGTATCTTCTGAAATCAAAAGATGAGGCTTTGAGTTACTTAAAAATCTATAAAGCTGAAGCGGAAAACCAACTTGATCGAAAGATTAAGAGGCTTAGGTCTGATCGTGGTGGAGAGTACTTTTTCAACAAGTTTGATTCTTTTAATGCGGAACATTGTATAATCCACGAGAGGACGCCTCCCTACTTGCCCCAGTCAAATGGGGTAGCCGAAAGAAAGAACCGTACTCTAACAGATTTGGTTAACGCCATGTTAGACACATCGGGTCTCTCCAAGGAATGTTGGGGGGAGGCATTACTGACTGCATGCCATGTCCTAAACCGAGTTCCCACTAAGAACAAAGTGATTACTCCATTTGAAGAATGGGAAAATAAAACATGAAATCTTTCTTACTTGCAAACTTGGGGCTGTCTGGCAAAGGTTCATGTGCCAATCCCAAAGAAGGGCAAACTTGGACCAAAAACCGTGGACTATGTTTTTCTGGGATATGCTTTTCATAGCATCGACTATAGATTCTTGATAGTAAAATATGGAGTACCAGACATGCATGTTGGTACAATCATGGAGTCAAATGATGTGACTTTCTTTGAGGATATCTTTCCCATGAAGGATATACCTAGCTCATCAAATCAGGAGATACCTGCCTCATTGAATCAGGAAATACCCACAATTCCTGAACATACCATTCCTATTGAACACTCGGGAAAACCTGAGGAGGATGATAATAAAATTCCTAAGAGGAGTAAGAGACAGAGGACTGCAAAGTCATTTGGTAATGATTTCATTGTGTACCTTGTGGATGATACTCCTACTTCTATTTCATAAGCGTATGCATCTCCTGATGCTGACTACTGGAAGGAAGCCATTCGTAGTGAGATGGATTCCATCTTAGAGAATGGAACATGGGAGATCACCAATCGTCCTTATGGGTGCAAAACTGTAGGATTCAAATGGGTGTTTAAGAAGAAACTTAGGCCTGATGGTACTATTTGAGAAGTACAAGGCAAGACTTGTAGCCAAGGGTTATACCCAAAAAGAAGGTGAGGACTACTTTGATACTTAGTCACCTATAGCCAGATTGACCACCATTCGAGTACTACTATCTTTGGCTGCCTTCATCAAATGGACATTAAGACGAGTTTCCTAAATGGAGAGTTGGACGAGGAAATTTATATGGATCAGCTAGATGGATTTGTAGTGAGTGGCCAAGAAGGAAAAGTGTGTAAGTTGTTGAAGTCTTTATATGGCCTTAAACAAGCACCTAAGGAGTGGCACAAGAAGTTTGAGAGAATAATGTGATTAAGGAAGTCAAGGATTTCTTATCTCAGTCTTTTGAGATGAAGGATCTAGGGGTAGCTGATGTTATTTTGAACATCAAGATATTGAGAGATGATAATGGTGGGATCACACTGCTTCAGTCTCACTATGTGGAAAAGATCTTGAGTCGCTTTGGGTATAGCAATTGTAAGTCTTCTCCAACACCGTATGATCCTAGTGTGTTACTTCGAAAGAATAGAGGCACTACTAGAGATCAATTTACATACTCTCAGATTATTGGGCCGCTTATGTATTTAGCTAGCTCTATGAGGCCTGACATCACTTTTGCTATGAGCAAACTCAGACGGTTTTTTCAAATCCTGGAGATGATCATTGGCAAGCTCTTGAGAGAGTCATGCGCTATTTAAATGGCAATGCGAGCTACGGTATTCACTATACTGGGTACCAAGGGTGCTGGAGGGCTATAGTGATTAAAATTGGATATCTGATGCTGATGAGATAAAGGCCACGAGTGGATATGTATTTACACTTGGTGGTGGCGCTGTTTCGTGTAAGTCTTGCAAGCAGACCATCTTAACGAGGTCAACTATGGAAGCAGAACTCACAGCATTAGACACAACCACTGTTGAAGCAGAGTGGCTTTGAGAACTCTTGATGGACTTACCTATGGTTGAGAAACATATACCCGCAATCCCAATGAACTTTGATAATCAAACTGTGATTGTTAAAGTGAACAGTTCTAAGGATAACATGAAATCCTCAAGACATGTGAAGAGGAGATTGAAATCTGTCAGGAAAATGAGAAACTCCGGAGTTATTGCGTTGGATTATATCCAAACATCTAAGAATTTGGCAGATCCCTTCACAAAGGGTCTATCACGTAACGTGATAGAAAATTCATCAAAGGAGATGGGTATGAGACCCACAATATAAGTTTTCCACAGTGGTAAACCACTCTATGTGATCGGAGATCCCGTGAATTAGAATTGGGAGACAAGATGTTGGTTAACTGAGAGGAAAGTATCCCTACTTTAATCACCACTCCGTGAAGATGCAAATATTTTCCTATTCTGCATGGCAGGTTGATTTATCTTAATGTGTTCTAAGCTGCTTAGTTTAGGCAGAGATGTTGTCCTACAGAACATCTTTTGAAGAACACACCTATATGAGTCTGACCGTTAAATGTCGCAGTCTATGAGAGTTGGGTGCTCTCTAATAAACTCCTAAAAGGATATGGAGTATGACGCATAAGCTCCACCCGAGGGAAAGTCCCACGTAGCCTAGTATTGGTCAAGGCTTGGTGTAAAGCTAGAATGCAGCAAACTTGTAGTTTAAGGCATAGTTCACTGTACAAGTTGCAAACTAGTGTAGCATAGAGTTTTAGGTGGACGTTCAACTTAACAGTCTCCACTAGTACTAGTATATAAATAATGTTTTGGAACCATAGGCAAATTTTTGTGTGCCTTTGGGATCTGGTGGGGGATTATTGGAATTTTGCCTAATAAAGGCTCAAGCCATTTATATTATTCGACCATTCCTGAAATCCTTGAGATCCACTTGGCCCATTCAAGGCAAGAGGTGGGACAAAAGTTTAGTCTCACATTGCTAGATGAGTGGAAGTTAGACTAGCTTATAAGGTGAGCTCTTCCACCATTTGTACGAGCATGAGAAGAGAAGACATATACACACGCGCTCCTCCTCCGCCGCCCGCCTCGCCTCGTCACGACGCGCGCGTGTGCGCCGCGGGTCATCACGGACACCTTCACGGATAGCGACTGCACCGACGTCTTCCCCAACGACGATTTCTTCCCCGACATCAACAACCTTTTTCTCGACAACATGGCTGATGATGGTGTCAACGTTAACACGAACACCGGAGGTTCCTCTGCTGTGATGTATATCATCTTTCTTGGTCTTTTTTATCATATTCAGATTGGCTGTCGTATCTTCTGGTCTTTTTCTATTATTCTGCTTGTGTTTTATCTGTCTTTTACTATGGTTAAATCTCTTGGAAAATTGGAACAAAGTGTCTAACCAGTTCGCATGTTCAATTGTTACGAAAACCTTGTACTACCGTGTGCTTGATGATGGCTTGGTAGCAGTAGCCTGCAGTGCTTAATGTGAACTGGCTTAATGTGATCTAGAAAACATTAAGCACTGCAGTCGCCTCTGGCTCTCACGCAGGACTGCTTGTCTCGTTCATGCGATGCCGCTGCTGCTTCTTCCTGCGGCGAGTGCCTGGCTGCAAAGAGGAACTCGATGGGGAGATCGGGATCCAGGTCAGTGAAGGGGATCGACAGCCATCGTCCATCGACTGCTCCTCTCGTAGCGCGGGGAGATCTGCCTTCATGGTCACCATCGCCGGCGAGGAAGATTGGGGGCAGAGACCAGAGGGAATCGGAGGCGGAAGCTTTGGTTCGGGCCATCCCTATCACTAACGGTGGTAACAAGATCTGTTTCCGGAGGGGGTGGGCAGTATCAGATTAAAGCTGGCCTGTAATCCGTTTACACGGTATCTGATACCGGACCGAGCCAACCAAACGTGGCTAACGGAATCAGGTCGCACTGTAATCGGATAACGGGGGAAATAGTCGAACCAAACACCTTCGTAGTGCAAACTGAATAGTGGTGTCCCTAATGCTATGTTGTCATCCCGACACCCCTGATTTTGTTGTTCTTATATGCCTATGTTTATAAATGTTCACACTGTATACTCAATGCAGCGCACATCCGTTCAAATCTTTATGGCCACAAGACCAAACACAAAAGTCGCATCGATCTGTTCCAAGCCACCACCCTATCGTCTTCACAGACATGGTCGACAAGCCAAGGATCAGGAAAATATATTGCAGCGCATCGTGCACCTCTAGAAATGTGCCTTCTTCGCTTTTACCATGCGAGTGGCGGACTTCGTCCAGCTCGCAACGGACGCGGAGAAAAACTCTAGCTGCCCTCATGGAGAACCGCGCATCCCAGATCACTGTCAATACTACGGAAGCAGCAACATGCAGCCACCCTATCTCCATAAGCTCGTGATACACGGCCATCCGTAGCATGCGCACCTCGGGGGTCGGCGCACGCGGTCGCTGGGACTGCCGTCAGGGTGAGGCTGGCATCGTGACGCCCCTGTAGTAGACGGAGAGGCAGGCAACGGCGCACGCCGTGTCAAACATACGTCAGTGACGGGTCGGGATCTTAGAGACCGTCTTGGTGCCATGCTAAATAAACGTGGTCTGACGCCTGCGTGTTGGCGATGAACTACATGGTCGAGGCGATCGAGATAGCGATTATGTAGCAGGTATTAGATTCTCCACCAGGGTCACCGTGTAACGCTTCCATGGTCGGTTGCCACCTGATCTGATCATCTCCTTAACAGACATGATTCCCTGCTGAACCTTGTACTATCGTTTGTTAGATTGGGAGTACTCATTGAAGTGTGGTGTTAGATGTAACAAAAGGTCAAGTATTTGTGCCACTTTGTGCTTCTTCGGTCATAGCTACTCTGTTCTTCTCATGCTGCCATCGGATGTGCTATTCAATATTCAGAGTGGTATTTTGACTATTCAATGTTCGAATTTTGACTTTGACTATTTGTGTAGAACTTTGTTCTTGGCATAACCGCATGAGTGAACCTAGACATTGAGCAACAAACCTAGTTCAGCAAAACAATAGAGCTGCGTGGATCATCATCAGTGATCGAGCACGGCAAAATGTCTTCCAGAAGTCACTACCAGATATAATTTCGTGCCCCCTTTAGATGTATATACTGTTGTAGATTAGGTACGGACTAAAATAATGGTTTTCTACTGAAAAAAGTATTTGCATTGTTTTGTGAGTAGTATTCTCGGCACTTCAAAATACTCCAATATGGCAAAACTATGGTATCTCAGATGGTAAAATACCATTGTTTTCTAATACTTTTATTAATATACATTGCTAGCAAACATAACCGTAGTCCTGTACTCCACCCACTCTCTTCTCTTTCTACTAGACTAGGCCTCAAAGCAATGTATTTAAGAAAAAACTGTAATGAATTACCAGTGGGATCATTGAAATACACCCTTTTGTGCTGTAGGGCGGCAAGCAAAGCGAGTTCAGCTATTAACACAGACGATCTGAGCTAACAATATTAAGCACGGCATGATGATTACATATTAGCCAAAATAAATCCATAACAACGCACGGCATTTGTGCTATAATAAAAAAAGGAGGAAAAAGGCCACACTTTGGGCCATATGCATTTTGTCCAAGTGGATGTCATGTACACGGCCAGGGAGATCTATTGATCAATCAGTTTGATCGTGATCGATTGGATCCTGCGCCACCTCCCAAGGCTAGATCCTTTGCGTCTATTTAAAGGGTCGGACAGGATAGGCAGTCGATCCGACTGACCGGCAGCCGCTTTCTCCTATTTTATCTTGGATTTTTGTCTTTTTTTCTCCTGTGAATAGGCAAAACTCGATCTGCAGAATCTCTTCATCACCACCACACCGTCGTGCACATCATCATGCGTGCTGGAACAAGGAGGACGTGTATTCCTACTGATCGGATCAATCCGACGCAAGTAAACTACATAGACCACGATTTTTATATTGTTGAGGATTTGGTATTTGAGGGTATGTAGTTCTAGTCTCTCTTGCTACTAATATCTAGTAGATAGATGTTGGAATTTCTTTCGCAATCTCGCTATGCAACGAATCGCATCAAAATTTTATACGTTAGTCTGTCAAACGTATTGGGGACTGCTGAAATCCACCTTGTGAGTGTGTTACCTCGTTTAAAGCACAACAACCAATGTTTATTTTTTAGTCATACAAAACATCTTTTACTTGCGTCATACCTTTTATCAGTACTCATTTAATCTGAAAGTACAAGAATATTTATCATACTTGTATTTAGTTCACCACTGCCAACACTATACAGCTTTATTTTTGCATTATATTTAGTTTATATCTCGCATACTATTTAGTTTACGTTACTTGTTGCATATTTATTATATTTATTATATTTTATTATTTGTTTCTAATTCTAATATGAAACCTTGTGTTTGACAACCACTTGGTGTAACTGGGGACACAAGGCAATGTTTTTGTTTTGTAGGTGGCTCGAAGAGGAAAGAAAATATTATTTTTTACTCTTTTCCAAGAGTTGGATATAAAACATCAATTTATCCTTGTGAAAAACTCTTACCGCATCAGTCTATGCTTGGAGTCCGAACAAATTGATGACCACTTAGTTTAGTGGTGATGAGTGGTTTCCTCTTCTCACACAAATATTTTTCTTTTGAGAGAACCAAATAACAAATATTATTTTTTCATGTTGTTGCCGGAAACGCAAGCAACCAATAAGGCTGGAGTAGGTCCTAATTTCTATTCTAAGGTTTTCTTTAGATCATTTGATTATTACAAAGACCTAGTCGTGAAAGGGTAAGAGCAACTAACAGAACTTGCAAAATTTAAGACCTGAAAAAACTTTATAAAGGGCACCTAAAGCCATTTTTATAGTACGAAACATAACCGGAATATAGACACTACAAATCGACACCAAAAACGCCAGACCTACTTATGACCCACATGTCAACACCTTTTTTCTTTTCGTTTTTCTAGGTCATCTTCTTCTCTACTCCCACCTGCCTGTCCCCCGCACAACCACACCCCGCCTGCCCCTGGTAGCTCCACCACAACTCCCCTCACTGGTGGCTCCGCCCTTCTCCCGGTGTCATAGAACTGGGTCGGACCCGCCTGCATGCTCGCCGACTCTGCCCCTCTCCTCGGCCAAACCCAACCCCGCATGTCCCAGGCTACGTGCGAGCCCACTCGCTGCCCTGTCCCAGTTGGATCCCGTTCCCCGCCACGTCCCTGACTCTTGACGACCTTCCTACAGTCACCGCACCGCCCTTTTCCACGACCAGGTTGAGGTCGATGCCGCCTCACACCCCCGGAGTTCACCCTGATTCGCACCTGCGACAGACAATTATGGTGGGATGCTATCCATCACCGTCCGAGTTCCGTGGTGGAAGTGTGCCTGCGTCCATGAAACTCCCCTCCCACCAAGTATTGACCGGTTTACAGGGCACTAACAAAGTTATTTCTGGATTTGGGAATAAATAGTTCTCTTGTGTGGATTCTCGGTAACCATTAAAAGGTTTTACTAATAATAAGTCTAGTTTACCGGAAATCTTAGAAAAGGCTAACCTTTGCAAAGGTCCCGTGCGGGCACTCTCGCCACGACACATGGTTCATCCTCATGCGTTTACGCGATCCCGGGTGCCGCTCCATGCGTGACACATATTGATTTCTAGTGCGTCATGTGTCCTCTCCGGGTTAGTGGTTCGTTATCGGATCCGGATTTTTAGGTGAACCATTACCTTTCCTTCTATATTCTTTGTTTCCTTCGTACCCAATGGAGACGGTTTCTTCCTCCTTGTCGCCAGTGTTGTTTCCATCGCTTGATTCTCCTCCGTCGTCTCCTTCTCCTTTGTTTCCTTTTTCTTTGTTGATTCAATGGTGAGCGGTTCGATTTTTCTCCTCCGTTGTTTTCTCTATTTTTTTCTTATTTCAGAATAAGTACAAATTGTTGTGCCTATATTTTTTGATTTTTTCGTTTGAATTTTTGGGCAGTGTGTTTTCTGGGGATTATATGGGTGGGCGGTAGGACTTTTAACTGACTAAATATGAATTGGTGTTAGCCTAGATCTGATATTATACCACTAGGCGGTAGCATTTCTCTAGATATAGGTATTTGAAGAGTTCCGTAGAAGAAAACAAAAAAATCCTACGACGGAACTGTCTAATACTGCCAAGATCTATCTATGTAGTAATGCGGTAAAGGTCGCTCGTATAGAATACATATCCTTATAGACCCTATGCGGTTAACATTCCAAGGGGAGCGTGGTTGAAGTAGTCGAACCCGTAGCCGATCTCAAGGTCGCGAAGCTCCTCGCAGGCCACCCCTTGCTCTTTCTTCATCATCATGCAGCTCCGGCTGACGACATCCAAGGTGCCTCAACTGACGTCCTCATGGTTTCGTACACATACGGTGTACGATGACGACCTTCGGCTCCTTAATCCCTGCCGGGAGTGCAGAAGTAGATCTCCGGCTTGGAATCCCTGCAGCGCAACAACGTGCTCCAGTTGCGGTGTCTCTTGCATGGACAATCCTTACTTGGGACCGTGCCAACGCATGGAGACGAGAGAGAGAGAGTGAAGGAGAAAGTCAACCAAAGGACTTCTCCAAATATTGGTGTGTTTAATCCCACCCATGGACACCCCTTTATATAGGCGGAAGGGGGAGTGCCCTCCCCATTGGGTTAGCCATATGGAACTAAAGGAGACTAGAAAAAGGCAAAAGGAAAAACCTCAGCCGGCTGGGCTCGTTGGCCACATTCGTCCCAGCAGCTAGCAGCAGCTATGGCAGCATGTGGCAGCTGCCGACGCGAGCGCCCACTCCGCGGCCCATAAGCGGGAGCCGCTTGGCTGGCGCCTTCCCAGCTAGGTGGGCCTAGCAGCGGCCCAGCCGCCTTAGCGCCCCACCAGGGGCTCCTGCTCGCTTAGCGGCCCGGGTGGGCCGCCATTGCCCACAGCCTGCCTACCTGGCTGGCTCTCTCGCACGCTCGCGTGGGATGGGGTCGAGCTGGCCGGCCCGGTGGCCGTTTGGCTAGTACCCGCCCCCGCGCGGCGGCTTGTATTCACCGCTCGCGTGGGCCTAAACTATTTTCCCTTTTCTGCTTTTTGCAGCTTTTTTCCTAGGCCATTTCCCTCCGGGGTTTTGGCCTAATATAAAAGATGCTTTTATAAATCTTAATTTAAATATTATTTAAAATATATTAATTCATAATTAACATAATAAATGTATATTTAAATTCCCATTTATCCGAAAACACTTCTCTGGTCTTTTCCTTTACTCCTTTCTCCGAACAACTTCGGATCTCTCCACAGAAAAATTCTGTCTTTCTCTTTCTCTAATGTGATTCCATCTTACGAAGGATCTCTAGCTCATCATACCCTTAAGTGTATTTTCCTATGACTCGGAAATAGCACATAGATGATCTCCATCAATGATCAATAGCGGGACCGGGATACACATGACTGCAAGTGCACAGATCGTTTGTAGCTAGTTTCGAAAGAAATATATCGATCCCACAGGGAGCAGGAGTCTGAAGTCTAATAATTCTTGAAATAATTATTGCGATAAAAATGCTAGATAAAGTGTAACAAGATAAAATGTGAGTATTGTGTCAAAATGTGTTTTTGGGTTTTGGGTATAAGAGCAATAATAAAGTAAAGCAAAATAACTTAATACAGAAAGTAAGTATTGCGTATGTAAGAAAGATTGAAACTGTAATAGGGAAAAGTCGTTCTCAGGGAGTAGCGGATACACCACTAGTATTGTAAAGATTTAAGATAAAGATTATCATCATGAACATTATCAACTATGTATGTGTGGGAGGAACTCCATATTTAGAAGAATAGGCAACAACTGCTGCTCACATCATCCTCATAACCACAACAGTCAGCAATTGATATCAATTAAATTACTGTGCTATTAAGGGACGTAATCACGTAGGACATATCCAATGGCATGGATACTGTTCCGTGAGTTTCCTCGGTTTCCCAAGTTGATACGTAAGGGGTACCAACAGCTTTATAGTCACTGTAAGTGCTAGCATGTCTCCGTCTACTAACAAGTACTTCCCTCCATCAAGTCCTCACGAGAGGCAAATATTGAGAGGTCGACTTCTCTCAACATCAAGATGTAGAGAATCTAACACATGGTCACAACAAAGAATATCATAATAGATTTATCTTATTTCAATCTCATACTAGGGTTTCTCCATCTTCCCAAGAACTAATGATGTACTCAGACATGGAGGCAATCAACATCATGACAATAATAATGGAAACAATCATATATGAGTAGTACTTATATAAATCCACAACGAGTATAGGAATTACAACAAGATCTCGACAGGATGTAGATAGGATGGATGGAGATGGTGGTGATGCAGTGGTGGATGATGAAGATCGATGCCTTCGCCTCCCGGATCTGCGCAGGGCAAAGATGGATCCCTTGTGGATGAGTTCCCCCTCTAGATGGCTTCTGGAGGTGAAGTTTCTGTGATTTCTGGGTGTTTTCTATGTCGTCTCTTCGAACTAATTGCATGGGGTAAAACTATTTGACGAGGCAGCGGCGGTGCCAACTATATGGCCGGAACTATATGGCCGAGAAAGTGCTCCCGCTGTACAGTTGGTCGTTGGACTCTCTGTCTCCCTTGTTTGCTTCTGGTTTTCTTCTGGTATCATTAATGTTTCCCAAATAAGCGATTTACGTTGTTTTTGACTCCTTTTCTCCATAGTACAACTGCTCCAATAATTGTATCCGTTGGATCCATCATTTGTCCTGATCCTGGTGAAAACAGACATAAAATGTGCGCGTGAGCGCCGTAAAATACCAAGATCCTACATATACAATGCAAAATAACAATGTAAAACATGATGCAAATATGAACTCATCAACTTCCCCAAGCTTAGACACTTGCTCGTCCCGAGCAAGTTTTTAGCTTAATGGATGTGATCCTCATATTCATGAAGCTGAGTCGATAAAATAAATGAGGCAATTGCAGCATGTGTTTATCATATACGATACAGGGGAATAAGTTCATGAATAGTACCTTACTTCAACCATCTGAATAGTATTAGAAGTCTTCCACACCTTAGTTATCAAGAGTTCATAAAAGATGAATCTCAACATAATGTAAAAGAATCCAGTTCAACCAAATGAGTTAACGAGGTAGTTCCAAGTATTTTAGGATGAACATATTCACTTGGGATTCAAAATCTCAAAAGTGTCTCTTTGTCATACTAAAATATAGTGGTATATGCCTATCTGCTCTTTGCACATTTGCTCTTTTTCTTCTTTCTTATTCTTTTCTTTTGCATATATGCTCACACTTTTGTTTTAAGTGATGTGCAAAGGAGCTAGCCATATATTCCACCTTATGAAGGAATTCAAAGTTCAACGATCTCAATTATCAAATTCCAACTTTATATGAAGCATTCTTATGACTTAGAGATTCTACCTCGGCTTGTTCTCACTCTATTTGGATAACAGTTTCATTTTCCTTTGTTCAAGGTTTCTCTTTTAACTTAATTGTATAGATATTTTTTCTTTGTGAATCAAATCGTAGACTTACAGCATATTGACCAGATTATCTTTATGTGTTCCATTAATACCAATGGTGTGGAAGACTCCTATTTCTATCATCAAGTGCAAGTAAAATCATACTCAAGTAATTCATATATCAATAAAGCAAACACAAACTCAATATTGCTCCATATATAATAATAAACTCAGAATTTCATAAAAGGGATCGACTATTCCTAATGGGAATTCTAATGATGAAAACTTTATTTCTAGTTTGAACTAATGCAAAAATAATAATTACTTATAAGATAGATTACAAGGTCTTAAAGATCTCCCCAAGCTTGGAATCAAGCCATGCGGGATCAAATAATCCCTTGCGATTATTTGATACCGTGATTATTGTAGATCACTGTAGCGCCATGGTACGTGGTATCTTCTTCTCATGGGCCTGCCTGAGGCGAGGGGATTGATTGATAGCTTCTAATTCCTTAACACGCAGCTTGTAGAAAAGATTGTTCCTCTCCAGCACTTTCACTTGTTCTTTAATGAACTCATTGTTATCTTGAAGTGTTTGTAGCGCCTTAAGACTCATGGCAAAATCCGCTTCAGTTGTCCACTTGATATCTTTATCAAGTTTATCAAGATAAAGTTGCAGCAATCGAAGGTGTTTGGGTGTCCCTAGCTTCTCCTTGTCCAATTCCTCAATCTTCAGCTCCATGGCCTTCAAATCCCTCTTCCGACACCCATGATCGGCATCGAGGAACTCTATAGGGATGGTCTTGATCTCCTTGCCTTGGTCTTTGTTGCTCCCGATCTCCATGGGAGCCCTTCTTCTTGACTTCTATCCCTTGGTTGAGAGCCCTCACGTGAAAATAAGAGGTTGATTGGATTCTGTAGATTGCGCTTAGAGAGAGAGACAATGGCAGTATATAAGGGGGATCAATGGTTGGTAAAACTCGCGAGAAACACCAAATTATCGTCCAAGAAAAGAATCCAAACGAAACAGGAAAAGAAATCATAGATTTGGAAGTGTCCTACCACGTAACGACCAACTATACGGGCGCGGCCCGTATAGGTCCGGCTGTATAGTTGGTTCCGGGCAGATATTTCCAAATATCTTGAGTCCAAGTCGATTAAATTACGAGTCGGAACCGACAATAACATTTTTTTATGAATACAAAAGAAAGATCGAACGGAAAAGTGTTTGAGAGTTTAACGAACAACCATACGGCCGGAATTTTTTCTCCGGTCGTATAATTGCGACCGTATAGATGCAAACACCAAAAATCAAAAGTGTCTAGGAGTTTAACGACCAACTATATAGCCAGATTTTTTGCTCCTGTCATATAGTTGCGATCGTATAGATATAGACACCAAAAAGCAAAACTATCTGAGAGTTCAACGACCAACTATACGGCCGGAATTTTTGCTCCGTTCGTATAGTTGCTACCGTATAGGCTCAGAGCTCAAAATATGCCCTAGAGACAAAAAAAATAAAGATTATTATCATATTTCATAAAGTTTATGATTAAGTTTTATATCATGCTATAACTGTATTGAAATGAAATGTCAATTCATGTGTGATATATAAACAACCAAGGGTTCCTAGTGAAACTCTAGTCACTGGTTCATTAGTCAACAGATGATCAAGGTTTCCTGATCATGTGGCATTTATGCCAGTTGGAAATGGAGTCAACTCATTCTGCGAATGAGATGATGAACCAATACCGAACCTAAACATCATGACCCGATCATGTCACGAATTTCAAGTTACGATGATTAGAATGGATCCTCGTAGACTATTCCTTAGACCATGATGCTATATCAATCATTGTCTCCCGAGAGTGCTTAGATAGCATCAAGCGTCACTTGGTAACATAGTGATTATAAAGGTGTGTTTAGGTACTCAGAGGAACCGTAGAGGCAATATATGTCAAGACCGGATTTGTCCGTCCATGTGACGGAAAGATACTTAAGTGCCCACTCGAAGAAGTTATATCCAATAGCCGCGCAGCGTGTGATTTGATCACAGGGATATCACTTGTCGGAACTAGTCAAGTAGCATTGTTCGGTAACGAGATTGAACACGACATGGTGATGTCATTGATCAAATCTCGGGCAATGCAAGTATCGAGAGACGAAAGGAATAAGACACGACTGTCCCGGTTGAAATGACTAAAGATCTTCGTGGAATGCATAGGGGTCACTTGGCCATCCTGGTCCCTCTATCGATCATTGGTCCGGGAGTGTCCTGACCATGTCTGGAGTGTTCCCGAACCGTGGGGTATCACTCGTAAGGGCTTGATGATGCTTAGAGAGTGTTTATAGGATCGGTAGAATCATCGAAGAAGAGTAGAGAGAAAACTGGAAGGGTTTCGGTAAGTCCGGAGGATGTCCGGAGTGGAGATGGAAGGTGTTCCATAACCACGAAGATTGAATAATATGTGAATGAGCGTTAAATATTGATTTAATCTCTTATTCATAATTATTTAATAAAAGAGAAAATCAATTTAAAGGTAAAAAGGCTTAATGGGCCAATTCCTAAGGGAGAAGGGCCCATGAGGGAAAGGCAAGAGGAGAGAAGGGGCAAGGGGGTGGCCGGCTAGGCCAAGCCCCCCCCCCCCCCCACATGGGGCCCACTAGGGTTGGCCAGCAGCACCCCCTCCCCCTCCTTTAGTCCCACCCCGGGACTTTGAGGGAGGTAGTACCTCCCCTCCCCCTATATATACTCGGGGTATTTGGCCAGATAAATACACACAATATTCAATAAAGGTTTCCTCACTTTTGGGGAGACCTCCAATTGATATTCTCTCTCTCTCCCGTGACCATGGTCCGAAGTTTGGACTGCGCGAACGAGAGACATCTTCACCGCGGAGCGCCGTCGCGCTACGGGATTCAGATCTAGGAGCTCTACTTCCGCAACTGTTGCTGGATCGGGGAAGCGGGAGTCATCACCAGACACCGGACGTGTGTAACTCCCCACGAGGTGTCACACTTAAGGCACTCAATTCGTTGGAGCCACAGGAGCGCAAGGACTTCATCACGACCTTGAGGTTAGCCTCGGCTCGTCTACATCAACCACGCTCCCATGAGCGTTGACAACGCTTTTCGGTCTTCAAGGGTAAGTTCTCGAAAATCCCCTCCCATTACTACATTACTAATAGATAGGTCCTGGCAACATCAGGGGTTCAGGGGCATAGGGCAAAATTTTATTGTTTTCATACGCGAACCCCTATAGTGGTATCAGAGCTAGATCTATGCGTAGTAATGCTAGTACGGGTAAAACAAACGAGATGTAGCGTGTGGGCGTTGATATTTTAGTTGTTACCCTCCCACGTGTACTTGTGTATACCGCAGTAATGCTTGATGAAGCGGCCCCCAACTGAATTTACACGTTCATTCGCGAGACTGGTCCACTCTTGACATACGGCTTGTATCGTATAAAGTGGCTTTGGGGTGTGTCTGTCTCTCTCGCATTAGTTGGTATGCCATTTGCAATGGAGAACCCCAAAGGGGTATAGTATAGACAACTACTTGATGAGCGTTGTGGTGAAAGTTCGTAGGTAAGAACGGTTCTTGTGTGAAAGCCCATTCAGCAACCTAAAACATGCAAAGATAAAGTAGAGGCGTCTAACTTTGTTTTGCAGGGGGGATTGGTTTGTGATATGGTTGTGGAAAAGGTAAAGTGATTACCTTATGTTATGAAGTAGTAGTAGATAGTCATGGAGGTGATGGACTACCACGCCGGAAAGACACTGGTACCATAGTGTCTACGGCGCCGGAACCCTGGCACCGGAATCCGGTGACGTCGGATGGAGATCACAACATGAAGGACCATATCACATCGCTTTTACATTCAATTTTATTGTTTGTATATCTTACTGTGTGCTAGTATTAGATACTCGACGGTAGCTAATAAGATGATCCCTATTAAAAATTACCAATGCTTGTGTTCTCCCTTAGTGTGCACCACCAAGAAAGTTCTTCGGTATGAGGCATGTCGTGATGATCGGGTGTCAGACATATCTACGTTCGCATACAATGGGTGTAAGCCATGTTGCACAGCTAATACACTAAGGTTGAGTTGGCGAGCCTAGCATGTAGCAGACATGGCCTCGGAACACGGATGGTCAAAAGATCAAGCACGAGTCGCATGAATGATGTGACCGATGTTTAGCGTCCACCCTAGAACCCACATTGATGGCCGTGATGATCAGGGGGGATGTGGGGAAAAGGGGTCATGTTATCACTAGACCCCTTCAGGGGATAGGTGTTTCTGAGTGGAGTTATTATATTAACTCATTTAATTATAAACTTAGTCTAAATTCCAACTTGCAATTATAAATGTAGAAAATGGTTCTCCCTGATGCTACGTTTCATGTTGATGATTGGTTAGAAGGAGAGAAGCTCAGGCTAGACATATGAAACTTCTCTATATGGGTTGTGCGTCTCCACGTTCTTCTTAGCGAGAATAACATGGTCGACTATATACTCAACGAGATGGATTTGGATCAGCCTAGTGACCTAGAGACCCCAGAGCAGCGGGAAGACCGCTATTACCATCATGAGATGGCCTCCTTCATTTCAGTTATAATGCATTTCGGAATGGTGGATGAGTTGTGTCCTATCGTGGATAATGTCGACCCTCGTATGGTAATGCTATAGCTTAGGACACATTTTGTGGAACAAGCACGCATATGGGAGCATGAGCTGATGGGGGATTTCCTCTCCATTAAGATGGAGGAGAACTCTTCGCTTGACAACCACTTGGAGCGCATGCATGATGCATACATGAGGCCAACATACTTCCTGGATAGCTGGATCACGAGCTCTTTTGCAAATGGCGTTGTTCTGCAGTCGCTACCACCAAGGTACCGACCACATGTCAGGACTTGCATCGTGAGAGGCGAAGCGGAAACACAATATCTCCATAGGTTCATATCACATCTTAGGAATGTGGAGGTTGAACCCATTGCGGGAGAAGTCATCAATG
This sequence comes from Avena eriantha, assembly GCA_910589775.1. Lineage (NCBI taxonomy): Eukaryota > Viridiplantae > Streptophyta > Magnoliopsida > Poales > Poaceae > Avena > Avena eriantha. The sequence continues at coordinate 198,521,318 of OU342740.1, read as the reverse complement.
ACAAAGCTATATATTTGATATACAATTTTATAAATGTTATAATCTTGCAAACACATTTGAATTGTTAAGTATATTTGATACTTGTTCTGTTTTGCTGAAAATAGGTCCTTCTGCATAGAGGTGCTTGCTGGAGAGGAGGTGACGTTGCGTGTTGATGGCGAGCATGATAATGAAGGCCAACAACACTCTCCCTCAACATTTATCACTTAGTTTATATATTTGGATAGTTATTGTAATCAAAAGATTGTGAACTTCTTTAGTGTGTCTCACACTTTGTGAGACGGTTATTCATATAAGTTTGTAACAAACAGTTGTTCCACTTTTCTGAATGATTTCTATTTGTGTTCATATCTTGTTCAATTACGTGTGAATTATCCTTATTGTTGAAGCTAATTGATAATGCATGAACATTTGTAAAATATTGAAATGCCTTGAAATTACCCAACCTAATGATATGAAACCATTGTTTAAATTCAAAGTTATGTGATAATATGTGAAAGACATTCGATTTCTTATCACATATGAATCATGCCCAAGTTCGGCAAAGTAACTTGAACACCGTGTATTACTTGAATACAAAGTGTTTGATGAATTGTTAAAAGAGAATGCATATCCGATGTATTGTAGTTTAACAAAATGGTGATTATCATTACATGATTGTTTAAATGTGTAAAGAAGTTTACCAAAGGAAACATGAGTATGAAACTATTTGATATGATCAAAGTATTTTATCAATTAAGGTATAAGATAAAAGAGAATCTAATTACTACGATTTGATCAATAGTAATGAAATTCAACTTTATAAGATTGGCATAAAAGTAATTGTGAAATGCAATGCGTTTGAAATGCAAAGCATCACAATATGATATTTGACATCAAGTGGGTGAATAGATGGAGCCAAATAAATCATTGTACGGTAGATGTAGAGACCATTAGTTAGAAATACTTAGCACTCAATTAAAACATATATTGAACCATCTTGATTCCTGAGATCGGCTCCATATGTAGTATGGATCATCGTGGAAGTTTTGGGGTTATTCGATATAACCAAAACAATAGCAAATAAGTCCTTGTAGAGTATTCATTGGAAACTTTGAATATGTAATCCATAGCTGCAACCAAAAGGAGAGCAAAACTAGTATTGCTTGGATTTTGGTGCATTCTCGAGAAAGTTCACATTCAGTGATATTTCTCGATTATGAAGAAAATGGAAGATAGTGAAAAACAAGATGAGGTTTAAATCCCTGCATCAGAGTGTTGAGAAGCACAGTGGAAAGCATTCCTGAATGATTCTCCTCATAAAGGAAAGAATTGATGATAGTGATCATTGTGTTTTCCCACTAGTGTTTTCACTACATAAAGTAGGATTCAAAATGCAGCCCATATCTAGTATGGAGACATTTGTGAACCATTTTCATGATTACCGAATATGACAATACCTACAAACTACTAAGGAAATAATGGTAAACTAAAGATGTGAGAAATCCCAAAGCAAAATTCCCTTGAGATTAGAAAGCATTTCATTGTTGAATCTCACATGTAAAGGGTCACTTGGATTTTTCCCAAATGACTGCAAAGCCATAATGGAAAAGGGGTGAATGACGAAAGCACAGTTTGTCAAGTGTTGGACAAATTCAAGTGAATTTGATTCAAGTGTGCTGAAAGTCTGGTGGATTCAAAACTGGTAAAGTACTAGTATCTCATAGTAAATCTCCAAGTTTGATATTTAATCAAAGGATTTTGAAATTGTTCAAAATAGTGAGTGGATATGCAATTTGCATGAAACTTAGTGGGAGCTATGGAAGTCTTCCTAAAACAATATGTGAATGACATATTTTTGAGTGGGAGCGATATAAGTCTCGAACTCAAATTTGTCGGGAACACATTATGAGTGGGAGAAATATAAGTCTCAAATTCTAATATGTAGGAACATAGTTTGAGTGAGAGTAGTGACTCATACCCAAATATGTTGAACATATTTTGAATGGGAGCTTAAAGGAGTGATTCTTAAAGTGTGTATACGACACATTGAGAATAAAAGCGCAAGTACCGATAAATAATGATTTATAGGGAGTAGAAGTTGATAATAAGAATATTACGATATTATGTAGTATTCCTTAAAGGATTCTTAAAAGGGTTTCACAATAGAAGTTAATTAAGGAACTGGTACTTAATAACTCTAGGTATGAATATTATTAAGTTTAACATCAATTGTTAAAAGAAAGAAAAGGACGATCATCATCCACTATGTTGAGACATAGGTTCTATCTTAGAAAACCAAGATGATAACTTAACATAACATATGATCCAATAAGGAATGTTTGAAAAGTGATTAAGTTTGAATCACAGAACATTGAGCTAAGTTTGTCCGCAGTGTCTAATAGAGAATTGTTTTTCCAAATCCATGAAGGATGACATATCTTAAAGCATAAAGGGTTATGTTATAAGGGAATATGTTGGAAACTCCAGAAATATCGACTAAAGTCAAGTAGGAAGCGAGGTGAACAAACACATCGAAAGTTGCACAGGGTGCACTCGTGTTTTGATAATTACATTTATAATAATAGATAAGGGTACCATCTAAAGTGTTGTATAATGTTATGGCGGGGCTAGTTCGCTTTTAACGTAGAATGATGTGTCCCAGGGCATAGTGCCCATGAGAAAGACCTCGAGGTAGATCTAAAGTCACTGTAGGCTCCTAGAATATGGCCTCATTTTGCTGCCATACCAACAATGCATACACAAAGAGGTTATCATGTGATGATAAAGTATTAATGTCAATCAAGGTGACATTAGTAAGTTGCAAAGGATTTGGGACTGTAAAGTACAGGCCCAAGACTCAACCTTTTCCATGAGTAAACATGTTTAGTGTACCAGGTAATATGGTGCCAATGATTAAGAACAAATGCAGCTAGTTTATTTGTACTCTAGTGCAAGTGAGTGACTGTTGGAAATATGCCCTAGAGACAAATAATAATAAGGATTATTATCATATTTCATAAAGTTTATGATTAAGTTTTATATCATGCTATAACTATATTGAAACGAAACGTTAATGCACGTGTGATATATGAACAAACAAGGGTTCCCAGTGAAACTCTAATCACTGGTTCATTGGTCAACAGATGATCAAGGTTTCCTGGTCAAGTGTCATTTATGCCAGTAGGAAATGGAGTCAACTCATTCTAAGAATGAGATGATGAACCAATACCGAACCTAAACATCGTGACCTGATCATGTCATGAAGTTCAAGTTACGATGATTAGATGGAACCTCATAGACTATTCCTAAGACCGTGAGGCTATATCAATCATTGTCTCCCGAGAATGCCAAGATAACATCAAGCGTCACTTGGTAACACAGTGATTATAAAGGTGTGTTCAGGTACTCGGAGGAACCGTAGAGGCAATATATATCAAGAGCGGGATTTGTCCGTCCACGTGATGGAAAGATACTTAAGGGCCCACTCAGAGAAGTTATATCCAATAGCTGCGGAACGTGTGATTTGATCACAGGGATATCACTTGTCGGAACGAGTCAAGTAGCATTGTTTGGTAACGAGATTGAACACGACATGGTTATGTCATTGATCAGATCTCGAGAAATGCAAGTATTAAGAGACAAAAGGAATAAGACACGACTGCCCCGGTTCAAACGACGAAAGATCTTCATGGAATGCACAGGGGTCACATGGCCATCCAGGTCCCTCTGTCGATCATTGGTCCGGGAGTGTCCCGACCATGTCTGGAGTGTTCCCGAACTGTGGGGTACCACGGTTAAGGGCTTGATGATGCTTAGAGCGTGTTTAGAGGATCGGTAGAATCAACAAAGAAGAGTAGAGAGAAAACCGGAAGGGTTTCGGTAAGTCCGGGGGATGTCCGGAGTGGAGATGGAAGGAGTTCCATAACCACGGAGATTCAATAATATGTGAATGAATGTTAAATATTTATTTAATCATTTATTCGTAATTATTTAATAAAAGAGAAAATCAATTTAAAGGTCAAAAGGCTTAATGGGCCAATTCGAGGGGGAGAAGGGCCCATGAGGGAAAGGCAAGAGGAAATAAGGGGCAAGGGGGTGGCCGGCTGGGCCAAGCCCCCCGCGCGGGGCCCACTAGGGTTGGCCGGCGACACCCCGCCTCTCCGCCTCCTTTAGTCCCACCCCAGGACTTTGAGGGACGTAGTACCTCCCTTCCTCCTATATATAGTGGGGGTATTTGGAACGATAAATACACACAATATTCAATAAAGGTTTTCTCACTTTTGGGGAGACCTCCAATTGATATTCTCTCTCTCCCGTGATCATGGTCCCAAGTTCAGACTGCGCGAACGAGAGACATCTTCACCGCGGAGCGCCGTCGCGCTGCGGGATTCGGATCCAGGAGCTCTACTTCCGCAACTTCTGCTGGATCGGGGAAGCAGGAGTCATCGCCAGGCACCGGACATGTGTAACTCCCCGCGAGGTGTCACACTTGAGGCACTCAAGTTGTTGGAGCCACAGGAGCGCAAGGACTTCATCACGTCCTTGAGAAAATAAATCACTTATTTGGGTAAGAACACTTACCTTGCACTTAAGATTTGCTTAATTGGGGATGAAAAGTCCTCCCACAACAATGTAACACCCTCAAATCAGCCCTATCTAAGTTTTAGCCCTTTCCGCCAAACCCGCATAGAAACGATTCAAGGACGCCCACTAGGCACTTTCGTGCGGGTGGAAAACAAAGTAATACCATTACACAATAGTCCTCGATGGGACCCACAGAACATATATATATATACAACAGCGACTCCATGAGTCAAGAATACAGATATACTATACAAGATCCAAATCACCTTGAAAACGATAGAGCGTCCGACTACGGACAAGATGCAAATGGGGCTAAGAGCCCTGAAGAGTAACCAATGGCGTCCAAAACCCTGCCCAGGCCAAGCCGGAAGGGTAACCCTGCTAACGACGTCGATCTCAAACCTGCTAAAACAAAAGGGGTGCCGACAAAGGGCACATGAAAAAGAGGAGCGTTAGTACTGAGGCCAGTACATGGCGAGGCTAGAATTCGGCGGTCCTCGCCTACACAGGTATGGTGGGCTAGAGCGGCAGCGCAGCGGCACTAAACAACCTATAGAGACTCCAGACAACTGGCGGTTATCAGAGAGGGGTAAGAAAGACCTATTCGGATCCAACCTGAAGCTAACACCAAACAAACCCATCCTGGTATTTCCCCCTCGAGACCAAACGAGGAAGTCGGACCTAGGAACTCACACAGTTGGCAATTTTACTCATTCTGTTATAGTTGCAGCAATTACTAATCAGATATAGATAGCATGAGTCATCCTGATAGCCTAAGTAGTGGGCAGTTTTAGTTAACATTCCGTTGTAGTTGGAACATTTACTAGCCAGATATAATTGTCCTGAGGAATCCCAAAACCTAGCATTTTGTTGGCACTTTAATCACATTCCATTGGAGTTGCAATACTTACTAGGCAGATATAACAAAACAACCCAGGTCCACCAGTGGTCGGCATTTTTAATATCCATTCCATTATATTGAAGCTGATTACTAGTCAGATATATTAAGTCAAATTTATAGCACTACTTTTGTTATGCTTGTCTATGATCGAGATACTGTGCTCCAAGTCGTCCATAACCGCGGACACGGCTTTCAGAAAGTTTTACCCTGCAGGGGTGCACAAATAGCAACACACACTCGATCAACCTGGGAAAAACCAACTCAAAACCCAACGAGGCATTCACGACAAAGCGATCACAGGATTCATAAAATATTTCAGGGGGCCATCCCACTAAGCTACCCGCAACGAAGTTGGCCGGCTCCGGAACGGACCCAGGGTTTGCGACGACGGCTGTAAACGACTAGGAACCCGAAACTGTGACTGGGCTTGTCGATACCGCAAATACGTGGCGCGATCCAAAACAGTAGAGGTGCTCCACGCACAATCTTAAATAAAGCAGTAAACATGGCATAAGTACAGGATAGTAATAAAACCCCAAACTAGTTTGTGGCCCCAAGAAATAGAAATGAATCAAGCTCTGGCTCAGGGGGGTCCACGGCCTCCGGATGTGGATAGTGCGAAAAATCAAGGAACATGTATCAAGTACTCGGGGTCCTACGGGACACAAGTGAGCGTGGAAGAACCAAATAACATCTATTGCCCACCGATGCCTCTGCATTAGTTATATCTAGCAATTTAATAGTTGTGTTTAAAGTCATGATCATCTCCACCATTAAGAATCTCCACCGTTTATCATGCGCCAACTTGCCATCAACGGTGGAACAACAACGACGTGAAGCAACACAGAAGCAAGCGACTACAACTCACAGGGCCGACTATCTACCAAACAACAGGTATTGGGAGGTGTACATGGCAATATAGAGGCTGCACGGGATATAACTGGTGCACGGAAAGTAAAGCATCGCGACACGGATAGCAATAGATCAACAGGAGGAAATAAAGACTATAAATGCAAAATAGGTAGGAGGGGGAGAGATGCTCGCCTGGGAAACACTGCCGGAGATTCATATCCGAAGAACTTATCGATACTCGCATCCACTCATCGGTCTAATCTGCAAAGAAGTAAACAATCTGGGTTCGGCAGATCTTGGGATCCGGGGGTCCGGGGTTCGACAGGGTTCGATGGGGATCGGTCTCGGCGAGAAGAGTAGATCTTGTCGCATGTTACGAATAACTCGGATTCAGAAGGAGGTCTTGGCGTTCCGATGGATCGGTCCTCGGGGTTGAAGAACGTGGCACGCCAAGGTTCGGTCTTCGGATCCGAGTAGAAGAACTTGGCGTTCCAGTGGAGATCTTGGCGGTCATCAGGGCCGAGAAGAAGACCTTGGTGTTCGGCGACCTCAGGCATCGCATCCGAGAAGGAGGTCTTGTCGCATCCGAGACGAGGATGTTCGGGTACTGGCTTGGGTAGTCGATGACGGACTTGGATGTGGTACCGGCGAGCTCCTAGAGTTCCCGTCTCGGCACAATCTTCATGCAACGGTCCTCGACAACGGCGTGCTTGGTGAAGAGCATGGCATTCCGGGGCCTCCGGAAGATCTTGTCGGGATTCTCGTCAAACACGAGGGTCTAGAACATCCTCGCGAACTTCACCACATCTTGTAGCAACAACTTCGACACATCTGAACACCAAAGACACATCACGCACACACCACTATTATCACTTCACGTTAACAGAACACGTCCATGTGCCCTAGGATAGAACACGACGGACAGAGATGAGGCCGGCTCGGGAGGGAGGTAGAACTTCGGAGGGGGTCGGTTGCAGGGACGTGCAGGCCGTGGAGCTCCGGGCAGCGGCGGTCGCTGGCGGGGCAGCCCCAGCAGTGGCGTGCGGGACGAGGAAGAGGGTCGGGGGAAGATCTCCGGCGAGGCCGGCGCAGACAGAAGAGGCGGCTGGCGAGCGGAAGCGGGGACGGCGGGAGGCCGCGGGGGCGCCGGTCGAGGACGTGGCCAGACGGAGGAGGCCAGAGAGAGGCGGCGAGCACCGGGCTACACGTGGAACGGCGCGAGGGAGAGGGCGGCGGGCGGAGTTGTGCTGAGGCCGACGGCGGCGCTCTGCTTGGTGGGGGAGGCGAGCAGGAGGAAGGTGACTGCGGGCGGCCGGAGGAGGCGCGGCCGGAGCGGGGTCGAGGACGGGTCGGGGTGGCGGCGGAAGGAAGGCGACAGCGAGGAAGGGAGCGAGCAGCGGGGCTCGGGCAGGCGCGGAGGCGGAGGCCGGCGAGGTCTGAGCTGACGGCGGCCGGGCACAGAGGAAATGGCGACGCGGAGCTTGAGGTTGCCGGGGGAGGTCGGGGACGCGAGGAGGTCGCCGGCGCGGAGGAAGGGGTAGCAGGTGGGGCAGAGGGTGCCGGCGGGGCGGCGAGCGGGAGGAAGGAGGATAAAAGCGGGGTAGGTCGCATGCGCGAGATGGTGGAGATGTGCGGGAGCAGGGAGTTGGGGTCGGTGGAAGGTGGGGCCCAGGGGCAGGCGTGGCAAGGTGAGGTGGCGACGGTGGAGGATCAGGCAGGGGTGTGGTTGGCAGGGGGTGTTGGGGCAGGTATGGTGGCTTTGTGAGGGAAGAGCGATGAGGTGGAGGGGGTTCGGTGAGGTGGAGGGAGGGAATTGGTCAGGGTGAGGTGGAGGGAGGCTGGGTAGGATAGGATTGGGTAGATTAGGGATTAGACAGGCTGGTTTTCGGTAATTTTGGGGGTGGCTGATTGGTCTCCACGACACTGGTGCAACGCAGCGAGGGGGCGTGGGCGACGTGGGGTAGGGAAACGAGCGGGGCTAGGGAAACGCGTCACGCGGGCGTGGTAGGTGGGGCGATCGCGTCGCGAGGCAAGGGAGTTGGACGGGTCGGTCGGTGTGTGCGACCGGGCGGCATGTAGGCTGCTTACTGCGCACGGGTTGGTGGATGGCTGGACTGGGTGCGTGTGGGACCGATGGTGGGCCAGGCGAGATAGGGATGCGCACCCAGGGTGGGGTTGGTCGGGCGCAGTAGGCGGGAGCGGAAAGAAGGATGAGCGGGAGAAAAGGGGTGGCAGGTGGCGGCTGGGTTGGGTCTAGATTTAGGGGGGCTGGGTTAGGGTAGCTAGGGTTTTGTCTAAGCAAAAGGGCTTGGTCTAGATTTAGGATGGAAGTGGCTGGCTGGGCCTTCGGGCCTGGCGTGCTGCCTCCCAAAAATAAACAAATAATTTTATTTATTAAAAACAAGGCTTTTACAATCGGTTTGTAGACAAAACGAAATAATCTGGACAAGCCCGGTTTTATAGTTTGAATAAAAGACGGGGCGTTTAGAAAACAAAACCAGATTTTCGAAAATAGTTTTAGACAAATCATGCATGATGACATGACGATGCCCAAATGCAATGTGGCATGATGACATGAGCATGCGGTCATGGTGATGCAATGCACAAAAACACGGCGATTTTCTAGTAGTGGTTTTAGCGAGATGCCACAATTCGACACCACTAACAAGGGATCTCGCCCTCGAGTTCCGCCTCATGGTACCGGGAAGAAAGCCGGCGATCTGAATCTTCACGCTTCATGTAGATCCGCGCGACACCACTAATAAGAGGTCGTTGTCCGGGTTCGTCGAGAGGACACTCCGGTAACAAAGGACGAAGGTAGAGGTATCAACAAATAAAGCCACCTCTAGCTTCGATAGAAGGGGAGAAACGACGCATTCTCATCCACTTCAATGTACAAGAGCAAATAGATTGAGTAGTCGGCATGGGGGCTAATCCATCACGCACCCAAACTATTACTCCGCACATTCGGTGGAAAATCATGCAGCCATTCTCGAGATTAGACTGAAGATCTCGACAAACGAGGTTCAGAACAAAGGAGTGATGCAGGCTCTGCATCGGATCTGTCATAGAGGATGTCGTCATGTCGGAAAACACCGGAAGGCACAAGAAGGAACAAAGAGAAGTCCAACAGTTGAAGGATTCCTCAGATAGGATGTAGAAGCACCGTTACCAAAGGAGGAAGCAAAACCCTAAAGGTACGACGGACACCCAACCACGAGAATTCCTGGACTCGAAGAAAAGATAAAAGAGCAGATCCAACACACGCAGAGGTAAGAGGATAACAGCAGAGGGGTAAGGAGTAAAAACAGACCTAATCAGATCTATCCAACCGATTTTGCAAAAATAGTTTTGACACTCTACTTCGGCCATTAGCTAGGTTATCCTACAGGCTGGACTTGTGGGGTATCGCAACTGCTGAGCTCAGATACCACTCTGTAACACCCTCAAATCGGCCCTATGCAAGTTTGAGCCCTTTCCGCCAAACCCGCATAGAAACGATTCAAGGACGCCCACCAGGCACTTTCGTGCGGGTGGAAAATGAAATAATACCATTACACAACAGTCCTCGATGGGAGCCACAGAATAGATATATATATATATACAACCGAGACTCCATGAGTCAAGAATACAGATATACTGTACAAGATCCAAATCGCCTTGAAAACGATAGAGCTTCTGACTACGGACAAGATGAAAATGGGGCTAAGAGCCCTAAAGAGTAACCAATGGTGTCCAAAACCCTGCCTAGGCCAAGCCGGAAGGGAAACCCTACTAACGACGTCGATCTCAAACCTGCTAAAACAAAAGGGGTGCCGACAAAGGGCACATGAAAAAAGAGGAGCGTCAGTACTGAGGCCAGTACATGGCGAGGCTAGAATTCGGCGGTCCTCGCCTACAAAGGTATGGTGGGCTGGAGCGGCAGCGCAGCGGCACTAAACAACCTATAGAGACTCCAGAAAACTGGCGGTTATCAGAGAGGGGTAAGAAAGACCTATTCGGATCCAACCTGAAGCTAACACCAAACAAACCCATCCTGGTATTTCCCCCTCGAGACCAAACGAGGAAGTCGGACCTAGGAACTCACACAGTTGGCAATTTTACTCATTCCGTTATAGTTGCAGCAATACTAATCATATATAGATAGCATGAGTCATCCTGATAGCCTAAGTAGTGGGCAGTTTTAGTTAACATTCCGTTGTAGTTGGAACATTTACTAGCCAGATATAATTGTCCTGAGGAATCCCAAAACCCATCATTTTGTTGGCACTTTAATCACATTCCATTGGAGTTGCAATACTTACTAGGCATATATAACGAAACAACCCAGGTCCACCAATGGTTGGCATTTTTAATATCCATTCCGTTATAGTGAATCTGATTACTAGTCAGATATATTAAGTCAAATTTATAGCACTACTTTAGTTATGCTTGTCTATGATCGAGATACTGTGCTCCAAGTCGTCCATAACCGCGGACACGGCTTTCAGAAAGTTTTACCCTGCAGGGGGTGCACAAATAGCAACACACACTCGATCAACCTCGGAAAAAACCAACTCAAAACCCAACGAGGCATTCACGACAAAGCAATCACGGGATTCATAAAATATTTCAGGGGCCACCCCACTAAGCTACCCGCAACGAAGTTGGCCGGCTCCGGAACGGGCCTAGGGTTTGCGACGACGACTGTAAACGACTGGGAACCCGAAACTGTGACTAGGCTTGACGATACCGCGAAAGGTGGCACGATCCAAAACAGTATAGGTGCTCCACCCACAATCTTAAATAAAGCAGTAAACATGGCATAAGTGCAGGATAGTAATAAAACCCCAAACTAGTTTGTGGCCCCAAGAAATATAAATGAATCAAGCTGTAGCTCAGGGGGGGTCCACGGCCTCCCGGATGTGGATAGTGTGAAAAATCAAGGAATAGGTATCAACTACTCGGGGTCCTACGGGACACAAGTGAGCGTGGAAGAACCAAATAACATCTATTGCCCACCAATGCCTCTGCATTAGTTATATCTAGCAATTTAATAGTTGTGTTTAGAGTCATGATCATCTCCACCATTAAGCATCTCCACCGTTTATCATGTGCCAACTTGCCGTCAACGGTGGAACGACAACGACGTGAAGCAACATAGAAGTAAGCGACTACGACTCGCAGGGCCGACTATCTACCAAACAACAGGTATTCGGAGGTGTCCATGGCAATATAGAGGTTGCACGGGATATAACTGGTGCACGAAAACTAAAGCATCACGACACAGATAGCAATAGATCAACAGGAGGAAATAAAGACTATAAATGCAAAATAGGTAGGAGGGGGAGAGATGCTCCCTTGGGAAACACTGCCGGAGATTCATATCCGAAGAACTTGTCGATACTCGCATCCACTCATCGGTCTAATCCGCGAAGAAGCAAACAATCAGGGTTCGGCAGATCTTGTGTTCCGGGTGTCCGGGGTTCGACAGGGTTCGACGGGGATCGGTCTCGGCAGGAACGTTCACGGTCAACAGAGTAGATCTTGTCGCATGTTACGAAGAACTCGGATTCGGAAGGAGGTCTTGGCGTTCCGATGGATCGGTCCTCGGGGTTGAAGAACTTGGCGCGCCAGGGTTCGGTCTTCGGATCCGAGTAGAAGAACTTGGCGTTTCGGTGGCGATCTTGGCGGTCATCAGGGCCGAGAATAAGACCTTGGTGTTCGGCAACCTCGGGCATCGCATTCGAGAAGGAGGTCTTGTCGCATCCGAGACGAGGATGTTCGGGTACTGGCTTGGGTAGTCGATGACGGACTTGGATGTGGTACCGGCGACCTCCTAGAGTTCCCGTCTCGGCACAATCTTCACGCATCGGTCCTCGGCAACAGAGTGCTTGGTGAAGAGCATGGCGTTCTAGGGCCTCCGGAAGATCTTGTCGGGATTCTCGTCAAACACGAGGGTCTAGAACATCCTCGCGAACTTCACCACATCTTGTAGCTACAACTTCGACACATCTGAACACCAAAGACACATCGCGCACACACCACTATTACCACTTCACGTTAACAGAACACGGCCATGTGCCCTAGGATTGGACACGGCGGACAGAGATGAGGCCAGCTCGGGAGGGAGGCAGAACTTCGGAGGGGGTCGGTTGCAGGGACGTGCAGGCCGTGGAGCTCCGGGCAGCAGCGGTCGCTGGCGGGGCAGCCCCAGCAGTGGCGTGCAGGACGAGGCAGAGGGTCGGGGGAAGATCTCCGGCGAGGCCGGCGCAGACAGAAGAGGCAGCCGGCGAGCGGAAGCGTGGACAGCAGGAGGCCGCGGGGGCGCCGGTCGAAGACGTGGACGGACGGAGGAGGCCGGAGAGAGGCGGCGAGCATCGGGCTACACGCGGAACGACGCGAGGGAGAGGCCGGCGGGCGGAGTGGTGCCGAGGCCGACGGCGGCGCTCTGCTTGGTGAGGGAGGCGAGCGGGAGGAAGGCGATGGCGGGCGGCCGGAGGAGGCGCGGACGGAGCGGGGTCGAGGACGGACCGGGGTGGCGGCGGAAGGAAGGCGACGGCAAGGAAGGGAGCGAGCAGCGGGGCTCAGGCAGGCGCCGAGGCGGAGGCCGGCGAGGTCCAAGCAGACGGCGGCCGGGCGTAGAGGAAATGGCAGCGCGGAGCTTGAGGTGGCCGGGGGAGGCCGGGGACGTGAGGAGGTCGTCGGCGCGGAGGAAGGGGTAGCAGGCGGGGCAGAGGGCGCTAGCGGGGCGGCGAGCGGGAGGATTAGGGGAAAAGCGGGGTAGGTCGCGTGCGGGAGATGGTGGAGATGTGTGGGAGCAGGGAGCAGGGAGTTGGGGTCGGTGGAAGGTGGGGCCCAGGGGCAGGCGTGGCAAGGTTAGGTGGCGATGGTGGAGGATCAGGCGGGGGTGTGGTCGGCAGGGGGTGTTGAGGAAGGTGTGGTCGTTGTGTGAGGGAAGTGAGATGAGGTGGAGGGGATTCGGTGAGGTGGAGGGAGGGGATTGGTCAGGGTGAGGTGGAGGGAGGCTGGGTAGGATAGGACTGGGTAGATTAGGGATTAGACAGGCTGGTTTTGGGTAATTTTGGGGGTGGCCGGCTGGTCGCCATGACACTGGTGCAACGCAGCGAGGGGGCGTGGGCGACATGGGGTAGGGAAAGGAGCGGGGCCAGGGAAACGCGTCACGCGGGCGTGGTAGGTGGGGCGATCGCGTCGCGAGGCAAGGGAGTTGGACGAGTCGGTCGGTGTGTGCGACCGGGCGGCATGTAGGCTGCTTGCTGCGCATGGGTTGGTGGATGGCTGGACTGGGTGCGTGTGGGACCGATGGTGGGTCAGGCATGATGGGGATGCGCACCCAGGGTGGGGTTGGTCGGGCGCAGCAGGCGGGAGTGGAAAGAAGGATGAGCGGGAGAAAAGGGGTGGCAGGTGGCGGCTAGGTTGGGTCTAGATTTAGGTGGGGCTGGGTTAGGGTAGCTAGGGTTTTGTCCAAGCAAAAGGGCTTGGTCTAGATTTAGGATGGAGGTGGCCGGCTGGGCCTGGCGGGCTGCCTCCCAAAAATAAACAAATAATTTTATTTATTAAAAACAAGGCTTTTACAATCGGTTTGTAGACAAAACAAAATAATCCGGACAAGCTTGGGTTTTATAGTTTGAATAAAAGACGGGGCGTTTAGAAAACAAAACCAGATTTTTGAAAATAGTTTTAGACAAACCATGCATGATGACATGACGATGCTCAAATGCAATGTGGCATGATGACATGAGCATGCGGTCATGGTGATGCAATGCACAAAAACACGGCGATTTTCTAGTAGTGGTTTTAGCGGGATGCCACAAACAAGGACTCCTTCTCTTTTGGAGGAATTGACTTTAGTTCATTAAATAATTCCCGTAAACAAAAATCACTAGGACTAAAATTATAAGATGCCTGATTCCAAACGATTTCAATAATGGATAATATTTTGATAGAAATTCACAGGCTAGATTATCCCAAGTAGTAGTGGCTTCAGGGGTAGAGATCTATACCATGAGAGAGCTGTACTTGTCAAAGTTTGACTAAAAAGTTTAACCCTTACCTCATCAGCAGTATATCCCGTCCATAGAAAAGTGCCACATATATCTTTAAAACATGCAATATGCTCATATGGATCAGGATCTTCTTCATCTCCAGTAAATTGCTTCTTATGTACAATACTAAGTGGTAGAGGATTTATTTCAAACCCCCTTGTCTTCTCATTGGAGTTGTCTCTTTTATAAATATCATAGGGGTTCCCAAAGTGGTTGAGTGGGTTTGCACTAGTCATATTCTCAAATTCCATCATGTTGGTGGAAACCTATAACTCAAAACAAAATTTAGCAAGACAAATATAAATAAGCAAAAACTAAAAGACCTATAGCGCTTAGCTCCCCGGCAACGGCGCTAGAAAATAGCTTGATGACTGCAAGTGCACAGATCGTGTGTAGCTAGTTTTGAAATAAAGATATCGATTCCACAGCGAGCAGGAGTCTGAAGTCTAATAATCCTTGAAATAATTATTGCGATAGAAATGCTAGATAAAGTTCTAAGTAACAAGATAAAATGCGAGTATTGTGTAAAAATATGTTTTTGGGTTTTGGGTATAAGAGCAATAATAAATTAAAGCAAAATAACTTAATATAGAAAGTACGTATCGCGTATATCAGAAAGATTGGAACTGTAGTAGGGAAAGACGTTCACAGGGAGTAGTGAATACACTACTAGTATTGTAAATATTTAAGATAAAGATTATCATCGTGAAAATTCTCAACTATGTATGTGTGGGAGGAACTCCGTATTTGGACGAATAGGCAACAATCGCTGCTCACATCATCCTCATAACCATAGCAGTCAGCAATCCACATCAATCGAATTACTGCGCTATTAAGGGACGTAATCCCGTAGGACGTATCCCATGGAATGGATAGTGTTCCTTGAGTTTCCTCGGTTTCCCAAGTTGATACGTAAGGGGTGCCAACAGCTTTATAGTCACTATATGTGCTCGCACGCCTCCGTCTACCAACAAGTAGTTCCCTCCATCAAGTCCCCACGAGAGGCAAATATTGATAGGTCGACTTCTCTCAACATCAAGATGTAGAGAATCTAACACATGGTCACAACGATGAATATCATAATAAACTTTATCTTATTTCAATCTCATACTAGGGTGTCTCCATCTCCCCAAGAACTAATGATCTACTCAGACATAGAGGCAATCAACATCATGGCAATGGTAATGGAAACAATGATAGATGAATAGTACTTATATAAATCCACAATGAGTATAGGAATTACAATAAGATCTAGACAAGATGTAGATGTGATGGATGTAGATGCTGGTGATGCAGTGGTGGATGATGAAGATCGATGTCTTAGCCTCCCGGATCTGCGCAGGGAAAAGATGGATCCCTTGTGGATGAGTTCCCCCTCCAGATGCCTTCTGGAGGTGAGGTTTCTGCGATATCTGGGTGTTCTATATGTCGTCTCTTCAAACCAATTGCACGGGGTGAAACTATTTGACAAGGCGGAGGTGGCGCCAACTATACGTCCAGAAAATTGCTCCCGCCGTATAGTTGGTCGTTGGACTCTCTTCCTCCCTTGTTCGCTTCTGGTTTTCTTTTGGTATTATTAATATTTCACAAATAAGCGATTTACGTTGTTTTTTACTCCTTTTCTCCATAGTACAACTGCTCCAATAATTGTATCCATTGGATCCATCATCTGTCCTGATCCTAGTGAAAACAGACATAAAATGTGCGTGCGAGCACCGTAAAATACCAAGATCCAATATCTACAATGCACAATAATTATGTAAAACAAGATGCAAATATGACTCGTCAGATGCCCATAATGACCCATGTGCATTCCACGATGATAATGTCGTTTGAACCGTAAACTTTATAACTAGATCTCATTAAGATACAACTGGTTGGGTTGTTTGTCTATCACATCATTCAAGTAATGACGTGACCTCATTGTCAATTGGCATAAATGCCCATGATCTCGAAACCCTAAATCATCCTCATGACCAATGAACTAGTTCACTACAGGTAACTAGAGACCTGGTTTGTTTACATGCCACACGTGTATTAACGTTTCGTATTAATACAGTTATAGCATAGTATGAAACTATTATGAACTAATTGAGATATGACAATAAAAACATATTTATTATTTGCCTCTATGGCATATCTCCTTCAGTCTCCCACTAGCACTAGAGTACAAATAATCTAGCTTGCATTTTACTCATCATAAACCATATCACATATGCATTTATTGATAATGCATGCTTATGGAAAACGTATTGTCCATGTTCTGTTTTACCAGATCATTATGTCTTTGCAAATCGTTAATGTCTTCCTAACTTTGACATTCATACCATTATCACATAATGGGTTGAAGTATTCGGTTGGCGACAAAGTGAGACTTTGTTTCTAGTGTTTATAATGACAGTCGTTTTCACTGTTGTCATCTAAACTTCGAAAGACACTTTGCAATCCTTTGTGTATATACAACAGTTATGGCAGCAGAACAAGGCCGGTTTCCAGGAGCCTATAGTTACTTTAGATCAACCTCAGGGGCTTTCTCATGGGCACTATGCCCTGGGACACATCATTCTACGTTAAAGACGAACTAGTCCCGCCATAACAATATACATCACATCAGATGGAGCCTTTGTACTTCTATATCTATGTAGATCACAGTGCATGAAATGCAACTATGGCACTTACTTTGCTTCTTCCCATTTAAGTACAAAATTAATTCTGGTTCAATGATTAACTCAAGAATCACTTCAAGACATGTTCTTACAGTTAAGTGCTTGTCCTTCCAACTAGAACTTCGGGTCACATTACGTCGAGTATTCAATATGGTTGTATGGAAGAACCTATGACTAAGGCATAGGAGATGCAACACATCTCTTTCTTCCTTTTTAACCATCGTTGTAATACTAAGATAATGCTTCATATAGTAAGAACTTCTTTATTACCTTGTTCCATTCCAAACTTCTTTAGAATCTTGCTTAGGACATTCAGAACATCTTCAGAATCAAGTCCAAGAAGCATTCGACATTTGATTTTTATTAAACTTACCAATATATTTCGATAGATCTCATTGTTTAATAACTTCAACTTCATCCTTATTTATCTACTTAAATGTTATTAACACCAATCACATCATTCACATATGTTGTCCACATATCCCAGAATGATTCCACGCTCCCACTCAAATATGACATCCATATTTGAGATCTGGGACTTCACTTAGCTCCCACTCAAAATATGTCAGCTACATATTATGATTTAGCCAAGCTAATTTGCTCCCACTCAAATCCAGGTTCTCTCGATAATCTTGGATATTCCAAAATTCCTTGATCACCATCAAATCGAGAATTCCACTAACGAGATTTCAATGGCCATTCATTTCTCGCACTTAGGTTCATCACACTTCTTTGTATTTTGTAGGTATGTCTTGTTTAAAAGATGACCAGTGAATCAACAATATAATTCCACAACTTGTAGAATATATAGTTGAATCCTACTTTCTTCAGTAAAAGTATTTACTTGAAACTTTATGATCATTATTAATAGTTTCTCCTCTATTTGTAGGGTTTGGATTCACGGAAGAAATTCCACTGAGCCACTCAACAATTCGAAGGTAAGATCAAATACCTTGTTTTGATCTTTTACTTTTTTCCACCTGTATCTTCATCAAATTACGTCAACTTTGGACAACAGTAGGTTTGCCCCTTGTGGAAGATGCATTTATAGCTTCCTAAGAACGCTCTACAAAGATTTGTTTATTCGCCACGATTTCAACTTATCGAAATCTCCAGAAACTCGAACATGCCATAACACTTATGGTGTTGTTTCCATGAATCTTTAGATGTTCCTTTGTATTTCAAACAAGTGTTTGCTTATTTTGATCTCTAACTCTAAACGATAACTGTAACCCCGATAAGAGATAATATTATACCATATGTATCTAATACATAATGATTATGATATTTAGACATTTCAACACTTTGAAATTGCCCTATTATCATAATTTGTGAAACCCCTTTCACATGTCCTTTTATGCCAAAATTAACTTAAATACTTTAGTCATGTCGATCAAATCAAAGAGACTTTGTATTCTTGTTAATTTCAATATCCCACTTTGTTGTGAAATCATTTGAATAATTCAAATCGTTTCAAACTCATGTTTCATTAAGTAAATACGCTTATTCACTTAAGTCCACAATTAACTAATGATTTCCACTACTTGTTGACAATATGATACATCACTATGTATAAGATTCAACATTTCTTTGCATATCACCGTTTTACTAGAATACGGAGTTTTAGTCATTCTGCCCAAGAGGCATGGTTTTGCAAAGTCTCTTGATGAAGCATCTAGGACCCCAATCTTCATTTATAATGAAGAACATGCAGTAACCAAAATGACTTAAACTATAGTTTCATGTCATTAGGTAAACTTTGGATGTCTTTTAGCATTATAATCCTTTATAAATGTTTAAACTATTATCATTAACATAGTTATGAGAATAGCTCATTTATAATCGTAATGTGACCATAATGGTATTATTCATAAGAATAGTACAAACTGGCTTGTAACTTGTTCATATGAATAATTGTCTCGCCAATACCAAGACACACAAACAAGGATTACAAAATTATATTGAAGTCCACTAATCTAAATGATAAACTTTGAGGAAAGGGGTGATGTTGTCCATCAACTGTTTTGCTTGCCGTCATCAAGTCACATTGCCTCAAATCTAGAAATTCTCAAGCAGACCATCCTGTTTCCAAAAAACAGGACAAGTATCAAATACTTTGCAAACTGCAACGAGTTTTGTAAGAACCACATTTATAATTTTTATATCTAACCTAGACCTTTTTTCATTCATGACCTCCATTGCAATCAAGTCCTTCTGAGAGTTCATAACTCTAATGCAAGATTGCTAAATGTTTCTTCAAATATTCTATTTTTCATCCATCATGGAAGAAAACTCATCCAACGGCATACTTTATGTGCGTGATCTTGCAGAATACAAGATTGTAATCCAACTCTCCATCGAATGGAGAATGGCTTGTTGGATGATTACGGAGAACACACAAACATTACAGAGTCATCAGATTATCTCCTAACGGTTATTGTATCAAGAAGAGAAGATCATGTTTTACGAGGATATCCCTCATGCGTGGGTCTTAATCTATGAAGTTGGACCCTTTTGCTAAGTTCCATATCAAGCAATAAATTTCCCATGGTCGCAAAGGACCTCAATGGAATAGGCCATGATCTACTAAGATATTTGCAAATAGACATTTAGAATAAGTTCATAATAAGAGTTCAATTTATAATTCATCTCCACTAAAATTGTCATCCCCTGGATGATTTTAGTGATCACATGGTCCCAATCCTCTGCATCTCCCCCGATCATCATGGCCATCAGTGCAGCATCAAAGGTATACATTCCCTAATGCCAATCACATCATCCATGTGACTCATGCTCGATCTTTAGATCTCTTATGTTCTGAGGCCATGTATGTACATGCTAGGCTCGCCAAATCTAACTTGTGTGTATTTGTTGTGCAACATGGCTTACACCCACTGTATGCGAACGTAGATATGTCTAGCCCCCGATCATCACGGCCGCTTCATAACGAAGAAATTTCTTGGTGGTGCACACACAAGGGGAACACGATCATTGGAATTAAATAGGGATTATCTTATTTGCTACTATTGAGTATCTAATAGTAGCACACAATAGGATGTAAAACAGGTATCAACATCACATTTAATTTTTTGATATGATATGGTCCTTCTTCTTGCGCCTTGATCTCCATCGAGCGCTCCGGCATGATCTCCATCTTGCCCTTGATTTGATGCCAAGTCCACGAAGCCACCACCAGGTCATCCATCAGAACGATGACCATTATTATACTACTTAGTAACAGAAAAGTAAACTAGTTTACCTTCATAATGACCAATACCATATCATAACACATGCCCTCCTGCAAAATAAAGTTAGACGCCTCTACATTATCTATTGCAAGTTTTACGTGGTTGTTAGGGCTTTCGTAATAGAACCCGTTCTAATCTACGAACTTTCCAACCACAATATGGATCCAATAGTTGTATCTACTACACCCCTTTCGGGGCCCTCCGTTGTAAATGCTATAACAACTGTTGAATGTGAGACAGACATCCGCTAGCCACTTATACGGAACAAGCCGTGTGTCGAGCGTGGAACCAGTCTCGCATACGAATACGCGTAAGGTCGGTCCAGGCTGCTTCATCAAACAATGTCGCGATATAAACAAGTACATGTTAGAGGGTAACAACTAAGGGATCAATGCCCGCACAAA
The DNA here is from genome assembly GCA_910589775.1 of Avena eriantha. Taxonomy (NCBI): domain Eukaryota; kingdom Viridiplantae; phylum Streptophyta; class Magnoliopsida; order Poales; family Poaceae; genus Avena; species Avena eriantha. Next base: position 198,500,636 of record OU342740.1, on the reverse strand, counting down.
ACTTGTGTGTACTGGTCGTATAACACTCCTATGCATACATCGGCTCTGATAACACTGAAGGGTTCCGCAATAGAAAACAAGAAATTTCCTACATTGGAACCGCCTAATACTGCCAAGATCTATCTATGTAGTAATGCGGTCACGGTCGATCATATAGAATACATACCCTTGTAGACTGTACACGGATAACATTCCGAGGGGAACGTGGTTGAAGTAGTTGAACCCGTAGCCGACCTCAAGGTCACGAAGCTCCTCGCAGGTCACCCCTTTCTCCTTCTTCATCATGCAGCAGCTCCGGTTCACGACATCCAAGGTGCCTCAAGTGAGGCCCCTCGTGGTTTCGTACACATACAGTGTACGATGATGACCTCCGGCTCATTGATACCTGCCGGGAGTGCGGAAGTAGATCTCCGGCTTGGAATCCCTGCAACACAACGGTGTGCTGCAGGTGTGGTGTTTCTTGCATAGACAATCCTTACTTGGGACTGTGCCAATGCATGGAGACGAGAGAGAGAGAGAGGGAAGGATAAAGTCCACCAAAGGACTTCTCCAAATATTGGTGTGTTCAATCCCACCCATGGGCACCCCTTTATATAGGTGGAGGGGGGGTGTGCCCTCCCCATTGGGTTAGCCATATGGGACTAAACGAGACTTGAAAAAGGCAAAAGGAAAAACCTAAGCCGGCTGGGCTGGCTCGCAACATTCGGCCCAGTAGCTAGCAGCCATGGCAGCAACCGACGCGAGTGGGTAGGCGCACCCACTCCGCGGCCCAGCAGCGGGAGCCTCTCAGGCTGGCGCCTTCACAGCCTAGCCGCCTCAACGCCTCGCTAGGGGCTCCTGCCCGCTTAGCCGCCCGGATGGGTCCGCATGGGCCGCGGCCTGCCTAGCTGGCTGGCTCCCCTGCGCGCCCGCATGGGCTGGGGTCGAGAAGGTCGGCCCGGCGGCCGTTTGGCTACCACCCACCCCCGCGCAGCGGCTAGTTTTTGCTACTCGCGTGGGCCTAAACTATTTTCCCTTTTCTGTTTTTTTGCAGCTTTTCTCCTAGGCCATTTCCCTCCAGGGTTTTGGCCTAATACGAAAGATGCTTTTATAAATCTTAATTTAAATATTATTTAAAATATATTAATTCATAATTAACACATAATAAATGTATATTTAAATTCCCATTTATCCGAAAACACTATTCCGTTCTTTTCCTTTATTCCTTTCTCCGAACAACTTCGGATCTCTCCGTGGAACAATTCTGGCTTTCTCTTTCTCTACTGTGATTCCATCTTACGAAGGATCTCTAGCTCATTGTACACATACATGATCTCCATCAATGATCAATAGCGGGACCGGGATGCCCATAATGACCCATGTGCATTCCATGATGATAATGTCGTTCGAACCGTAAACAGTCGTTTCCCATTCTCTTTGCCACTTGATACTAGTTCACCCGAGATTTGATCTACGGTATCGCCATACCTTCGTTCAATCTTGTTACCGATGAACTTGTTTTCTCGTTTTTGTGTCATTGCATTCCGTGACCTAGTCACACGCTTGCAAGCTTCATTAATACAATATCACCGAGATGGCCACTAATGTATCTGTCGGTTACATGGATGGGCAAATCCTGGCCTTGGTATGTACTCCTCTACACGCCCCTTTGGGGAACCTGAGTGGCACCTTTTCGATCACCCAGTCGCGGTGTGATACTTGATAACCATCGAAGCTCCCTCCAGAATGGTGATTTGCATTACCTCACAATCTAAGGACCAGGTTGCGAGGTTTCCTTAGTTTATCATTAATGGTAAACTTTATAACTAGATCTCATTAAGATACAACTTGTTGGGTTGTTTGTCTATCACATAATTCAACTAATGACGTGATCTTATTGTCAATTGGCATAAATTCCCATGGTCTCGAAACCCTAAATCATCCTCATGACCAATGAACTAGTTCGCTGAGGTAACTAGAGACTTGATTTTTTTACATACCACATGTGTATTAATGTTTCGTATTAATATAGTTATAGCATAGTATGAAACTATTATGAACTAATTGAGATACGACAATAAAAACCTATTTATTATTTGACTCTAGGGCATATCTCCTTCAGTATTATACGGTGTCAGGTACTATGTTTCTAGTGATAAAAATTCATAATTTTCTTTATGGGTAAGTTCATATTAATTAGTTTGTGGCAATGTCATTTTGTCTGGTACAATGTTCCAATGGAACGTAGTACAAAATATGTATTATGTGTTGGGGTTGGTTGGGTTCGGGGGGGGGGGGGGGGGGGGGGGGTTACTTATTTTTGTGTGTGGTTCATCGTTCTTTAGAATATGTACAAGTACTCTTTCTACTATTTTTATGTACAATTTTTAAATTGACCAAAGTACATAATTCTGTTATTGGTGAGTATAGATTATTTTTTAGCAGTACTCATTCTATTCTTTATCATGTAAAATGTTTGCAATGTCCAAAGTATGGAATACATGTTACGTGTAAGCATATACTAGTTTTGACTTTGAAGGGTGGCCGGAGGTCAGGCCATTGTTTTTTGTTGAGATGTACATTATTAAAATGTTCGACGTACGTAATATATGTTACTGATAAATACATACTATTTTTTATGGGGAGTACAATTTTTGAATTGAGCAAAGTACATACTTCCAGTATTGTTAAGTACATGTTATTTTTTATGTGGGATTGTGGTTGTTTGTTGGGATTTGTAAAATTAGTCGGCCTACTCCTTGACATGTAGAAATTTTCAATTTTTTAAAATACATAATACGTGTTACTTGTAAGTACATTCTAATTATTTTACGAAGAACGTCCTGGTTCGTTTGGGTGTGTGGTTGTTCTTGGTGTTGTTTTATTTTTACAGATAAGTCCTCTTCATGTTTTTGTTCACGCACAAATTTTGTATTGGGCAAAGCACATGTGTTCGGTATTGTTAAGTACATGTGACTTTTGATGTCGGTGTGATGTTGTTGGTCGGGATTTGTAGCATTAGTCATCCTACTCATTGTCATGTATAATTTCGCAATTGTTTAGAATACATAATACGTATTAACGGTAAGTACATTCTATTTTTTATAAAGATTTCCTTTTTTGGGTGGGTGGGGGTTGGATGGTGGCGGCTTTTGGTTTGGAATAGTGGGATTCCGGGCTGATCTTGGTGTATAAGTACTCTTTCTCGTCCTTTAGAAGATGTACAAGTACCTTTCCTACTGTTTTTTACGTACAATGTTTGAATTGACAAAAGTACGTAATTCTGTTTTGGTAAGTACATATTATTTTTTATGTCGGAGTGTGGTTAAGGGTCTTAAATTGTAGCATTGCTGAGCCTACTCTTGTCAGGTACAATGTTTCAATTGAACATAGTACATAATATGTGTTACGAGTAAGGACATAGTATTTTTTCTTTATGTACACTTTTATGAGCTTGACATTGTTTGTGGAGTTGCAACAGAGAGATTTATTATGTAAATTTTCTCATGAGCAAGGAATGACTATTCTAAATCATGTGCACTCTTTTTTGCGTATTTTTTTATCACAGTTCATAGTCAAGTTTAACATTCAACAAATATGTCAAGGTAAGTACTTGATGAACTTTGGTTGTATATTTAATACTTTTTTTAATATATTTCTTCAAATACAATATAGTAATAAAAACAGCCTTCTCTTTGTTCTATTTCAGTATTTCTATCCTTTTATTTCTCTTCTTTTCTTCTATTCTTTCTTTTCTTGTAGATCTTTATTCCTGTCGACGGTTTAACTCATCAATGCCTATTGTTATGGACTTGGGTTTTCGAGAAGAAGGGAGCGCTGGAGACATCTATCGGCTAGCAAATAAGCACACAGGGGACTCGAAGATTTACCCAGGTTCAGGCCTCGTAGAGGTCCCTACTCCTGCTTGTCTGCTCGTGGAATTATCAAAGAAATCAAGGATTACAATGGCGCGCAGATGCAATCTGGCGAGGGTTGTGGAAATTAGGGTCGTGTGTGTCCTCCTCGCCGCCCCCTCCTAGCCTTTATATAGATAGGCTAGGTCTCGGGTAGCAGGTCGAGTCAGTTCCAAGTTAGGGTTTTCCCCTTTGAACTTTCTATCTTTAGCTTCTTATTCTTCAAGCAATCGAGAGTCCGTAGGTTACACGAGCTCTCCATTTGGGCCTTGGCGACACCGTGGGCTTCGCCGTATCTGGACCATATATGCCAAACTCGAGTACCTGTAGGGTATACCCATGTCAGTAGCCCCCGAGTGTCCAGTGGAATCGCAGATTCGACTGGAGACTTTATGAAGCCTTTCGAGTGCATAAACGAGTATATTTTTCGGCTGCTTTGCTTGTGTCATGGGGATTGTTGATATGCTTGCATGATTCATCCGATGTATCAGTGTCAGTTAACTACCTTAGGGTATAACAACACAATCTACTCGAACTCGAGTCCCCAGACTCGAATCCGGAAAAGTGCTGGTGTAATTCGACTCAAGCCACGGAGGTCTTACAGGAGTCGAATTCCAGTGTATGGGTGTGAGCACTCGACGCGTCCGTCAAGGCATGTTCATCATGCCTATAGGCACGGTTATATTTCTAGTAGTGCGCAGCAAAATGCATTTCCAGGCCTTATTCAGGTCTTATCTTCACGTTGTAAGCGCGGCATCCGAATTTTGTCGGCGCGGAGACGATTCTGGTGACCCAGGAGACGCAGTCTCTTTGTAGGGAAAAATCATGAGGCGGTGTCGCCATAAGCTTCGAGTGTGGATGTTATCAACACACAGTACTTTGTACAAATAATCATAGGGTGCGCGACCAGCGCTCCCTATGGGAGTAGCCCCTGAGTGCCTGGTTGAGTCGAAGACTCAGGCAGGGACTACAGAACTTTTGCGACTGCGGTCGCCTTTTGTTTGCTTGTTTCAGTCGAATTTGCTTCCGGTGCTCCCTATGGGAGTAACCCATGTCCATAGTTGAACCGTGTTTCGAGTGGTTGGGTTTGCTTTGATTGCACATGTTCCTGCAAAAAACAATCGTAGGGTGCGCGACCAGCGCTCCCTATGGGAGTAGCCCCCGAGTGCTTGGTGGAGTCGAAGACTCAAGCAAGGACTAAAGTAGTCGAAGTCTTCTGCTGCGTAGTTTCGATGACGTCAGTGCTGACGATCCATGACCTCAGTTGCCCGCGTGAGCAATTTTGATGGGACGTGACGAGCGATGGGTCCCATTCCCTGACTCTGATTTGACCGGGCATGCGTAATCTTTATTTGCGCCTCCTCTATTTCCACGCGTAATGGGAGTAGTGGGGGACGGTTCGCGCTTTAGATCCTCTACGTGTCGAGCGCGATGAACGCCACGCGTCTGGTAGGGTTTTTGTTAGCCGTTGGATTGCATCTTCCAAGGGGTTAAGTAGCGATGCAGCAACGGTGAATTTCTCATCTACTTCTTCCATCCTTTGCCTCCATCGCCATTGCCGCTGCTCCTCTACTTCTTTGCTCTTCTTTTCTTCGTGGCGCTGGACCAGCTCCGCGTATTTCCTAGCTACTTCCTCCGGTCACATCGCCGCCGCGGAATGGGGAAGAAAAAGGGGGTGCTGCGGCTGATTCCACCGTTGCCGTTGCTGCGATGAAGAAGGGTGGCTCCGCCTCTGCGGGTGCCAGCACCACCGCCGGCGGGAAGAAGAAAGGCACATGCACTCGCGTCACGAATGGTGCGTGGCGTCCCTCTATGATCAAGTCCTCAGAACTTCGTCTTCTTCGCCAAGACGGGGTTTTGTCGTCCGCAGTCGCTGACGCGCGCGTCCCTGGCGGCGAGGTAATCCCCTCTCCTCCTGCCGGCTTATGGGTGATGTTCCTAGCGTTCATCATCCGCGGCCTCTCTTTGCCCCTGCATCCTTTCTTCAGGGGCCTTCTCTGTTTTTACGGGCTCCAGCTCCATCAGCTGTCCCCCAATTCCATCCTCCACGTAGCTTGCTACATTACCCTTTGCGAGTGCTGGCTCAGAATCGAGCCGCACTTCGGCCTCTTCAAGCGCCTCTTTAAGTTGAAGCGCCAATCGGTGTCTGGCTCCGTAGTCTACGATGTAGGCGGCTGCGGTATCCACGTCGACTCCTCCGCTACATACTTTGATATCAAACTCACAGCATCCGTCCAAGGGTGGAGGGACAAGTGGTTTTACATCCGCGACCTGAAGGCCGACGGAGACCACTTCGGACTCGCGCCCTTCGATCCTGCAACGCCGTGCAAGAGGAGGCACTCCTGGAAGAACGTGATTATGCCCGGCGAGTCCGTGGAGACAGATGTGTTGTACGAGCGCGTCTGCGACCTCGAAAGTCGCATGGGAAAAGAGGAGGGAGGTTGCGCCCTCATTCGCACATGGTTGTGCCGTCGCGTCCAGCCCCTGCAGGCCAGAGTTCACCCCATGTTTCAGTGGGCTGGCGCAGACGATGTCATTTGCGTGTCTGCCGATGGCATGTCCGCGAGTGAGGTAGATAAAATGGTGCGAATGGTCACCAAGTACACCACCAAGGACGTGCTACCCAGTGAACCAGTCGTTCCTCCGTTCGATGATCCTAACCCTCCTCCTGAGGTATAGTTGTGCTACGTAGTAGCTTTGTTTGTCGATTGGTTCTTTGCTGTTTCTTACCTTTGTGTTATATTATGTTTTCTGTATGCAGGATTGGGCAGTGTCACCCTGTATGCCCCATCTTCCTGAGGGGGTTATCCCTCGTGAAGCCTTGGAAGAGGACGAGTCGGAGTCGACCGTCCCATCTGATGTGGAGGAGGAAGCCCCGGAGTCGAGTAGTCCGGACACTCGCAAGCGTTCGTGCAGCGAGGATTCGGATGCATCGTCCCCTTCGACTTCGGAAGATTCAGGTGTTGGTGCAGAGTCGCCGATTCCTACCATTTCTGTGAGTGCCATGGTGCCATCCTCTCGCAAGAAGATGCGACCGCCTAAGGAATCGTCGTCAGATACGAGGGATCAAACCTTTGACTTTGATAAGTTTGATTGGTAAGTATTCAAGTCTTCCTTTTTGGTTCTTCTTTGGAGTTGCCTTTTTTTGATGTTGGTTTGATCTTGCAGTCAGCAGGCGTCGTCATCTTCTGGCGACGTCCAATTTTTGAAAGAATCTGGAGTCGTGACCTACAGATCCAAGAAAGAGGTTGAGTGTGCTCCTTCTCCTCCATTGGCGGCCTACTCCGGGCATAATTCATCAAGCTCTCCACACGATGGGAGCATCGGATGGTTGCCCGGATGACTGCACACCAATCGACTTCAGAGTCACTGGAGGACCATGTAAGTGTAGTATCTCTTCTTCTCGTGTTGCAGTCGATTTTATCTATGGCATCTGCTAATCCTTTGTTGTTTTCTTTTTGCGATAGCTCCTTGTGAAGGAAGCCGCTCACTTGGCGGAGCAGGTGCTTGCGATGGGTCGCCAGCATGCAATGCTAGATACGCGCTATCGCGTGGTGGAAAGTAAGTGCCCTTTACTTCTTTCTTTTCTGCATCGTTGTTATGTAGTCGACTAATAGTCTATCCCTTTTTGTTTTGTTTTGCAGCTGAACATAATGCCCTTCTTCGAGAGACCGCCACCATGGATAAGATGCTTGCCGCGGCTATGAAGAGTCGCGATGAGGCAATCGCGGTGCATGACGAGGCGCAAAAGTGCGAAGAGGATCTGCATGCCTCCATCACAGCTAGGGAGAAGTTGTTCGAAGAACAACTTTTTACGATTGCCAAGGCTCTCTCAGGTATTTGCTGATCCTTTGTTTTTTTACCAACTGCCTCTTTTATCGATTTGCTGACGTTGTGCCAATGCTTTTTCTCTTCTGTAGATGCTGGCGATTTGAGCTTCGACCCTCAGGCCCTCCGCCGTGACGATGCCTTGGCGGGTGCTCTTTCAGCAGTCGAGGACCGCAGCACCGCCGTTCAAGAGATGCTCTCCAAGGCCAAGGGCACGCTCAGTCGCCTCCAGGAAGAGCTGATGCCCAAGGCTGAGCTGATCGAGAACATGGACGAGCTGGTGGAGTCTCTTGCCGGGGGCGTCCCTGCAAGCTTCAAGAACTCGCTCCGTGCGGCTGGTGCGTCAATGTCACTCGCCATGGTGTAGGCCCACGGAGTCAAAGTTGATCCTGCAACGGTCTCAAGGGTGATGCCCATCGGCGCGGACGGTCAGCAGGTAGTCATTGCTCCTTTCGCGACTGCTTGTGGCAAGTATGGGCCACAGCTGATCAACACAGTTGCAAAGTACTCTGAAGAGCTGCAGCGAGCCAAGAAGGGGGCGAAGGCTGCGGCGTTAGGGGCCGGCGGAAAGTCAATGGCATCTAATACTGCCACGGACTCGATGAGGCCCCCCAAGCCAAAGTCCAAGTCGAAGAAACCAGTTTCTCGTTAGTAGCTTTGTAATAGTTAGATAGCTTATGTCTTTTGTCGAAAACGTGCCTTTTGGAAAGTGTATCTGCTGATACTTTTACTAATCTTGAATGCACTCAAATCTTTGTCTGTGCATCGCTTTGGTCTGCTTATTGCTTCTTGCTTGGCTTTGTGATAGGGAACATCGAGTGACCCGTTGAGGGAACCTCAGGATTCGCCACCCCTTGATGACCCTTTGGCACCGCCGCGCTCAAGGGTGGATGAGCTGTCTCTGCTCTCGCGACTCCATGATCGCGTGAAGCAGTTGGAGCGTGAATTGCCCATACTCCGCGGTAATGCGGATGTATGGAAATCGAAGGCAGAGAAGGCCACCGCTCGAGAACAATATCTGTTGGGGGAGGTGACGCAGCTGGGCGACCAGTTTAAATGTTAGCTTTCTTACTCTTATCTTTTCATTATAGACACTCGCGATGGTTTGCTATCCTTATACTTCCACTATTTCTTTGTGTAGTTGTCAGCGCACGCCATCCGCAGGATGAGAAGGATCGAATTTCCATTCGTATGAATGACTTGACCCAAGAGCAGCTTCAGGCAAGTGGGTACTTCTGGGTAGATCATGATCACGCGATCACATTGGCGACCCTGCAGGATCGTGCGTCGCGAGTGCTTCATTTATTGAAGAAGTCACAGTCATGCTTGAAGAATATTACCAGACGATGTTCCCGCTAGACGTTGTTCCGTCGAGCCTGCTGGCCCTTCTTGCTAGATTCCAGGATTTGAGTGCGGTCCGCGAGTGTGTGCGGCAACAATTAGTGGTTGGTGCCAAAGTTGCGCTGTCACTGGTGCGATTGTATAGGCCTGATGTGGACGTTGCAGCAATTGCGGCTAGGCCACCTGCGCCTCCAGCGGGTTCTACTTGGAATATGGTGCCGCACTATCAGGTAGTGGACCGTCCGGCAGAAGAGATCGTCGATTTCTTCGAGGAGCAGACCAATGTTCTCTTGCTGCAACAGTAGTTTAGTTTGTATCCTGCACATAGTTGTACCAGTGTTGTAAAGTTCGTATATATGCAGTGTATAATTGATTGATGGTGATGTATAAAATAGCTTGCTAGCATGTATGTTTTGTGAGTGCGTTGCACTATGCGAGTCCTTTTCGTTAGCCTGGCTTTGTGTTTGTCTCAGTCCCTTGTCAACCTATCAAGTGCATTGCAACTAGGTTGATGTTTTGTAAAGGGTTTTGATTGCTGTGCCAGCTACTCAGGATATCGTGTTTGAGTTCGTAGAACAGATGTGTAAAGGGTGGCGCAGCCCCCAAGTGTATAGATTGCAAAAAATGAAGGAAAAAACACAGAGTTTCGGGGCACTTAGCTTTTTTTTTATTTCTGGGGTAGTACGAAGTACAATGTGTGGCTAAGTAGCCTTGGCTGGGTAGCCTTATTTGTAACGTAAAAGTAAAAAGCGACTAAGGGTAGAAGCTTCGTAGCTGCACGACGTTCCAGGGGCTGGAGTATGCGACTCCTGTCTCTAAATCTTGAAGGCGATAGGCACCACTTGGGATTACTTCTGTAATCACGCATGGTCCTTCCTAGGGGGACTCGAGCTTGAGGTGCCCTTGCTGCTTCAGTCGTAGTACCAGCTCGCCTTCGACGAAGGATCTGGGGCGTAGCCTCCTGCTGTGGTAGTTGTGCAGGTTCTGCTGGTAGATCGTTGATCTTTCCGCGGCGATTTCCCTTGCCTCGTCTAGGAGGTCAACGGAGTCTTCGAGTTCTAGGGTTGACTCTTGTTCGCTATAAGCGACCACGCGCGGTTCATTGTATCGTACTTCGGCGGGTAAAACCGCTTCAGCCCCATGCACCATGAAGAACGGGGTGTACCCTGTAGCACTATTTGGAGTTGTGTGTAGGCTCCAAAGTACTGATTGTAGTTCGTCTAGCCAGCAACCCGCGGCTTGTTCGAGTGGCCGGAGGAGTCACTTCTTGATGCCGCCGCAGACGAGCCTGTTCGCTTTTTCGAGTTGACCGTTGGTTTGTGGATGTGCTACCGAGGTGTAGCTAATGTTGATTCCTAGATTCTCGCAGAATTCTTGGAATTCCTTGGACGTGAAGTTCGTCCCATTGTCGGTGATGATGATGTGCGGCACTCCGAAGTAGTAGACGATGGACTCGAAGAACTTGACTGTGCTGTGTACTGATGATTGGTCACTGGCATGGCCTCTATCCACTTGGTGAACTTGTCGACTGTGACCAGGAGGTAGACGTAGCCTCCTCGTGAGGACTTTGGGAGCTTGCCGACCATGTCAAGTCCCCATTGCGCAAAGGGCCAAGCCAATGGAATTGGCCGGAGTTCTACACCAGGTGTGTGCGGCTTGTCCGCGAATCGTTGGCACGCGTTGCATTTTTGGACGATATCCTTGGCGTCGCGCATGGCCGTAGGCCAGTAGAATCCAGCTCGTAGAGCTTTGGCAACGAGGGTGCGACTGCCGGTGTGGTGCCCGCGGGTCCCTTCATGGATGTCGAGGAGAACAGCTCTTCCATCGGTTGTGGAGACGCATCGTTGGAGCACCCCCGTGATGTTGCGCTTGTATAATTCACCGTTGATAACGGCGAATGCCTTGGATCGTCGCGTGATGTGCCGTGCATCAGTAGGATCGTTAGGTAGCCTCTTGCTGAGAAGGTACGTGATGTACGGTTGAGTCCAGGATGGCTCGATCATCATGACACTCATTGGTCCTTCGAGTCCTGTATCTAGCTCCAAGTCGTCGAGTGCCATTGGCTCATTGGGCGGCGTAGCCCCCAAGTCCATTGCTGCGCTTGTTTTCTTCTCTGCGGCTTTTGGCTTGATGGAGTGTTCGCAGATGCGCTCGAGAAATACCCCAAGTGGTATGGGGGAGCAGGTAGAGCCTATGTTGGCGAGTGCGTCCGCCTCTTCATTGCTTTCGCGACCTATGTGCCACAGCTCGCAGCCGTGGAAATCCCCTTCGAGTGTGTCGTAGAAGTTGCGGTTGGCGATCATGTTGTCGCTGAGTGCGTCAAACTCGTGCATTGTCTAGCTAACCACAAGTTTGGAGTCGCCATATATTATGAGCCTTTTGGCGCCGCAGGCTTTTGCCATCCTCATCCCATGGAGCAGGGCCTCGTATTCAGCTTCGTTGTTTGAGGCGGTGAACTGCATTCACAGGATATATTTCAGCTTGTCTCCTTGGGGCGATGTCAGTATGACACCTGCACTAGCTCCGTCCTTCCGTTTGGATCCATCGAAGTGCATTGTCCAGAGGTAGGACATATCTGGTTTTTCAGGGAGCTGGTTCTCCATCCAGGGCACCAGGAAGTCAGGGAGAACTTGCGACTTGATTGCGTCACGTTTTTCATATGTGATGTCTCGTGGAGACATATCGATTCCCCAAAGTGCGACTCATCCGGTGGCTTCAAGATTGTTGAGGATGTGCCCAAGCGGGGTGTCGTTGACTACCACGATTGGGTGCTCTTGGAAGTAGTGGCGCAGTCGCCGGGCCGTCATGAAGACGCCGTACGCCAGTTTCTGGTAGTGCGGGTACCGCTGTTTTGTTGGCGTAAGTACCTCACTGAGGTAGTAGACTGGGCGTTGTACCCCGTGGACCTTGTTTTCCTCGGCTCATTCGATTACGAGCACTGTGCTGACCACCTGGTTGGTGGCGGAGATGTATAATAACATCGGTTCCCTTTCTCGTGGGGTCACCAGTACTGGCGAGGTGGATAGTAGGCATTTGAGGTCTTCAAATGCCTCCTGTGCCTCCATGGTCCACTCGAACTTGTTAGCTTTGCGGAGAAGTTGGTATAAGGGCAGTGCCTTTTCACCGATCCGACTGATAAATCGACTGAGATACGCGATTCGCTCAGCCAGCTGCTGGACTCCCCTTATGTTTTTCGGCTTCTCCATGGCCAGTATGGCTTTTATTTTCTTCGGGTTTGCTTCAATCGCTCTCGCGGAGATAAGATACCCGAGTAGTTGCCCAGATAGTACGCCGAAGGCGCACTTGTCCGGATTGAGCTTGATCCGGTAGCGATCAAGGTTGGCGAATGTTTCGTGCAAATCATTGATTAGTGAGGCTTCCTATTTGGTCTTGATTACTATGTTGTCCACATAGACTTGAATCTTGCGACCGAGCTGATTCTTGAGGCAAGCCTGCATGCATCGCTGGTAGGTGGCTCCTGCGTTTTTTAGCCCGAAGGGCATTGTGTTGTAGTAGAACACACCAAAAGGCGTTGTAAACGCTGTTTATTCTTGGTCTTCCTCCTTCATTCGAATCTGGTTATAGCCTGAGTAGGCATCGAGGAAGCAGAGGCGCTCGCATCCCACGGTGGAGTCGATGATCTGGTCGATTCGCGATAGGGGGAAGTGATCCTTTGGACAGTGCTTATTCAACGAGGTGAAGTCCACGCACATCCGCAGGATGTCCGTGTCCTTTTTTGGTACTAGTACCTTGATGGCGAGCCAAGTTCTTTCCTTGATCTCGCGTATAAATTTGGCGTCGAGGAGCCTGTTGATATCCATTCCAACTGCCTTTGCCCTTGGTTCAGACAATCGCCGAATTGTTTGTTTGACCGGCCTTGTGATTTCCCACAAGTATAGGGGGTGTATCGTAGTATTTTCGAGGGAAGTTAAACCCAATTTATTGATTCGACACAAGGGGAGCCAAAGAATATTTATCAGCTTTAACAACTGAGTTGTCAATTCAGCTGCACCTGGAAACAATCTTTCTCAGAGCAGTTTATCAGTAGCAACAGTTTTGTAGTAGGAATAGCAAAGTAAGAGTAGTAGTAAAGCAAAGACAGTAGTAACAAAAGCAGTAAACAGTGGGATTCGAGTGCGGTAGGCATAGGGATGGATGGACGGGCATTGCATGGATGAGACAATTCACATAGCAATTAGAACATAGGGAAATTGCAGATAAATAAGATAAAGCACCCAAGTACTGGACAATCCTAGGCATGTGTTCCATATATAGTCATACGTGCTCGCAATGAGAACTGGCACAACATCTTTTGTCCTGCCAGCCCGTTTGCAGCGGGGCCTCTAGGGAACTACTGGCAATTAAGGTGCTCCTTTTAATAGAGCACTGGAGCAAAGCATTAACACTCTGTGAACACATGTGATCCTCACATCAAAGCCTTTCCCTTCCGGTTATCCCGATTTCTGTCACTTCAGGGCCATAGGTTCCGGACAACAACGTGTGTATACAACTTGTAGATAAGACCAGAAACAATACTATCATAATGAATCAATAACATGTTCAAATCTGAAATCATGGCACTCGGGCCCTAGTGACAAGCATTAAGCACAACAAGTCGCAACAAAGTCATAAAGCACTAATAAAAGATACTAGGCACCATGCCCTAACAATCTGATGCCATCACATGAACGATCTCATACAATCCCTACCATCCCCATAGCCTACAGCGGGGGATTACTCACTCATAGATGGGGGAAACATGGATGGTCGATGGATATGATGGTGAAGGTCGATGGAGATGGCTCCGGGGGCACTTCCCCGTCCCAGCAGGGTACCAGAACAGAGAATTTCTGTCCCCCGAATCTCCCCTTCGGTGGCGGCGGTGCAGCGGAACTTTTCATGGAAAAACATCGAACCCCCCAAAGTTTTTAGGTCAAAAGGCTTCTTATAGGCGAAGAGGGAGACCGAGGGGGTGCCTGGGGCCACCACACCATGCCCTGGCGCGACCAGGCCCAGCCCGTGCCTGGGGGTGGTGTGGCCAGCCCCTGGCCCTCCTCCGTCTCTTTATTCTGGCTCCTGGAGTCTTTTGGAAAAATAGGCACTTTGTCTTTTGTCCCGTCGAATTCCGAGGATATTCATTTTCTGACTTTCCTAGAACCAAAAACAGCAGAAAATAGGCAGCTGGCACTGTGGCTCTTATTAATAGGTTAGTCCAAGAAATCATATGAAAAGTACTCCAAAGTGTGGACAAAACACAAGAAAGTGGATAAAACCAAGCATGGAGCATCAAAAATTATAGATACATTTGCAATGTATCACCTTGCGTCTGGATTGACATTGAGTGCGTGCTCGACGAATTCCCTGGGAACTCCTGGCATGTCCGTTGGACACCAGGCGAAAATTTCCCAGTGCTCATGGAGGAATTCGACGAGCGCGAGTTCCTATGCGGGACTCAATTTGTTGGCGATGAGGGCCGTCTTGGCGGGGTCCGATGGGTGGACCTGGACTTTCTTCGTGTGCACTGATGAGTCGAAGGACAAGTCAGGTGAGCTTGGCCTGCTTAGGGGAGGTAGGCTGTTGTTTGCCGACTCCTTTAGTCTCGCAAGTTCTTCCTGCATGCCGAAGGACTGGGAGATTCTGTTGAATTCCATGTCGCAACTGTCAGATCTCTCAAACTCTCGTTGACTGTGATGACACCGTTAGGGCCTGGCATCTTCATTTGCAGATAAGCATAGTGTGGTACCGCCATGAACCTAGCGAACGCGACACGTCCAAGGATGCAGTGGTACTGCGAGGGCCAGCCGATGTGCTCATGTCGAAAGTTTTTCAGCGTGCCGAAGATGACGTCGAGGTTGATTTTTCCAAGGGGATACACGCCCTTGCCTGGGACGATGCCGTGTAACGTTGTGTCTTAGGCTTCTAAGCAAGTCAGAGGGATCCTCATTGCTCGCAAGGTACTCGCGAATATAAGGTTGATGCCGCTTCCGCCGTCCATGAAGACGCAGCTCATGTCGAAGCCTCCAATTTGCGCCTCGAGTACGAGGGGACAATGGCCTAGGCGAGGTACTTGGGGCGGATGGTCGCGCTTGTCGAAGGTGATACAGGACTCGCTTCCGTTGAGATACTCAGTGCTAGATGGTGGCGAGTTTGTGGCCAAGTTGACTTGGCGAGTGATGGCCTTCTGCATTCGATTCAAGGGGCGCCCCTTTTGGATCATCATGGTGCCCATGGCCCGTGGGTATGGTTCGCCTCCGTGGTGCTGGTCTGGTGCAGCTATATTCAGGGGTGGCCCGGGTAGTGGTGGCGGAGCTCCATGTGCTACGGCGCCTGGGGCGGCTCCGTAACCTCTTTCCACTTCACTACGGTTCATCCGAGCCAGTCCCTCGTGTAATTTGAGGAACTCGCGGCAGTCCTTGAGGAGGTGACTTGACTTCTTCTTTCCACCATGCTTGTCGATGTAGAAGTGCACAGTGCATGGCCCGGACAGCTTGTCCTCAATGGATGTTGCGGGTGCCTCATCGCGGTTGCGGCGATGCCACACTTGCATGGTCTTTCTGGATTCGCGGTATCCGCCGCTGTGGTAGCCGCTATTGCGGTTGTCGTCGTGTCTGTCGGCGTAGCCGGCCGCGACCATGTTGACGTCGTCGCGTCTGTCGGCGTAGCCGGCCGCGACCATGTTGACGTCGTCGCGGTCATCATAGATGCGCATGCGGTGTTTGCCTCGGCGATCGCGTCTGCGCTCGAGTTCTGCTTCATCATCGGAGTGAACGCGATTTTTCACCGAATCTTCTCCATCTGCCCAGCGATTCGCGATTTCCATCAGGTGATCAATGGTTTTGGGCTTTGAGCAGCCCAGCTCCTCCCTAAGCTCTATGCGACGTACGCCCCCGTTGAATGCGTCGATCGCGCGGTGCTCCGAGATGTTCTCTACGGAGTTCTTGATGATGGACCACCTCTAGATGTAGGAGCGTAGCGATTCGCCCGATCTTTCCTGGCAGCATCTCAGCTCTTCAATTGATGCGGGGCATTTGTATGTGCTCTTGAAGTTGCACACGAAGCTATAAACCAGCTCTTCCCAACTACGAATTGATCCGCGTGGGAGGTTGTTGAGCCATGCTCGGGCGGCGCCTTGCAGCTGTAGCTGCAGGCATTGCATAGCTGTGCTTCGACTTCCGCCGTGAAGCCTGATGGAGGAGATGTGGTCCTCCAACCAGATCTTCGGGTCCTGTAGGCCGTCAAACTTTGGGTTATTCCACGGGACCTTAAACCCCTTGGGCATTCGCTTTTGCCTAATGGCCCTGCTGAAGCATCTAGCGCCATAGATCTCCACATCTTTGTCTTCTGAGTCAGTCGACCGAGCATGTCGCGCCCTTGATTTGTCGATCTTGCGCTGCGTGAGGTCATTGCGCGCATCATAATCGTGGTCGTGTCGCCGTGAGCGGCTACGTCGAGACAGATCATGACTGTCATTGCTAGATGAGGGCGAGGAGTAGCGTTTTGCCAGAGCTTTGCCTTTCTTCGGCTCTGGTGCTGGCTCTTTATCGAGGGCGGCCTTGAATGATCCCAGGCCCGCGATCATAGATCAGTGCATAGTGGCTCGAGGATCTCCAACTGGCGGCTGGTTGTTCAGGAGGTACATGGTTGCTGCTGTTACTGCAGCCTGCGTCGTCTTTGGAACCACGTTGCCCCGGGTGTCGACTGTCATAGAGCTGTAGTGGAGGACCTTTGCAGCTTCTATGTGTTCTTGTTCGGTGAGGTGGGCCATCCGGGATCGCCTCTTGTTTGCGATGTATTTGTTGCCCTTTGAGGAGGATCCTCCGTGGGAGGAGAGCCTAGCACGTCGAAGACTCGACTCATCTGCCGCCTTTTTACGCGCTTCGAGTTGCGCGATTGTTTGCACTTGGCGCTTGAATTCTTCCTTCAGGAGCCAATGGTAGGCCATTAGCAGTTCTTGTGGAGATCCGAAGGGTAGAGGGTTGCCTCGTAAGGCTTCACGGCAGCGAGCCC
Organism: Avena eriantha; assembly: GCA_910589775.1. NCBI lineage: Eukaryota > Viridiplantae > Streptophyta > Magnoliopsida > Poales > Poaceae > Avena > Avena eriantha. The sequence goes on along the minus strand of OU342740.1, from coordinate 198,483,567 downwards.
ACTCCTGTTCGTTGAGCCTGATCACGACGCGTTCGCCGGTTTGCTCATTTATTATGGTTGGAGGCTTGGCTGCTCCTCCGTTGTTGACGGGGGCGCCGTTTGGTGGTGGTCCGCCGTTTGGCGGTGGTCCGCCATTGGGTGTGCCGCTGTTGCCCGTGTTGTCGCGATTGGCGGAGGTGTCGCCTGCGTTGATTACGGCGCACATGACGTGGTTGGGGAAGCTGCTGCTCCCGCAACTTTCAGATCCGGAACCGTAGGTTCCATCTTCAGGTTCTACATCGCTCAGATCGGATTCGCGACTGCTATCGCTGACCGTATTCTCGACTGTTGTCAGGGCGTTGAGCTCATTGAGGGTGCCGATTGGTGGAGGGAACCATGATGCTGGAGCAATCGATGGCACCATCGGCTGATCAGGCATGCGAAGCGTGCCCATCTGACCAACTTGGAAGCGGAAGCTCCTGATCGCCAGGCTGATTCCGTCGCCCACAGACTCGAAAGCTGGGCGAGTAGCTGGCGTGTGGACGGTGAAGTCGAACGCGCCGAAAAGCTGGCGAATCTCTGCTATGGCGGAGTTGTAGATCGCGGTTGATGGGGCCGAAGAAGCCGCAACATCAGCACTCCCACTTCCCACAGACGGCGCCAATTGACGAGGGTTTAACTCATCAATGCCCATTGTTATGGACTTGGGTTTTGGAGAAGAAGGGAGCTCTCGATACATCTATCGGCTAGCAAACAAGCACACAGGGGACTCGAAGATTTACCCAGGTTCAGGCCTCGTAGAGGTCCCTACTCCTGCTTGTCTACTCGTGGAATTATCAAAGGAACTAAGGATTACAATGGCGCGCAGATGCAATCTGGCGAGGGTTGTGGAAACTAGGGTTGCGTGTGTCCTCCTCGCCGCCCCCTCCTAGCCTTTATATAGATAGGCTAGGTCTCGGGTAGCAGGTCGAGTCGGTTACAGGTTAGGGTTTTCCCCTTTGAACATTCTATCTTTAGCTTCTTCTTGTTCTTCAAGCAATCGAGAGTCTGTAGGTTACTCGAGCTCTCCATTTGGGCCTTGGTGATACTGTGGGCTTCGCTGTATCTGGACCGTATATGCCAAACTCGAGTCCTTGTAGGGTATACCCATGTCAATTCCTTTCTATGCCTTCTTGTCATGTAGAATTTTCTTCCTTTTCAATTCCTGAAAAAAAATTAATTTCCATGGAATGTACATTTGAATTAATAGGTCACAAATATGATAAATAATTAAATAATATATGGTTACATCACCTTTTGTATGGTTTTGGTGAGGCAAAAATAAGGTATTCCATAATAGTTCTAAATCTACCATTATGCCAGTAGAATCCTTCTATGTTTCTTATAGTAGTTGTTGTCGATTGGTTGTTTTGTGTATCAGGTTATTGTTAGTTTTTGGTTTCCTGCGTTGATATTGACTTGTTGTTTGCTATATTTATTCTTGTCTGCTCTTTCTCCCTTGGGTTGTATGTGTCTGCTTCCCTGACTTCTCTCTCCTTTTTGAAGTTTGATTTGTTGTGTCCTTTTCCCTTGCAGAGTTGCATGTTATTTGTATAACCTTGTAGATTTTTTCTAATCCTAACATTTGTGTGTTGCCTCTCTTTGTTCCTTTCTTGCTAGACGTTGGTGAATCATGTAGTCTCTCATCATCATTTGTTCATTCTTGTTCTTCTTTTTGGTTTTCTTCATTGTCTCTAAGTTCAGCCATAACCTTTTTTCTCATATCCCGTATGCACTCTATCATTACTTGATATGCTTTATCATTTGGACATGCTTTGTTGTGGAGTTCTTACTCAAAAAGGCTTTTGTCAAAAATGTCTATTCAAAATCTTGTGTCAAAACCCTATTTGCTTTTTCAATATTGACATATAAAGCATTATAAACAATCACCATGTTTGAGATTCTGTCTTTAGTAAAAAATGTTATCTATTAAGTTATTTGAGTGTATTTTGAATTTACAAAAATTTAGAAATAGAATTCACTCTATTTAGAGTTATAAACAAAAAGATACAAAAGAATTACTACATAAGAAAATAGAATAAGGAAAAAGGAAACATAATCTAACGGACTGGCCAGCCGAAGCAGCGCAGCCCAGCCTGCCTATTGGGGATATACTTTCCGGGTATCCTCATAGTTCCTCACTGACCAGGGTGGCCCACTCCGGGTTAGAGCTTTGCTTCACGGGCGGCCCAGTCAGGAGAGAAGACGGAGTCCAATCCGGCTACGGGAAGGCCCAGAAGACTTACCGCTTAGGCCCATAATGTTACTTGTAGTTCAAGATGTACTATGTAACCAACTCTTAGTCGTAGCCGGATAGATCTCTCCTGTAAACCCTAGGCAGGATATCTATATAAGCCGTCCTAGGGAGAGCCTTTAGGGCACAACACAATAGTCTACAATCTCAACTCGCACAGGCGATACACTTGTAACCCATATTCCGGCTCTGCCATATTACTAGATTGCTACCAGGAGTAGGATCCGTCCAAAGCCGGTGGATTCGAACCTGGGTAAACTTGTGTGCTCACCGTCCCGGAACACCGTACGTCTCACACCCCTCTCTTCCGCATGCCTCGAGGACCCCCTCATGGCGTACTTGTCATCAATCCGACGACAGTTGGCGCCCACCGTGGGGCAAGTGAGCTACGGATCTGCGTTCCGAGCGGAATCTGCAAGAATCGGAATCGGCGAGACCATCGCCGTCGGTCGCATCCTCTACGCCAGTGACGTCCCTCTCATCGTTCTCGACGAGACTTGGATTCCGGCTAGGGAGGTCGTGACTGCCTATACAATCATGTCTTTTGGCGAGATCGATGTTTACATCGGTTTCATTGAACCTGCCCAACCCACCCTAGCGGTGATGATAGAGGCAGAAGAATCTTCTGGGTCCCCTTTGTCCGCGGAGGCGGCAGAGTTCCGGATCTCAGAAAACCCTAATCCCACCCAGCCCGCACCAGTTGCGGAGATAGTGGAGAAATCCAAGCCTGAAGAAGACCTCACGGCCCAAGTTGAATCTGGAGTGGATCTCCCTGGAGAAGCCGGATCCCAGATCGACTCACCCATGGAAGTCGAAATCCAGGAGGAGCATATCAATGACACTGATTCCGGCTCTGCCGATGCTGGGACAGACATGCCTTTCCTCAGGTACACACTAATACGTATGATACTGCATGGCGCTAGCGCAAATGCAATCCTCGAAACCATTAAAAGTTTCGACATGGGTGATCGCGAAAGCCGCAGGTACCTCAGGAAGCGTGCGTCGCACTTCGTCGGATGTGTTGGATCCGGATCCGTCTCTGCTGATGCTGGAGAAAACACCGACTCGGTGCTGGACGCAATTGGAACAAACACCGACGTCCCGCATCCTCGGATAAATCTATGACGTCGGCAGATTTCCGAAATTTCTCCGTGGAATATGAAGAGGAGTACAACTCCAAAGCTGCAGAAGAAGGAGAAGCCATGGATGAAGGATCCGGGGAACACTCTCCCAAAGCGCAGGATGACATGGACGTCGGAGATAATCCCAAAGTCCAGATGTCCGAAAGTACCGATTAGAGCTTGACTCCGGGAAATGAACCCAAAGCCGTCTTTGCTATTGGTGCTGCCAAGAAGATAAAGAAGAAGAACAAGACCCCAGCAAAAGACCCTCTGACAGAGGAGGTGATTGCCGAGGAATACGAGGAAGACTCGGATGGAGCACTCATCCCAGATGAGCCGAAAAAAGAAGCATCGGTGGATGGACACGTGATCACAGAAGGTGCGCGTAAACTCATCGATGCCGCATTAATCACACCTATCCCTACAGCTGCAGAACTTACTGCAGATGAGCTAGACGAAAGGGCCCAAGCCCTAGAAACGCGTCGTCAACAACTCCTCGATGAAGCCAAAAACATCGAGGTGGAGAAGAAATGCATGTCAACCAAGGAATACATGTCTCGGTTGCATCAGAAGACACAGAAGTGTCACATCAATGATGACCAATTCCCACATGTCCGTGCCGTCCTTTTTGGGGACGAGATGGGGAAGCCACGGAAAGACAACAACGGAGATTGGGTATACCCAACCCCAGTACAGAATACCACGGCAGCCAGAGAAATTCTATCGGCTAATCCAGGACCAGAGGAGATCTGTTTAGGTATCAAGCTACTCAACAAGGGACTAGAGCAGCAGAAGGTCGCCCTGTCCGGAAGTCAAAAGCTGGTCTCAGATTCTGACCAATGTCGCACAGATCCGGCATGGGCTGACGTAAGATCCCATTATGTTCGGGCGCAGTACCATAACCCCGAACGCAAGGAAGACAATTACTCAAGAACCGGATCTTCGGGACAGCATCGCAGAGCTACACATAACTGGAGCAATGTCGCCCCAGCGGCGGAAAAAGACGCGATCGCTGCACTAAATCCGAGGAATCCTCCCCGACGAGAGTACAACGATCGAAAGGGAGAAGATAAGGAGAAACGTCGGGAGGAGGATCATCAGAGAATTCCACCTCCTAGATATGAGAGTCGTCCGGCTGAGCCTCACCATGGTAGGAACGACGGACGAAGGAATGACGGAAACCACGCTGGAATAAGCTGGCAGGGGGCTCGTCATAGTCAAAAACCTCCCCGGAACCGGAATAATGAAGCTTCGGACGGAGACCGACGATCAGCCGGAAACAATTCAGCTGCCCAACCCCCTCCACCAGGCAGTTATCACAACGGCCCCCAAGGAGGCCAAGGACGACATGGCGGAGGAGGTGGTGGCAGAAGCCGAAGTCCGGCTCCAAGGCACCGCAGCCACAGCCGACATTTGGGACGATCTCTATCCCCGAACGACGCAAGGCATAGGATCAACTCCAACATAGAGGCTCGGCGCTACGAAAACGATGACGTGTATGTGGGCCCAAAGTGCTTCGGACCACGCATCAGAGCTACAAAATTCCCGGAAGGATTTGCTATCTCAAGACATATCCAAGCCTACGGCGACATTGCTCGGCCAGACACCTGGTTACAGGAATTCTTCCAAGCTTGCTGCATCGCTAAAGACGGAAACAGCCTGGTCGCAACCCGATATGTCCCACTTATGTTGCGGAATACGGCACGATCATGGCTCAATGAACTTCCGTCAAACACCATCCACAATTGGTATGACTTGCAAAGTGCGTTCTTTCGGAATTTCAAAGGCACATATCGGAGGCCCTGTTCGGTCGGAGACCTACAGCGTTGCACCCAGAAAGCCGGAGAAACTTGCCGGGATTACCTCAGATGATGGATCGACACCAAGAACTCATGTGAGGGAGTAAATGATCAAACTACGATTGAAGCTTTCATCGCAGGACTCCCAATTGGTCTACTGCGTCATCGCTTGAAGTCTGACAAGGTCACTGATTTGGGAGAGATGATAGAAACAGCGAGCAAGTATGCAGATGCTGACGACGATGCAGAGGGATTACTCAATGTCCTGGTTGTACCTCAGTCAGCAAAGACAAAGCAATAAGCTCAGAAGCGCAAAAACACCTCGGAAGAAAAACCCAACGCGGAGACAGCATTGGTCACTACTGCTTCCGGGTCTGGAGGACGAGGAGGATGTGGCGGAGGCCGCGTGCGTGGCCATGGGACATCAAGGGTCCAAGGTAGAGGATAGCAACAACCAGGCAAAACCTACACTTGGGCCGACATTGCCAATAACCCATGTGTGCATCACTTGGACGCCAATGGGGGCTCGTCCCACACCAACGCTGAATGTCATTTTAATGACGACATCAAAAGAGATGATACCGCGGGCTACAAAGCTAAGCGGAAGAAGGGAAAGAAAAATCCCGAAAAAGACAAGGAGACCAAGGAAGATTCTGACATGGAGGAAGCTGATGCTTCAAATCCCAAGCCAGAAGGGAAGAAAACTTTTCCTACCAAGAAGGACACTTACGTCACCTTCCTCGGATCTCCAGCAAAGGTCAAGAAAGCAGTTCTCCACGAGCTCAATGCAACAGTTCCAGCTATCCCTCAATATCTGGACTGGTCGGAGATGGCAATCACATTTGATCGCGCTGATCATCCGCCTAAGCTACACAGGCGAGGAAAATACGCCTTAATCGTCAGTCCACTTATTGACAGTTATGGTTTCTCCAAGACCCTCATGGACGGTGGTAGCAGCATCAATATTCTCTATGTCGAAACGCTACGCCGGATGAAGATCTCAGAAACATAGCTGAATCATAGCTCTGTGATCTTTCACGGAGTTGTCCCAGGAAGACAAGCTAATTCCCTAGGAGAGATCACTTTGGATGTTACTTTTGGAACTCCAAAGAATTATCGGACGGAGGCACTTTCCTTCGAAGTGGTCCCGTTTAAGAGCGCATACCACGCTATATTCGAACGTCCGGCTTACTGGGCTTTTATGGCTCGTTCGTGTTATATTTACAATATGATGAAAATTCCAGGTCCCAACGGCGTGATCACCATCAGGGGAGACCCGAAGAAAGCGCGAGAGTGCGAGGATGGAAATGCCGCCTTTGCTAAAGCCATGCTGCACGCCCAGGAGTACCAGGAGATCAAGTAGAGCATAGATCCGTTCGAGATACCCGCAACGAAGAAGGAGGTGACAAAGCCAAATCCGGAGTTCAAGGCATCAGAAGAGACGAAGACGACGCCGTTGAAGGATGATGACCCCTCCAAGGTGACCCAGATAGGTGTAGGCCTAAGTAGCGCATAGGAAAGTGCGCTCGTCAAGTTCCTCCAAGCAAATCATGATATCATCACATGGCAGCCATCTGACATGACCGGAGTACCTAGGGAACTTGCCGAGCACTCTCTAAATGTAAACCCGAACGCTAAACCCGTGAAACAGTCCTTATGACGGTTCGGCGATGAAAAGCGTAAGGCAATAGCTAAGGAACTAGCACGGCTCGAGTTAGCCAGATTCATAGAAGAGGTCATCCACACTGAGTGGTCGGCCAATCCTGTAATGGTCCCTAAAAAGTACACCATTGATTTAAGGATGTGTGTTGATTATACTGCCTTGAACAAGGCTTGTCCAAAAGATCCGTTCGCTCTGCCTAGAATTGATCAAGTCATCGATTCTACGGCAGGCTCGGAACTCCTCTGTTTCTCGACGCATATTCCGGTTATCACCAAATCCGGATGAAGGAATCTGACAAAGTCAAAACTTCATTCATAACCCCTTTCAGAACCTTCTATTTTGTGACGATGCCCTTTGGGCTGAAGAACGCAGGAGCAATGTACCAGCGCACGATGCAGCGTTGCCTCCATGACCAACTCGGACGCAATGTACATGCATATGTGGATGATATCGCTGTCATGTCCAAAAAGAAGGAAACTGATTTCCGACTTGGAGGAGACGTTCGCCAATCTACAAAAATACAACATCATGCTTAACCCGAAGAAATGCTTCTTTGGAATACCAGCCGGAAAATTGTTAGGTTTCATCGTGTCTCAAAGAGGCATAGAGGTGAACCGAGACAAAATTAAGGCTATACTCAACATTTCTAGGCCAACTCGCCTGAAGGACGTACAAAGACAAACTGGTTGCATTGCTGCAGTCAGTCGATTTGTAAGCCAGCTTGGTGAAAGAGCCGCACCATTGTATAAACTCCTGAAAAAGACCAAGGATTTTGTATGGACCGATGAAGCTGAAGCTGCACTACAAGATCTGAAAAGAGTACTCTCATCTGCTCCTATCCTTGCAGCGCCGGAACCTCAGGAACCGATGTTGCTTTACATTGCTGCGACAAATAAGGTTGTGAGTATCGTCATGGTGGTGGAGAGACCAAAGGAAAATCAGGAACACCTGGTGTAGCGTCCGACGTACTTTGTTAGCGAGGTCTTGACAGAGTCCAAACAGCGGTATTCGCATTACCAAAAGTTGGCTTACGGTGTTTTTCTAGCATCACGTAAGCTACGACATTGTTTTCAGGAGCGTCCAATTACCGTCATGAGCAAAGATCCCATGAGAGACATAATCAACAATAGCAACGCCATAGGACGCGTCGCCAAATGGGGAATAGAGCTCTCAGCTTTCGACATTGATTACAAACCTCGGACAACAATCAAATCCCAGATCCTTGCTGACTTTGTCGCTGATTGGATAGAGACGAAGGAGAACATGAACCTCCCTGAGTCGGAATATTGGACCCTCTTTTTTGATGGGTCTAAGGCTCGAGGGGGCTCAGGGGGCTGGAGTGGTGCTCAAGTCACCCCAAGGAGACAAACTTTTATACGTGTTGCAGATCCACTTCACAGCGACAAACAACATTGCCGAGGATGAAGCACTGCTGCATGGAATCCGGATTGCTAAGGATATTAGCATCTGACGTTTGATGTGTTACGGAGATTCGGATCTTGTTGCTCAGCAAGTCTCGGATATTTGTAATGCAAATAAGCACATGGCAGTGTATAAAGCTGTCGTGGATGATCTATCTAAATCATTCGAAGGGTTTGAAGTACAGCACATCCCTAGAGCAGAGAATGAGGAAGCAGATGCACTATCTCGCATAGGCTCTGCGCGGAAAGAGGTCCCGGATGGCGCTTTTTTAGAGCACCTCAAAGTCCCCTCGATAAAGGGAGTAGATGAGGAATATCCGACCAAATCCGACTCACCTTTGATAGCAGTTCTGGCTGTAATCCCCAGCTGGACTCAACCCTACCTCGATTATTTGGTAGATGGCAAATGACCCGAAGACGAGTTGCTGAGACGGCAGATCATCCGACGAGCAAAAGCCTACACTATTGTTAAAGGTGAGCTCCATAAAAGGAGTGTTTCTGGGTTCTTTCAGCGCTGTGTATCTCCGGAAGAAGGAGTGGAAATCTTAAGGGCAATCCACGAAGGCGAGTGTGGACAGCACTCTGCAGCCAAATCTTTAGTGGCAAAAGCTTTTAGACACGGATTTTTCTGGCTAACAGCTCAGGCAGATGCCGAACGATTAGTCAAGATGTGCAAACGCTGCCAAAAGTACGCGAAGCAAGCTCATGTTCCGGCTGATCAGCTACGAACAATCCCTATAACATGGCCCTTTGCGGTCTGGGGGCTTGATATGGTAGGACCATTTAAACAAGCTCCAAGTGGATTTACTCACCTCTTAGTGATGGTGGATAAATTCACCAAATTGATTGAGGCTAAACCTATCACTAGTTGTGATGGAGAAACAGCCAAAAGATTTGTCGAGGATGTTATAATCCGTTATGGTTATCTGCATAGCATTATCACGGACAACAGGAGTAACTTCTCTATGGGTATAATTGGCTGAATTCTGCGACAAGCAAAATATCCGGCTTGACATTGCGTCATTCGCGCATCCATAGGCTAATGGACAAGTCGAAAGAGCTAATGGTTTAATCTTACAAGGCCTAAAACCAAGACTCGAAGCACCACTACGACGTGCTGCGGGGGCTTGGGCAGAGGAATTACCCTCTGTAATTTGGAGTTTACGAACAACTCCGAACAGGTCAACAGGATACACACCTTTCTTCTTGGTCTATGGCGCAGAAGCAGTTCTTCCTAGTGATTTAATTCATACTTCTCCTAGAGTGGCCGCATATATTGAAGAGGATGCCGAGATTTATCGAAAAAATGATCTCGACTTAGTTGAAGAAGTTCGTGCCGTTGCTGAAATGAGATCTACAGCCTATCAGCAGAAGTTACGCAAGTATCATAGCCAGAGAGTCCGAAACAGATCATTCAATAAAGGTGATTTGGGTCTCCAGCTTGTGCAACAAAGAAAGCACAAACTTTCCCCAGTATGGGAAGGGCCCTTTTTAGTCAGTCGAGTATTGCACAATGGATCGTACTACTTAACTGACATGAGGCCAGTCAAAGAAAGACCTGCTACTAAGAAGAGAAAGAGAGCTGGAGGCTGTACAAATTCGGATGAGTTAGACAGACCGTGGAATATTGCTCAGCTATGTCCCTTTTATTCTTAGTTTATCCTTCTTTGTAATCATATATATGTACATGTTCTTTGAGAAATAAAAGTTTTGGTTGCCTCAAGTTTTTCTAAGAAGTTTTTACCATCTTATTTCCAAATGATCATGTTATAGTCGAAAATCCTAGAATGCTTGAAAGTACTTTATACTCATGTTCGTTCTGGTCTAGATTTCCGATTTTAAAACTGCTACCTTCGGGTATAACTCCCAACTTTCTAGTCTTTACTTTGGTTATTTGTCTGATTGCTGGATGCGGGTATTTTTTGAGTAATGAATTGTTGGTACTGGAAGCCGGCTTTGTTTCCGAGTTTAAATTGGTTTAGCGAGTGAGCTCCGTTTCTCGGCAAAGTTTCCGGTTGAAGGTTTAGCTGGCTCACGAAAGGGACGAGGTGGAAAGCCAGATAAACGATAAGTAGAGACGAAAAAATTCAAGTGCTTATGAAAATATTTCAGGAACACAAAAAAAAGCCAAAAGTGCTGAATAGATAAAAAGCTTAGCACTAGCAAAAGTCAATAGTACTTAATATTTACAAAATGCATCATGTCTTTCCAGAATAATACATAGTTTTCTGATCTATGATGCAGGAGGAGATGAAGTAGTTGCCGGCTCGCTGGTTACTCCGCCTTGATATCGTTCTGAGATGTCCGGATCCGAGGTGGTCCGTTCATCGTCGGATACTTCTTCGGCTTCTTCTGGAGGAGGTGGCGGAGTAGATACGCGGGTGAAGAAGGGGATCTCGTAGCTGGTCAGATCAGCTATGTGGCACCTTTATTTGGCACAGGAGTGCATGATGGCTTGAAGGTCTTGCTCCTAGCCGTCTTCGTCTACCTTGCAGTCCCCTTTGGTCACTTGCCATATCTCCATGTTTCCATGGTGGCTCATGACCATGGTGAGAGCATTCTATGCAGCAGTCCATGCGTAGGACATGTTCCAGTCCCGAACAAGCTGCGGCATCGCCTTGGCCTTGTCGCGCACCTGAAAATCCGACATTCTTGGCATGTCCGGAATCCTGAGAGACTCGCCAATGTCCTCAATAGACTGGCAGAAGTCATGCAGAGGATCACTGACTTGGGTAAGCCGGTGGGTGCGGGGCTCGGAGGAGGAAGATTCCGTCAAGTTCAGAGGACCTATACACAAAACAAGTCAAGAAAAATCCAACATTGATGAAAGTTGGAGAAATGATAAGTCAGACGGATGGAACGTACCAAGAATGACATCGTCAATCTTGGTCTTTTCCTCTTGGAGACTCTGGAGTTCAGCCCGGAGCGCTTCGGAGAGATCCTTCTCTCTGCCAAGCTCATTCTTGAGGTCCGAGATAATTTTATCCTGAGCAGCGATCTTGCGATCACGCTCTTCAGTGGCCATGGAGGAGGATTCAAGGACTTGAGCTATGCTCCTTTCATGATCCTCCTTGAGCTTATCAAGCTCTTGGCGAAGTCCCTTGTTCTCCACCACCAGGGTCTTGAGGTTCTCGGCCTCTTCAATCATAGCAATGGATTGTTTCACCAGTGCTGTAAGTCAAAAAAAGAACAACAGTTCAGAAAAATTCGACATTGAAAAAAGCAAAGGACAAGGTTTAAATCTCAGAATTATTACCTTCGGCTTCATCCTTGGCTACTTTGAGTTCAACATTTTTAAGCCGGAGAGCTTTGATCTCTCTTCGCTTATTGCAGACATTGGTAAGTAATTCCTAGTTATAGGAACATACTTTCTGTAAGTCAGAATACCCAAAGTCAGAAAGCTACTTAAGACTCGGGCTAATATTTTTTGCTAAATATCAGCACGAGCCTTGGGGGCTACACTAGTTCGTTCTTTGGCATCCTAATGAAAGCATAAACCCGGATTCTATATCCTACTTCATGCTTGGGGGCTAGAGGATATGATATAACATAATGTAAAAACAAGAGTTGGAATTCCGACTTACATATTGCTCGCGGGTGGGTTTGTCTAAACCCGCGTTCACTTCAACTGCCACCTTCTTGGCAAGAGTAAGAGGGATCACTAGGGCTGTTGGAAGCTCGCCAGCCCTAATCCTCTCATGGCGAAGGCGGACTTGAGCGAGAAGGTCGGAGAACTTGACGTCCTCTGCTTCTTGCGCTTCCTCCTCGGGGGATAGATGGCTTTTGTCCAGGACTTGCCTGGCCAGCCGCTGGATCTCCTCTGCAGATTTCTGGGACAGGCCAAACTTGGCAAGATCCGGATTGCTGATGAGGTTGTCGGCAAAGACTTCAGCCGAGGGATCATTACCCGAAGAGGGTTCACCCTTATCTTGACCTGACGCACCCACGGTGACGTCAGTTTGTGACCCAAGGATCACAGGATCTGTTGGAGGAGCCGGATCTTCTGCGACCATCGGAGAAGGAATGATCGCTGGAGTTGCAGAAGGTTAAGAGGCAGGAGTCGGAGGAGCCACGGCAGGAGAAGATATGGTGAGCTTCGTCTGTCGTAGGGGCTTCGCAGGAATCCCTTTCCCCTTACCCTTGATGAGAGGCTTTGCTTTGAGAATGTAGTAAAGTCGGAAACATTACATCTTAGAAAGAAATTCGAGAAAGGTACAAAGGCGGAAATTGTGAATGAAAGTTACCTCTTCACAACAGGCACTTCCTTTGTGCCAACAGCCACTGTCGGAGCTTTGCGCTTCTTGAGCGCAAGGGCTGGCAATGGGACCACTTCGGTCTCCTAAGAAAACTCAGGAGGATATCCTTCGAGTGGAGCAAGCTCCGACTCGGGGAGGTCAGCAAGGTGAAAACAAGAAAGCATATCAGCATTGCAGTATATAACTTAAAGATTGAAACACATAAAAGGGGTATTGATGGAAGCTTACCGGCACCACGGGGTTTTCCGCTGTGTACAGATCCAGAGAAATCTCAGGAATCCTCCTCTCGATCCGCTCCTTGATCAGCCACTTGATTTGGCTGATGTAGCCTTGAGTGGTGTAGGATTTGGGGCTGATGCGAAGAGAGTCTTTTTTGGAAGACGTGATGGAGTGCATCAGTCTATCCCCATGGCACTGAAATGGCTGGATCCAACGTGAGACCCAGCACTGGACCAAGTCGGATCCCTTCAGACCCATGTGCTTGATCAGATATTCGATCTGCCTCTTAGCGAGGATCAGATCATCGGTGAGAGCCGGAGCAGCCTCGTCCCAGGAAGGTTGGGCCGTGGCGGCTCCGTCGACAAAAGCTGGCGATGCAGTAGCTTTGCCGGGAGCCGGAATATCCCTATGATAGAAGAAAGTGGCTGGCCATTGTTTGACCGAGTCATTGGAAGAAATTTCAGGATATGCCTGGTCACTTCTATGCGAAAAACTAATAGTGCTGGTGATGTAAGGAACACCGGCAGTGATGGAATTTCTCTAGACATGGAAATAGTACTGGAAAAGAAGCAAACTCAGCCTAATGCCGAGAAAATCTTCGCAAAGCGATGCAAACGCACTCATCTCTAAGAGAGAGTTGGGAGGAAGATTGTGGAGTTGAACTCCGTAATGATCTATAACCTCGGAGAAGAACTCCGTGGGAGGAAAAGACAGACCTCGGTCGAGATGGGTGTCGAAGTGGACCTGCTCGCCGTCTTGCGGGTTGGGGACGGTTTCGCCAGAGCCACTCCATCAGTCGCCGGCGGCGAGAAGCCCCTCCTTCTCCATGTTCTTGAGGCCGTCCTCGTTAAGGGCGCAGGGGATCCAGATTCCCCGGAAGCTTTCCTTCTCCGCTGCTGCTTCCGCCGTCGCCACCGCCGCTGCTGCCGCCAAACCGGAGGAACAAGACGATGAAGCCATTTCTCCGGTGAGAAGATGACCTGAAAGTGGCGGCGCTGGGAGTTTCTGTGGGGGGAAGGACGAGAGAGCTCTGAGCGCGCAGGAGGATTGGAAGGAAAGGAAACGGCAAAGACTGGTGGAAAGGAGAAGGAGAAATCCAAACCCCTTATATCCACCTAACTGCGCCAAGATTCGTGCAAATGCTACAGTGTAACCGCCACGCGTCGTGGAAAGAACTGGGAAGGACCCACGCGATGATTGCGTCTCCTCGATCTCCACGCTCGCATTGAAACAGTGCCTCGGATCCGCGAACCGCGGACCCACTAACGGTCGTGCTGACGGCACGCCTGTCAGATGACGTGACTTGACCATGCTTGTGTCAAGTGGCATAGAAACTAAGTTCCGGCTTAGTTTAAAATTGAGCTGGAAAATCCGAGTAACTAATTGATAGGTCCGACTTATTTTTAAGATCCGGATCGTATTTTTTGTGAAGTTTCAGGAACCCTTCAAGATTCTGCAAGCCGAAGATCAAGCTAGACGATGATAAAATCCGACTTTGGATCTTGGAGGCCTCCGGGGGCTGCTGTTGGGGATATACTTTCCAGGTATCCTCACGGTTCCTCACTAACCAGGGTGGCCCACTTCGGGTTAGAGCTTTGGTTCACAGGCGGCCCAGTCAGGAGAGAAGACGGCGTCCAATCTGGCTACGGGAAGGCCCAGAAGACTTATCGACTTAGGCCCATAATGTTACTTGTAGTTCAAGATGTACTCTTTAACCAACTCTTAGTCATAGCTGGATTGACCTCTCCTGTAAACCCTAGGCCGGATATCTATATAAGCCGTCCTAGGGAGAGACTTTAGGGCACAACACAATAGTCTACAGTCTCAACTCGCACAGGCGATACCCTTGTAACCCATATTCCGGCTCTGCCGTAGTACTGGATTGCTAGCAGGAGTAGGATCCGTCCAAAGCCGGCGGATTCGAACCTGGGTAAACTTGTGTGCTCACCATCCCGGAACACCGTACGTCTCACACCCCTCTCTTCCGCACACCTCGAGCACCCCCTCATGACGTACTTGTCATCAATCCGACGACGCTGCCTGTACCTAACCTAGCGCGCGCAACAGCAACAAGCGGCACAACAGCCCAACACCATAACCTCTTGTGGCCCAGCAAGCAACAACCAGCAGCCCGCCTCCCCATGTTTCTCGGATGCGTGGGCCGCTCGTCATCTCCTTCCTCCGAACGAAGATGGAGACAAACACGACTTCGGATCGGTCAAATGAAATCCCCTGATTTCATCACAATTTCGATGCCCCTGTGCCAAGGTTCTAGACTATATAAATCTACCTCACCCTCTTGTTTTTCTCTTGGAAAATCTTCCAAAAACCAGATCCTAAATCGAGATCGAATCTCAATTTCCTCCGCTGCCATCGAATCTCGGGTGGAGGTCCAGTCCGTCGATCCCATCGCCTCGAGACCCCATCCTCTACTCCATCCTTCTCTTCTGGATGCACGGCGTCGCCTCACCAAATTTACCTTCTCTTTAGAACGCCTGGAGCACCCAGATTGCTCGTCGGAGCGTCGATGGGGACGAGGAGACTAGCTGCCAGTTCCCGCCGCCAAGGAAAGTGAGACACCTCACCGAGCCCATCAAGAAGCTCTATGTGATCTTCCGTGTCTCGCTCACACACTTTCCATCACTGGAGGACCGCCGGAACCGTGGCCTATGCCGCCGTCCAAGCCGCCGCCGCCACCTCCTCGCTGGCGACCAAGGTGAGCGAAACCTTTCGCTCCCAGCCGCTAGATCCAAGATGAACGGCCTAGATTAGATCAGCCCTTCGAACTGGTATCGCCCACTCGCGTTGCGCCGCATCGCTGCCCAGTCATCGCCGCCTGGACTCTACGTGGCGTACGTGTGGACGCCGCGTTAGCGCTGACCGACCAGTCAGCGCGGCATATTCCAGGAAATATTCCCTTTTATTTGAAATTTAATAAAATTTGCGGAAAATGTTTGTAACTTCAAAAATTCATAGAAATTATTATACAACTCCAAAAATTACAAATAATATGTCGTTGGATTCTCAACTGTGTGATTATTAATCTATAATTAGATTTTATAGTTACTTTAAGTATTTGTCGTGATTATTTAATTGGTTTAATATCTTTTGGGGGAAAATAATTCATAGAAAATAAATTACAAATCAGAAAAAATGATATACCCCTGGATTCAAAAAATTGTATAGAACATTATTCCGGAATAAAATTATGAGTTTGTATCATAGATAAAATTTGACATATTAAAAGGCTTATTTTAGTATTTTAATTTCATGAAAAGATCTAGAAACTATTTTGACATGAATACTTTTGCTCCTAGCTCTAAATCAAAATACCTATCCAGTAGTATGTTTGCCAAAAATTGATCACACTAATTACAACAGAGGCTAAGTTTGAATTCAATAAAGCATATTAAATGGATCTAATAAATGCAATGGTTTTGATGCATTAAAAAGTTCTCCATGCATATCATCCGTAAGAATAACAATCAGAAAACCCAAATACTCTACTGAAACTTTTATGAACATGTTATGTATGCATTTGTTGCATTTGTTTGATTCCTATGTGTTGTTTTTTACCCTGGTAATATCGAACCGTGTAGATTGTGAGGACTGCTGAAAGGACATTTATTGTCATAATCACTTTTGGTGTTCGTTAACAACAAGTAGATCATTTTACAGTATGCTATTGTCTACAGGTTGATATAATGCAAAGTGAAAAGGACCCCTGGCATATGGTACTTTTCCTGTAATATTTACATGTTCCTAGGAATTCCAGACCAGAGTCTTCGGTCTGCCTATAACGGAGTCTCCAGTGTGGTCCGGAGTTTCCCCAGGAATCCCCGGAGTGGGCTCCAGATTTCTGCCTAGGTCAGCCAGATTGGTGGTCCAGAGCATGGTCTGGAGACTGACCGGAGTCTCCGGTCCAAGCCTCAGACCGGAGTGTCCGGTGTGGGTGGAACAGAGTCTCCTCTCGTGGCGTTGGTGGTTTGAAACCACCCCCTATCCAAACGTAGATGTACTTCCCCTCAAAAGGAAGGAACTACGGGAAACAAATCCGTGTGGCTCCGCATGCTCCACTTTGGTTCCTTCTATCCTTTACCACACTTTACTTATCTAGTTCTTGCTTAGTGTTTGTGGTAGATTGACATATAGGTAAATTCACCATAGTTGCATGATCTAGAGAATTTACCTTTGTGTCAAACCCTAACTTGAAAAAGAGTAAAATTTGAAGTAGCACATATTCACCCCCCCCTCTAGGTGCCCATATGATCATTTCAATTAGTATCAGAGCCTCGTCTCTTTATTCGGGCTTAACCGCCTAAGATATTATGGGCAACTCAGGAGATGAGGGAGGGAGTGAGGCTAGCAATTCGGTGACCATGGTAGATCTGAAGAATTTGGAAACAAGCTTGAGCTCTACCTTGGGCAACGAAATCCAACAGTTGCGCTAACTCGTTGAGCAACTTATTAGGAATAAGCCAACCTCACCTCCTCCCTCTCAAGAGGAAATGATACATTGCAAATGTATCTATAATTTTTGATGTTCCATGCTTGGTTTTATCCACTTTCTTGTGTTTTGTCCACACTTTGGAGTACTTTTCATATGATTTCTTGGACTAACCTATTAACAAGAGCCACAGTGCCAGCTGCCTGTTTTCTGCTATTTTTTGTTCCAGAAAAGTCAGAAAATGAATATTCTCGGAATTGGACGGGACAAAAGCCAAAGTGCCTATTTTTCCGGAAGTCATCAGACGCCATAATACGAGATGGAGAAGGGCTGGGGGCCAGCCACACCACCTGGCCACGCGGCCAGGCCTGGCCCGCGCAAGCGGGTGGTTTGGATGATAACCTAAAGGTGGATTATTAGTCACAGATGCAGTTGGATGGTGTTCTATGTATAATGTTGTAATGCCCAATCGAATCTCAAAGGAGTAAAGATGATTAGTATATGAATGTATTGCTTTCTCGATGTTTGTCAATTGCCCCGCTGTAATTTGTTCACCCAGCATGTTATCTATCTTAAGGAGAGCCACCTCTAGTGAACTATGGATCACGGTCCTTTATTTTACATATAATCTATAAACTGTTTACTGCTTTGTGTTTACTTTCTGCAAACTATTACTTCCTTCCATTCGATACGTTTAATCCTTTCTTTTCAGCAAAACCGGTGAGATTGACAACCTCATCGCAAGTTGGGGACAGAGTTCTGTGGTTGTGTTGTGCAGGTCTCCATGTTGCTGCTGGCAACGATAATGCGTCCTGCCATCGTTCGGCTAGCTACACCTTTGGGGGTGTTTCCTTGCTCCTACTGGATTGATAACCTTAGTTTCATACTGAGGGAAAACTTGTTGTTGTGCTCATCATACTTTCCTCTTGGGGTTCCCCAACGAGCTCGATATATTTTGGGCCATCAAGCATATTTTCTGGCGCCGTTGCCGGAGAACGAAATAAAAAGCTCCCTCGTCAACCACGCGCCATCAAAGATATTTTCAGGCGCCGTTGCCGGGGATTCAAGGACATATTCACAAGGGGAGTTCCTCATAACCAATCTCTTTAGTTTGTTATTTTTATTTTGCTTAGTTTCTTTTTGCTTTGTTTGCTTGTTTCTTTACCAAGAACACAAAAAATTAGTTTTACTAGTTTGCTTTCTTTATCAAAAACACACAAAAAAGTCTCCTTTAGTTGTGGCTCTTCCTTAACTCACCATGTTGATCCCTAAATTCACCCTGAAAGACCTTTCAATTGGTAGTGGTTCTATAATTGGGAAAGATAATATTAAAGAATTCTTTAATCATGTTAGTAAACATGAGCATACTGAGGATAGATCCCTTGCAGAACTTGCTCCAAACTATGAGATTGCTACAGCTTCTTTAATTAAGATGTTAGAAGCTAGGTTTGTTAACCTCAACCCCTTAATGCAAGTAATATTTCTTAAGCTTAAAGAAATTGAGGACCCTGAAAAGAGGGATGTTATTCTAGAAACTTTGTTTAAGGAATTCTATGATGTTGCCAAGGAAGCTAGAAAAGTCTTTGAACATTTCAATATGCTAGGCTCATGTGTAGATGTTGTTGGTACATGAGAAAAGATGAACAAAACCGAACCTAATGGGGAGGAACCTAAGATACCAATACCCTTTAAACTAGTAGCAATACATGAAGCCATAGAAAAGAATCTTGATTGGATTGTTCCTGAAAACCGTTTTGTTGAAAATAGTGAACCTAAGAGCATTGAGAGAGGCTCCTATAGAACTTATTTGGATGATATACCTTTCCTTGTTGAAGATATTTCTGGTATTAATCTTAATGCTTCTTCATTTGAGAACACTTGATTCTTTCTTGCTTCTTATGCCTAACTTAAAGGCGTTAAAGAAAAGTACTTATTGGGAGATAACCCAAAAGTTTTAGATGAGTCTTGGAAGTTATTACTTCAGTAATAACCGATCCTTATCCTTTTTATTTGCTTTTTGTGCCAAGAGTAACCTCTAATGAGAGAGAAGTAATGACTAGGAAAGTTGCTGTCCCAGAACAGATTTCTGTGCTTCACCGTAAACACTCGTGTAAAATCTCTAAACGTCTTTTTGAGGCGTGAATTTTTGTGCTTCTGCCCCAGGTTGTTATCTAACTTTCGTTAGTTCAACACCTTTTCATTTGAGGAACAGAAGGTCTTCGAAAAAATTTGTATTTACCTGCTGGTCTGTTTTGATAGATTTCTGCCATTTTCTGCATTTTCTTCTTGTTGGTTCCTTTTTGAGTTCTTTTGGGGAATTGAGCTTTTTGAGGAAAGTGCTAAAGTATCTAGTGTTCTAATGGAAGTTTATTTGGTGTTGGAATTGAACCTTAAGACCTATTATCTTGAGTGCACTAATGTTGCTAATAAAGATTGTGTGTAGTTTTGTATGAAGAAAAATTTCAGGTGTATGGAAGGAATGAGTAATGAGATGAAGGATGGACTAAATCTCAAGCTTGGGGATGCCACACATGTCACCCCAAGAAATATCCAATAATTACAAGCATCAAAGCTTGGGGATGCCCAAGGCATCCCCTTCTTCATCGATAAAAATCCCAGGCTTCTTCCAAACGCTTCATTTTTATTGTTTCATGCACAGTTGTGTTGTTCTTGGAGTGTCTTATTTTTTGTTTTCATTTTGGTTTTTCGTTTGCTTAGTTTGCTTAGTTTTCTGAATAAATTTGTCATGGTGGTGTCATGGCAGATGCCATTGATAGGCTAAAGGTGGGGACTAAATGCACTAGGGGAATCCATGGAGGGATAGTGTGGTGATTCCACACAGGGTAGCTTTGTATTTGATTCACCCTCACAGATTACAGGTGCTCCTTGAGCTGTATTGGGGAGAGGAGGAAGAAGAACTCTCTTAATCTCACCACTAGCAAAACTCAACTCTCTAGGAGACAACAAGTCCAAACTAATCCATCAGAGATCAACCTCTTCTACAGAGGCCCTACCCCCCTTATATAGGAGTGGCTAGGTCTCCACTTAGGGCATACGTGGAGGCATATTCCAAGGAATATGCCTCCTCCCAAAATAGTAAGCCGACAGGGTTACTTTAACCCAGCGTCATCCATGCAGAGGCTATGTGAGCCTCTGTGGCGCCTGCGTCATCTGACATAGGCTTCGTCACCTTTGTCGGCCACGCCTCGGTGGTCCTGCCTCTGTCCGCTTCGCTCACGCTCTGCGTACAGTGGTCACCTTTAACCAGCGAGATACCTTTCTTCTCTTACAAGCTTGATATAACCCAGATCCCATATAGTTGATCCGGCCACACCTCTTCCTGCATACAAGTTAGATACACCTTACCGACTTACGGCATAAGTTGGTTGAGACCCAGTTAGGTGGACGTCCCCTGGTCTGGGTTACTCCGTGATTCGGCCTACCTTGAGGTGACTCGGCCAGCACTTGCTTTGACCTTGCCGTACCTCGGCTAACTAGGCCTTTATACCCCGGCGTGACCCTACCCGGGGGTATCCCCCCAACATTAGTCCCCGAAGCTGGTGCGGTCTTAGATGCATTAGCCTCAAAGGCCACAGCAGGTTCAATTTTACTGAGCCTCTTGCTCCTTCTCTGAGTTACCTCATAATCCGGATTCCCTAGGTTTATTTTCCCTTGGCACATTCCAAGTTTTTACTTGCTGGCCGGGTTACCTCGTACTCATCTGGGTCATTCTTCCTTCTCTCGTATGCTTCCCCACGTGGAGGCTAATCATTACTTTGCCTCATTTTAAGGGCCTGCTATAGTAACCGCCGCAGTTATTGTCAGAAGTTACTCTGGTAGACGTCACGTCATGTCTGCCTCCTCGTTAACTGTATCACAACGTCGCGTCGTAAGATCCGCTGCGCCCTGTGGCCCTTCCTGTGGCTCGTTGCTGAATGGTCAATCCGGATCATACACGGCCACATGCTGTGGCGCGCCCGCAAAATGTGATCCCACTACCCCCTTAAGGGAGTGGTTAAATAGGGGAGGGGTGCGCCCCTTGGGTCATTTCCCCCCTTCCGCGCCCCTCTGCCTCTACTCTTTCCTCATCTTCTCCATCGACAGCGCCGCCGCCACCGCATCTGAGCAGCAGCGCTGCCACCGTACTGCTTCCACGCGCTCCAGCGACGCCGCCACCTCCGCTCATCTCCTCCGCCACGGGTCCCCGCCAGTCCAGGCCACTGCCTCCCTCCGCCACTAGCGCAAGTGAGGGGAACGACCTTGAGATGACTGAGGAGGAACTCACCGTCGCAGAGCAGGAGATGGAAGAGGACGCGGCGAGCACCGACCGCGGCGCGTGGGCTTTTAGTATGTGGTGTTTTTATCCCACTTCCAGCACGGGTTTGGTCTCCCAGTCAGTGACTTTTTCCATGACTGGCTAAACACATACGAGCTTCAGCCGCACCATCTTCCGGCTAATGCCATCACATCTCTCTCCGCCTTTGCCTCCACCATCGAAGGTTATGTCGGACTATTGCCCACGAAGGAGCTCTGGATCCGGTTCTTTGGCCTTCGCCGGAACGTGATTCCGAACGTTGAGCTAGATCCGGAGGACAAACAGCTCACACAATTCGGCGCTGTGTCAATCTCTCCCCGGAAGCAGTCCATCTTACCCCGAGTCACGGGTCTTGACTCTTGCAAGGGATGGGCCCGAACTTTCTTCTGTGTTCGGAGCAGCACCACCGAAGATCTGATCCGGCTGCGCCCCTATGCTCCAGGTCCTCCTAATCCGGATTTGTGGGACGCTATCCCCAAGAAGCCCACCATCCTGGCGAACCAAGTCAACAAGAGGTTCAAGGAGCTGAAGGATCTCAGATTGTGCAATGAGGATGCCATGATCACATTTGTTCGCAACCGAATCTCCCCCCTCCAGAAGCGCACACATAAGCTCTGTCATATGAGCTGGGGCCGCGACCCCAACCAGACCTCGTCTTTCGAGTTGAGCAACACAGAGATCTACCGCCGGGTCAAGGCCCCCTTCACCACCCACAAGGACTTCTCCTTTGAGTGGACGTGGGGAATTGAACACTTGCCGAGATAGGCTCCCTCTTGTGGTAAGTCTCGTGCCCCAAACTCTTTCCGAATTAAATCATATGTTGGTCTTTGTTGTAGGTTTCAATCATGTTGCCCTTTCTTTTCCTTAGATGTTTCTTCAGCAAACCATCGAGGATGGCACCGAGCCTTCCCTCAAATGGGCGCCTGACCGGGATACCTTGGACGAGGAGGAACCGGATCAGGAGATGTTCCTGCCTATGGCAGATGTGACCAAGCGTCCCACCGGTAAACTCTCTTCCATTAGAGATTGGCCCGACGATGAGGATGATTCGGATGTTGAGGTGATGGAGGCATTTGACACTATCCCCCTTTCTTATGCTTTTCCGGCATCAGCTAACCCCGGTGGGCAGATCCATGAAGATCCCCCCCTTGCCGTGGGTGATCCTGTTCCGGTCGCGCCGAAAAAGAAGAGGGGAGCTGCATCAACTTGTTCCTCCGGACCTTCTCAACCATCCAAAAGGCGAAAGAAGTCCGGGGACAAAATAGCCACCAAGCCTGCAACCAAGGCCATGGCCCGGAGGGCTCGAAAGCCCAAAGAGCCTCTGACCTCGGATGAGTAAGCCTCTTCTCCATTTGCTATTTACTTGTTCTTATTTTATCATAGTTTCTCATCATACATTATTTGATTCGGCAGGGCCATGATGGAGGTCCCGCAGAGTGGATCCGGCATTGCCTCGCTGCTCTGACACAGCCCATCTCCCCTCGTGGCGACGATTCACGCCCGTTGAGCCCCATTTCGGAGGGTTCAGTGGCTGCTCTGGATTCCAGCCCACCTCGTCAAGAGGAGGGCAACCCCGGAGCGGGGACGACTGGCTCTGCCAAGGCAGCAACAACTACCACTTCGGCTCCGCCGCAACCAGCTTCATCCGAGTTACCTTCAGCACCTCCGCCGAAACAGAAATCAGCACCAGCACCATCATCAGCTCCAGCAGCAACAACAACAACAAAAGCAACAGCAGCAGCACCAAGCCCCTCCACCTCATCCGAGTCTTCCAAGGCTCGGCGAGAAGAGACCGACAGCACCAAGGCAAGCACCAAGGCAGCTCCCAAGGGCAAATCCGCTGCAGCAACTTCAACCTCTCAGCAGCAGCCTAAGGGCAAAAAGGCTCCTGACGCCACCAAGGCAGCGTCAATTGAGGCTGGATAGCACACACTTACATCCATGCTCACAAAGAAGACTCCACCGCCGAAGGACGCCCCTGCCGAGCCAGCTGATGCGCAACTCGTTTTGCACACCAGCCCCGCCATTGCCCAGGTTGAGAGGAGGGAAGCGCATGGCAAGGGTTTAGTGGCGCCCCATATGCTTAGCGGCGAACGATACCCTCCGGCCTTGATCGAGTTTGTAAATAACTGGAACAAGGCGGAGTTCGTCTACAACGACGATCTCCCGGAGAAGTTTGGTCCCGCCGAATTTGCTATGCAGATGAATACTACCGCCAAGGAAATTAATCTTGCGGGTCGGATGATGGAGGTACGTCACTTCGTCTTTTCCTTAACATGCAGCAGACATTAGTGATATAACAATTAGTCCCCGAGCCTCCGGGGGAGTAACTTGTTACTCGGCCGGATGCTCCTTAGAGAATTAATGTAGTTCCTTAATAACTTTGAATATGCACACACCTAGAGCTGGGTTAATTTCCACTTAGCCCAGATTTTGTACACTTCGAACATGCACACACCTAGATCCGGGTTAAGTTCCACTTGGCCCAGATTTTGTACACTTCGAATATGCACACACCTAGAGCCGAGTTAAGTTCCACTTGGCCCGGATTTTGTACACTTCGAATATGCACACACGTAGAGCCGGGTTGAGTTCCACTTGGCCCGGATTTTGTACACTTCGAATATGCACAAGACTAAGTTGTCCATTTTTGCTCTTTCAGGTGACCACCAACCGTCGGAGCGCTGAATTCCAGCGTCTCCTTGATACTCACAAGATGTTGCGTGCAAAGCATAGTGCGTTGCTCGCTGAACACGATAAAAGGGGTAAGTTTTCTCCTTGTCGATTTTCCATCTCTCTTCATCTTTTTCCGCCGAACTAATCCATCAGTCGGATTTTGCAGCTGGGGTGGAGGCTGAGAATACCATCATGAGGAAAAACTTGGATCAGATCAAGGGTAAGTTATTTTTGCTCAACCTTGCTATGCTTTCTATCTCCTTTTCTCCTTGGCTCGGCAAACATTCATATCTCGGTTTTGCCAGGTCAACAAACTATTTCAGCTTCTCTTGGAGATAGTGTGCCCGTGCCTGATATGATGCTGCATTTTCTCGAACAAGCAGGGCAGCATCAGGCCGAACTCAAAAAGAAAGATGATGAGCTTGCCCTCCTACGAACAAAAGATGATGAGATTGCCAAGCTCAAGGCAGATATGAAGAAGCTGAAAGCGCAGCACCAAACCGAACTTCAAAAAAGTTGGCCAGGACTTTATTGAAGAGCGTGAGCGCCTCAACCTCCAGATTGCCAAGGACCAAGAATTACTTAAGGAGGCCGACGTCAAGCTTGAGTCGGCGAATGCTGAACTTGTGCAACTTCAGAAAAGGCGTGATGGCTGTACCAAGGAGTTGACCCAGATCCATGGCCATATTTCACGTAAGTTATTTTCCTTGATCCGGCATACTTCTCCGGATTGCTTCACATGTATTTTCCTTACTTGTTTCACTTGTCTTGTTTTCAGACAAATTTCCAGAGGGTGATGCCATTGCATCCACTGCTGTTACCAAGTTCCGCCAGCAGAGAGGTACACCATCTGGTCCTGGCGCCATTCCCCTTGATCTAGAGGACCTGCTTGTCAGCTTGTCCTCTAGAGTCGAGATCATGAAGAACCACGGCAAGGATATTCTGAGCGTAGCAGTCCGGGTCTTCAATGCCCTTTGGCCTAGCGAAGACACTCCGGAGGGAACCGCGGTTCTCATCGACAAGTTGATGGAGTGCGAGACTCAGCTAGACCTCTGGAGGGAATCCGCCGGACGTGCCGGAGCTGTGACCGTTCTCCACTATGTGCTCACATGTTACGAGAAAATTAACCTCGATCTTCTCAAGCGGATGCGCACCGGGTAAAGGTGGTCCCCCGATCCAGATTGTGTAACTCATCGCAAGGCTTGCGCCCATAACCTCATTCAATATGCCCCCATCCATCAATGGAACGAGGGACCAAGCTTCCTCGATGCGATTGATGACGATAACGTGGAAGATGGTTCAGGTGAAGATGATGAGAGTGAAGCCTCCGACGTCAAAGAAGATGAAGCTGAAGCCAAAGCTGGGGCTGCACCCGCTGGCGCCGAAGTACCTCCTCCTGGTGCTCCTTGAGTGAAAAAACTTTGAAATTTATCAGATCCCTGGTATGCCGGGTGCAATTGTATCTAAGCACATCAGTTATATTTTGCTACTAAGTTTTTATGCTAGATTAACTTGGGTGTAGTCCCCGAGTTTCATTTTCTTGTTCCTCCAATTTCATGGCTCAGCTCGTGTCTACCTTGGTTCGGTTTTATGACTTATGAATCCGAGTTTCAAAAATTGACTTAACAATACTTGGAAACTTTATGATCAACTCAAAATAATTCAGCGTAATAAATTTAAAGTGAGCAAAAGGTTAGTCCGAAGAACAAACGTCGGCTCGATTAAGTTTCTCTCCTTAGTCATTTTTCATGTGCTACGCAATTCCAAACTTTTTCTCTTGCTTGCCATGAAGCCAATATTGGGAATATGCCCTAGAGGCAATCATGTATGATGATATTCCTGTGTATTCATAAGGTTATGGTCCATGTATGAACTGCTGATATGTATCATTGAATATGTGATTTGATTGTGGAACTACATATTCATGTTGTTCATACTAATTGTCCATGGTCATTGAGGTTGTGCCGGACACACAACTTAGACCAATGTGAAAGTCGGCAGATGACTAGGTTCCACTTGTCATGGGCATGGAGATGCTATTCCGACTTACACGGATTCGACTAAAGAGTTTAGCGAGTCGGACTGACCAATATTGAGATGCAACGAACAAGCCGTAATTTGCATGTCTCAATCAATGTAATCCTTAGACCTGAGGTTATTGCACAATTCGAGTTGAGGATCTCCGACTTAGGTTCTGTCAAACGCTGTTCCGTCACTGGGCAGTTATAAAGGCGGAATTCGGGTCGACTGAGAATCACGCTGCGTGATGTGAATAACCAAGACGGGATTTTGCCCCTCCATCCGGAGAGATATTCTCTGGGCCCTCTCGGAAGATATGATTCGGAAAGCATGGCCATGCGCGTCTCGGATTAAGTGTTAACCGAGGCAACGGACTAAGAGTTAGTCGGATGAATCACTTATCTCGGATCGAGAAAGAGAGTCGGACTATTTAAGGGATGACAATCATTCGCCTATAGTCCGACAAGGTATATCGTGAGGCAAAAGGGACTCAGACGAAAGTCACATTGGAAGGTATGTCGTCATGACTTATTGGTACTTGGGAGTTGGCACGTTCTGCTAGGTGCCGCTACCAACTGATCGATCACGAGTGTGACTCGGAATCGTGTCCAGGTTACCATGAGCCTGTCGGGTCACACACTTAAGAGCGGGAGCAAGCTTGGGTTAGATCCAAACAGGAAACCTATTTGGGTTGGACCCAAATAGAGACATGGACTTAGTCAGCAAGTGAGACTTGCAGTGGCTAATATAGGCCTTTTAGTGAATGGGCCACAAGTGATTGGAGCCCACTTTCACTCCCTATATAAGCTGGGGCGCAGGTGCTTAGAGCACAAGGTTAGGTCACTCCATGTGTTGGAAACCCTAGCCCCAGTCCATCCTGTCACCGCCGTACCGGACCTAGCAGTCCACCGCCGGCGCTCCTCCTTGTACGTGTGGATACCGGCGGAGGTGTTGTACGTTCAGCACTTCGACGATCGTGAAGAAAGAACGGATCGTGGATCGTGGAAACGGAATGGATCGCGAGGACTGCACTGCATCAAGCGACGTGCTTCATTAATTCCGCAACTGCGCGTCTAATGGTAATCCTCGTGGCCTTCTACCTGAGCTGGATCTTGGGATCACCGCGTAGGGAAAAAGTTTTGTTTATCTCTACGTGGCCCAACAGTGGTATCAGAGCGTTAGCTTCTGGTTTTAGGCTCGAGATCGCGCATATGTGATATGCGGTTGGCGTTTGATTGGATCTAATTTCAGTTTTGGTGGTCGATCTATGAGATAGATCAATTTTGTACAAAGTTGATTGGATCAACTATACTCGGGGGAATGGATGATCTGGTTTTCGTGATCTAACTGCTAAGGTCGTGGAACGACATACCCCTAGTGGGACCGCCGGCTTCGCCCTGTCGTAGCGCCTTAGATGTCGTTGCGAGTTTCACAACGCCGGTAGATATCGTATCTATGCATAACTTGTTTTTGCAGGATGATGTTGTGAATGGTACGGCTTATGTACATGTGATGTGTGTAATCCATACGTGATCTGCGTATCACGGTTTTTGTCAGCCGGCTGGAGCCTAGGTGCTGTCATCTTATTGTATAACGGCCTGCGTGTCGGATTCTCTGTGTAATTTGCATTACTAGCTAGAGTAGTTGTTTGGAGAATCCGGAAGGCATGCAAAGTCGGTGTACATGTCGGCTACATGGTGTAAGATGGCACGTGACAAGAGTTGACACGAGTCAGATTACAGGCTTTATGGAGATGGAGATCGCCATGAAGAGAGCCATACCATTTCACATTATAATTTCTTTTATTTTGTGTTATTTGTTATGTCTCTATTTTACCTCTATTAGATAGTTGGTAGAATATAATCCCTCAAAGAAGGTCTAGTTTTCCCCGCCAGTGCTGCACCATCACAAGTCGGACATTTTTGGTAGTGCGCTCATAAAATTGAGGTGCTATCAATTCTTTCCGACTAGGTGGGTTCGAGTCGGACTCTTACAGCGGAAGCACTTGGTAATCTAGACAGGTCTATCACAATGGTTGTGGGACTTGGGGAAAAGTCGGATGGGAGCCGGGGCATGTGATGCAACCCATCCAACAGGAGTCGTATGAGATACGATTGACAAGGAGTTGGCTACCTAGATCACTTGACGGCTAGCGGTGATAATAAAGCTCACTAGTCGACTTGCTTATTTAGGGTCCTGAATCACGAAGTAATCATCGGAGGGGTGTTGGTTCTAGTGGGAGCATAAATATTAAAGTGTTTAATATGCTTGCTCTTTATAGATACATGTCTTAAGTGTTTTGCATATTTTCTGTTGTAGATCAATGGCACCTAGCAGTCTTCCTCAGATTTCCAGTTTTGCTTTGAGAACCATCTTAGAGAAAGATAAGCTGAATGGAACTAATTTCACCAACTGGTATCGTAATCTGAGAATTGTTCTCAAACAAGAAAAAAGGGATCGTTTCCTAGACAACCCACTTCCAGCTGAGCCGGATGAGAATGCGGCTGTCGCAGCCACCAATGCCTACCGTCGGATTTGTGATGAATCCACGGAGATTAGTTGTCTTATGCTTGCTCACATGGAACCGGACTTGCAGCAGTAGTTCGAGAATGTTGAGGCCTACGATATGATCGAAAGCCTCAAAAGTATGTTCCAGGCTCAGGCAAAGACTGAAAGGTATCAAGTCACTCAGGCTTTGTTGAGCTGCAAGCTTAAGGATGGCGATCCACTGAGTCCGCATGTGATCAAGATGGTTGGTTACGTGCAGTCTCTGGAAAGGCTTGGCTACCCCATTAGCGAAGAGTTCGCTACGGACATAATTCTGAACTCTCTTCCTAGTGCGTATGGCCATTCATATCGAACTACCACATGCATGGTATGGATAAGAAGCTCACTAAATTACATGGGATGCTCAAGCAGGCTGAGGCGGATCTCAAGAAAGGTGCCAGTCAAGTGTTGATGGTACAAAACAAGGCTAAGTTCAAGAAGAGTTCTTGGACTAAGAAGAAGAAGGCAAAGTCAGGAAGTAAGGCGGAGGACCTAGTCCAAAGCGCTTCCTTAGGGACTAAGCCATCTCCTATAGTCGGATCCACTTGCTTCTACTGCAAGTCGGATGGCCACTGGAAGAGGAATTGCAGCAAGTATCTGGCTGATAAAGCCAAGAGCGGAGGTGTGACTTCTGGCTCAGGTACGCTTGTTTGTAATGTTATAGACATTTATCTTGCTAATGCACCTGGTAGTTCTTGGGTATATGATACCGGATCAGTCATTCACATCTACAACTCATTGCAGGGACTGGTAAGAACTAGGAGCGTGGCAAGAGGCGAGGTTGACATTAGAGTTGGAAACAAAGCGAGAGTCGCTGCGTTGGAAGTCGGCACAATGCAACTTCATTTACCTTCTGGATTCATAATGGACCTAAATAATTGTTATTATGTTCCAGTGCTTAGTCGAAACATCATGTTTGCCTCATGTTTGATGAGACAGGGCTATGAGTCGAATATTAAGAATAATGGTTGTTCTTTATATTTGAATGATATGTTTCATGGCTTTGCGCTCGTCCGGGACGGGTTATTTATTTTGAATCTTGAGGGTGAATCTGTCTATAACATAAATGTGAAAAGGTTGAAACCAAATGATCTGAATATGACTTACTTTTGGCATCGTCGGCTTGGTCATATAAGTTGGAAACGCATGAAGAAGCTCCATGATGATGGACTCCTAACTTCGTTCGACTTGGAGTCGTTCGAGACATGCGAATCCTGCCTTCTTGGCAATATGACCAAGACACCTTTTGCAAAGAGTTGTGAAAGGGCGTCCGACTTATTGGGACTAGTACATAGTGATGTATGTGGCCCAATGAGCACGACAGCGAGAGGTGGTTATGAGTACTTCATTACCTTCACTGATGACTTGAGTAGGTATGGATATATCTACTTGATGAAACATAAGTCGGAAGCCTTTGAAAAGTTCAAGGAATTCTAGAATGAGGTACAAAATCAACTTGGCAAGAAAATAAAGTTTCTTCGGTCAGACCGAGGAGGCGAGTACATGAGCCATGAGTTTGATGACCATCTAAAGAGTTGTGGAATAGTTCCCCAGCTCACTCCTCTAGGAACGCCGCAGGGAAACGGTGTGTCGGAAAGGAGGAATCGGACCTTGTTGGACATGGTACGGTCAATGATGAGTCGGACAGATCTGCCTTTATCATTTTGGGGTTATTGTCTAGAAACTGTAGCGCTCACACTAAACAGAGTACCATCAAAGTCGGTAGAGAAGACACCACATGAGATGTGGACTGGCAAGAAGCCGAGTTTGTCTTTTCTTAAGATTTGGGGTTGTGAAGCTTTTGTCAAGCGACTTTAGTCGGACAAGCTTACACCTAAGTCGGATAAGTGTATTTTTGTGGGGTATCCGAGGGAAACCTTGGGTTACTACTTCTACAACCGAGAAGAGGGCAAAGTGTTTGTCGCTCGAAACGGTATCTTCCTTGAGAAAGAGTTTCTCAGTCAGGGAGTCAGTGGGAGTACGGTGCATCTCGAAGAAATTCGAGAGATACCGGCTAGCAGCGAGTCGGCAAAAGCCTTAGAGGTTGAGCCAGACGTGGTACCTGAGCCGGAAATTGCACCGACACTGCGAAGATCGTCCAGATTGCGAAGTGTTTGTGATGTATTGCGGTTGGACAGTGATGAGCTCACAACTTATTCGGAAGCGATGGTGGGTTCTGATTCCGAGTCATGGCTTGGAGCCATGAGATCCGAGTTAAAGTCCATGGATGAAAATCAAGTTTGGAACTTGGTTGATTTGCCAGACGGTGCAAGACCCGTCGAGTGCAAATGGGTCTTTAAGAAGAAAACTAATATGGATGGAAATGTTTCTATCTATAAAGAACGGCTTGTCTCGAAGGGGTTCCGACAAGTTCAAGGAGTTGACTATGATGAGACTTTCTCTCCTGTAGCGATGCTTAAATCAGTTCGGATCATGTTAGCTATAGCAGCCTATTTCGACTATGAGATATGGCAGATGGATGTCAAGATGGCTTTCCTTAATGGAAATTTAACCGAGGACATGTATATGATACAGCCCGAGGGTTTTGTCGATCCGGCTAATGCTGACAAGGTATGCAAGCTTCAGAAATCCATTTATGGGTTGAAGCAAGCATCTCAGAGTTGGAACATTCGCTTTGATGAGGTAGTCAAATCGTTTGGCTTCATTAAGAGCGATCATGATTCTTGTTTATACAAGAAGTTTAGTGGGAGCAAAGTAAACTTTCTGATCTTGTATGTGGATGACATATTATTGATTGGAAATGATGTCCAGATATTGCAAGAGACCAAGGAATCATTGGAAAAGAGTTTTTCGATGAAATACTTGGGTGAGGCGACTTACATACTAGGAATCCGGATCTATAGAGATAGATCAAAGCGGCTCATTGGATTGAGTCAGAGTACATATTTGGACAAAGTATTGAAGAAGTTCAACATGGAATCGTCTAAGAAGGTGTTCTTACCGATGTCCCATGGTGTAAAACTTAGCATGACTCAGTGTCCTTCGACAACTGATGAGCGAAGTTGGATGAGTGTGATTCTGTATGCTTCTGCAATCGGATCCATCATGTATGCTATGATTTGTACTAGGCCGGATGTTTCCTATGCTCTAAGTGTTGTGAGCAGGTACCAGGCTGACCCTGGAGAAATCCACTGGGCAGCGGCTAAAAATATCCTCAAGTACTTGAGAAGGACTAAGGATATGTTCCTGGTTTATGGAGGTGAGGATGAACTCAGTGTAAAGGGTTAGACGGATGCGAGTTATCTCATTGACTCGGATGATTCTCGTTCGCAATCCGGATATGTGTTTGTGATAAACGGAGGGGCTGTGAGCTGGAAAAGTTCCAAGCAAGAAACGGTGTCTGCGTCTACGACAGAGGCTGGGTATATTGCTGCCTCGGAGGCGGCAAAAGAAGCCGTTTGGATGAGGAATTTCCTCATGGATCTTGGTGTGGTTCAGGGCTAGTCCAATCCGTTAGATGTGTATTGTGACAATAATGGTGCTATTGCACAAGCCAAGAAACCTAGAAAACACCAGAAGAACAAACATATACTCATGCGGTACCACCTTATTCGCCAGTTCGTGGATCAAGGTGATATCAAGTTATGCAAGGTACACACGGATGCAAACATTGCGGATCCGTTGACAAAGCCACTTCCACTGCCGAAGCATGAGGCGCACCTGAGAGCAATGGGCATCAGATGCCTGTACATGTGATGTCGGAAGATTGACTCTAGTGCAAGTGGGAGACTGTTGGGAATATGCCCTAGAGGCAATCATGTATGATGATATTCCTGTGTATTAATAAGATTATGGTCCATGTATGAACTGCTGATATGTATCATTGAATATGTGATTTGATTGTGGAACTACATATTCATGTTGTTCATACAATTGTCCTTGGTCATTGAGGTATTTCCGGACACACAACTTAGACCAATGTGAAAGTCGGCAGATGACTAGGTTCCACTTGTCATGGGCATGGAGATGCTATTCCGACTTACACGGATTCGACTAAAGAGTTTAGCGAGTCGGACTGACCCATATTGAGATGCAACGAACAAGCCGTCATTTGCATGTCTCAATCAATGTAATCCTTAGACCTGAGGTTATTGCACAATCCGAGTTGAGGATCTCCGACTTAGGTTCTGTCAAACGTTGTTCCGTCACTAGGTAGTTATAAAGGCGGAATTCGGGTCGACTGAGAATCAAGCTGCGTGATGTGAATAACCAAGACGGGATTTTGCCCCTCCATCCGGAGAGATATTCTCTGGGCCCTCTCGGAAGATATGATTTGGAAAGCATGGCCATGCGCGTCTCGGATTAAGTGTTAACCGAGGCAACCAACTAAGAGTTAGTCGGATGAATCACTTATCTCGGATCGAGAAAGAGAGTCGGACTATTTAAGGGATGACGATCATTCGCCTATAGTCCGACAAGGTATATCGTGAGGCAAAAGGGACTCAGACGAAAGTCACATTGGAAGGTATGTCGTCATGACTTATTGGTACTTGGGAGTTGGCACGTTCTGCTAGGAGCCGCTACCAACTGATCGATCACGAGTTTGACTCGGAATCGTGTCCGGGTTACCATGAGCCTGTCGGGTCACACACTTAAGAGCGGGAGCAAGCTTGGGTTAGACCCAAATAGGAAACCTATTTGGGTTGGACCCAAATAGAGACATGGACTTAGTCAGCAAGTGAGACTTGCAGTGGCTAATATAGGCCTTTTAGTGAATGGGCCACAAGTGAGTGGAGCCCACTTTCACTCCCTATATAAGCTAGGGCGCAGGTGCTTAGAGCACAAGGTTAGGACACTCCATGTGTTGGAAACCCTAGCCCCAGTCCGTCCTGTCGCCGCCGTACCGAACCTAGCAGTCCACCGCCGGCGCTCCTCCTCGTACGTGTGGATACCGACGGAGGTGTTGTACGTTCAGCACTTCGACGATCGTGAAGAAAGAACGGATCGTGGATCGTGGAACGGGAACGGATCGCGAGGACTGCACTGCATCAAGCGACGTGCTTCATCAATTCCGCAACTGCGCGTCTAGAGGTAATCCTCGTGGCCTTCTACCTGAGCTGGATCTTGGGATCACCGCGTAGGGAAAAAGTTTTGTTTATCTCTACGTGGCCCAACAGCCAAATCTTGTTGGACAGCAGCAAGTCGAAGAGTTAGGTTTTTGGTGCTCACACACTACTAATCCGGCTTAAGTAGAAGCAACTTACGCCAGCCGACATATAAATAGTAAATATAGAGGACAACTAAAACAACTAAGGCAGTCCCCAAGTTACTGCTCGAGGTGCCAAGATTTCATTGATAAGCTCATGGCCGGCATACATACCGACATATGAGAGACTCGGATACATACACTTCTCTACTAAGTGTAGAAAGGACAAAGTAGAGCTACATTCCATGGACGCTTGGATTCCTCGCCGGACTTGTCCGCCTTGTTCTTCTCCTGTGGCTTTGCATCGATAAGATAATAAGAATCATTATGCAATGCTTTGCTCACAATGAATGGCCCTTCCCATGGGGGGGATAATTTATGCATGCCAGCAGTACGTTGTACCAACCGGAGTACCAGGTCACCTTCCCAGAAAATTCGGGGCTTACTTTTCGGCTATGATAGCATCGGAGATTTTGCTGATATATGGCGGATCTGGACAATGCCAATTCTCTCGCTTCTTCCAGCAGATCAACATCATTTTGCCGGGCTTCTTGCACTTCAGCTTCTGTGTATTGGGTGACCCTAGGCGAGTCATGCTCTATGTCGGCTGGTAATACAGCTTCTGCCCCATATACCAGAAAGAATGGCGTATAGCTTGTTGATCGATTCGGAGTCGTTCTTAAACTCCACAGTACCGCTGGTAGTTCTTCTATCTAGCACCCCGCTGATCTTTGCAGCGGCTCAATGAGCCGGGGTTTTATCCCGGATAACACTAATCTGTTGGATCTTTCCACTTGTCCGTTCGATGCGGGGTGGGCTACCGAGGCAACGTCTAGCCGGATATTCTTATCTCGGCAAAAACACACAAATGCTCCTTCAGCAAAATTTGTGCCATTATCTGTTATGATACTGTGAGGATAACCGTATCTCAAGATGATGTCTTTGAGGAAAGTTACGGCAGTAGCTCCATCACATTTTCTTATCGGCTTCACTTCAATCCATTTCATAAATTTGTCAACCATGACCAGGATGTGGGTCATGTTCCCCCTTGCTGGTTTAAACGGGCCAACCATATCCAAGCACCATACGGCAAATGGCCATGTAATTGGTATGGTCTTGAGCTCCAACATTGGCATATGTGTCTTTGTCGCATATCTCTGACAGCCATTGCATTTTCTCACCAGATCTTCTGCTTGTTCCAAGGCGCTTGGCCAATAAAATCCATGGCAGAAAGCTTTTGCTACCAAGGCTCTAGACGAGGCATGATGCCCACATTCCCCTTGATGTATATCTCGGAGGATGTCAAGTCCTTCCTCCGGGTCAACACATCGCTGGAGGACATTAGTCACACTCCTTTTGTATAGCTTGGAATTGATGATCGTGTATGCTTTTGCTCTCCTCTGAGTTTGCCTGGAGAGTACCTCCTCAGTGGGTAAGGTTCCATCCTTTAGGAATTGGAATATGGGCAATGCCCAAGCTGGTACAGCTCTCACTGGGAACACATCCTCATCAATTTCCATCTGATCCACCGGCATAACTTCTACCGGATCACGTTGTGCAGTCCCCGGGTTTGTCATGGCAGTCCCCGGGTTTGCCAAGGCAGTCCTCGGGTTTTCCAAGGCAGTCCCCGGGTTGGACCCCCTCTTTCATACATTGGTTTGCAAATAGTTTGGTTTGGATTGGAAAAGAGTAGGAAAGTTCATACTTATGTGTTAAAGAGAGCTTGTTTTTGAATGTGGCATATGCTTTGTCATGCCATGCTTGATATTGTTTTGGCTATATGCTTACTATTCTTTGTTGTAGCATGACTTGTTATAAACAATTGAGATTGCTTGATGTGCCTTAGATGAATCATGCGTTGTTTTATCATATTAAAGCATAGTATTGTGGTATTCTCCTTTGATGATTTATTTGGGTTGACTTGGTGCATGCTCACACCATGTTATGACTATCTCAAGTCACCATAGTCTTTAAGATCCTTTATTTTTCAACTTGTAGTATCACTTTATGCTTTGATCAATGATGTTTTGTCGCTCTGCATGATTATGGCCATTATTGCTCTCTTAGTTTGTCGCTCCCAGTCTTTTGCTAGCCTTCACAACCAAGTATGAGTTCCACTCATGCATCCAACTCCCTAAACCAAGTTATTCCAAAGAGTCCACCATACTTACCTACTAGCTTATGCTTTTCCAAGTATATTCATGTTTTTGTTTACCTTCCAAATTAAACTTGTTATGAGAAAACTAGTGATTAAAGCTCTCACGAACTTGATGGCACACTTTACTGTTTTGCATCTAACCTACATTCCCATTGGGTCCTTCTTTGTTGCGTATATGCTTGTGCTTTATAAGTTGAAGTTAGCAGAACCATGTATCAAGGGGAACGCTTTCAACATTGCACTTGTACTTTGTACCCCGTTGATATCATGTTATTTTGCTTATGGATCCCGGCGGTATGAAATAAAAGTGGAACTTGTAAGATCATGGAGTTGGTATGTGTGTTAGAGAAACGGCTGGGCCGCTAGCCGAAGCCATGCCTAATCATGGTGGAAACTTGCAGCATCACCATAATGAGCACTCTATGAAGCATCCTCAATAAAAACATATGCAAATAGCAAATAAAAAGATCGCTGAGATGCTCATTGTCTGCTTGCCTTGTCATTTTGATTATGGGATAGCTCCTGTATCATGTGCAAGGGGTACCCCGTTGGCGGTTCTTTATGATGATAAGAGCTTACTCGTGACTAAAGTTGAGTAGCATGAGGTTCGGTCTTCGTAAGTAAGGGGCATGAGATTTCGGTTTATAACTTGTCAAGCATATCCTCTTAGTTGTGTCACTTTAACCTTAATCACCTTCAAGATGCTTATGATAGGGGAAATGGGAGCTGAAAGCTATAAGTACCATAATTTTTGGAAGCTCTTTATGAGACTTGAATCCCTACTTCCTTTTATGAAGGCCTTTTTTCACCATTATATTGAGTCTCCACCTTCTGCCTTTATGCACTTACTTTGGGAGCATAGTGGCCATTCTTAGTTCTATGTGCATTGTCCCAAGACTAGTTGATTGATGCATAACTTGATATTGCTTGTTTTAAAGTATTTGTATCTAGTCACTCTTATGAACTTTGAAGGTGTCCTATGCATTTATATTTGCTACTCTATGAGGGACAAGCTGAATACTGTTATGCTATGTTTTCTTTATGTGTACCAAACAAACGTCTTGCAAAGCATTGTTATTCATGAATCTTTTGTTTGTGCCTTTTCATGTTGCAACATAGTTTCTTTGTCTTATTGCTAGAACATTGTCTTTCATGTTATGATTGAAGTACTACGATCCCAGCTTTGAATGTTTTACAAATACTTTGATCAAGTCTTTGATGGTGCATGTCACCTCAAAAATTATTCTTTCTTTTTATCACTTACCTACTCGAGGACGAGCAGGAGTTAAGCTTGGGGATGTTGATACATTGCAAATGTATCTATCATTTTTGATGTTCCATGCTTGGTTTTATCCACTTTCTTGTGTTTTGTCCACACTTTGGAGTACTTTTCCTATGATTTCTTGGACTAACCTATTAACAAGAGCCACAGTGCCAGCTACCTGTTTTCTGCTGTTTTTGGTTCTAGGAAATTCAGAAAATGAATATTCTCGGAATTGGACGGACAAAAGCCAAAGTGCCTATTTTTCTAGAAGTCATCACATGCCAGAATACGAGACAGAGAAGGGCTAGGGGCCGACCACACCACCTGGCTGCGCGGCCAGGCCTGGCCCACGCCAGGGGGTGGTCTGGCCGACCCCAGCACCCCCTCGGCCTCTCCTTCCACCTATAAGATGCCCTCGGGACAAAAACCCTAAGTACCCGATCAAAAATACACGAAAGAGTCTGTAGCCGCCGTCATCTCCATCCCTAGATCGGGAGGGATCTGAAGCTCTTCCCGGCACCCTGCCGGAGAGGGGATTTCACCCTGGAAGCCTTCTTCATCACCATGCAAGCTTCCGGTGTGATGCGTGAGTAGTTCATCCTTAGACTACAGATCCATGTACTAGCTAGATGGCTGGTTCTCCTCCTTTGTGCTTTCATGTCTAGATCTTGAGAGCTCTCTTCATGATTAAGATCATCTATTTGTAATTCTGCATGTTGTGTTTGCGGGGATCCGATGGATATTGAGATGCTATTTTAGATTGATTATTGATTCTATCATGTCTTTGTTATTTGAGATCTTGCATGCTTTCCGTTGTTAGTAGCTATCTTGGCCAAGTAGATGCTAGCAACTCCAAGAGTTAGTATTTATGCTCGATAATGGGTTCATGCCTCTAGTAATCTGGGGAAGTGACAGAAATCTCTAAGGTACTAGATGTGCTGTTGCTACTAGGGAGAAAACAACAATCCTTTGTTGATAGAACAATCGTATTGTTTACTTTACATGCAATTCATAAAGCAATAATCTGTTGCTTGCAACTTAATACTGGAGGGGGTTCGGATGATAACCTGAAGCTGGATTATTAGTCATAGATGTAGTTGGATGGCGGTCTATGTATAATGTTGTAATGCCCAATCGAATCTCAAAGGAGTCAAGATGATTAGTATATGCATGTATTGCTTTCTCAATGTTTGTCAATTGCCCCGCTGTAATTTGTTCAGGATGTTATCTATCTTAAGGAGAGCCACCTCTAGTGAATTATGGATCCCGGTCCTTTCTTTTACATACAATCTATAAACTGTTTACTGCTTTGTGTTTACTTTCTGCAAACTATTACTTCCTTCCATTCGATCGTTTAATCCTTTGTTTTCAGCAAAACCGGTGAGATTGACAACCTTATCACAAGTTGGGGACAGAGTTATGTGGTTGTGTTGTGCAGGTCTCCACGTTGTTGCTGGCACCGGTAGTGCGCCCTGCCATCGTTCAGCTATCTACACCTTTGGGGGTGTTTCCTTGCTCCTACTGGATTGATAACCTTGGTTTCGTACTGAGGGAAAACTTGCTGTTGTGCTCATCATACCTTCCTCTTGGGGTTCCCCAACGAGCTCGATATATTTTGGGCCATCAGGAAACACCACCTAACCCAAAGGAAAATGCTCCGGCTAAGCCTTTGGATGAAGTGGCGGGGGATGAACATAATTCCACTCACTCCACCACAAAAAAGGGTGATGGGAAGGAAGAGCACCATG
Source organism: Avena eriantha (assembly GCA_910589775.1). Taxonomy (NCBI): domain Eukaryota; kingdom Viridiplantae; phylum Streptophyta; class Magnoliopsida; order Poales; family Poaceae; genus Avena; species Avena eriantha. Next base: position 198,444,475 of record OU342740.1, on the reverse strand, counting down.
CGATTCCCGGATGGTACTCTCTCGACCCTCCTATCCATCACCCACATATAAATAATAGAGGTGACCCACCTAAGTTAGCTGCACATACATTTGCTCAATGGCAAGTCTTAATGAAATCTCATGTGCGCAACTCTTGCATTGATTTGTGGAACATTATTGAAGAAGGATTCAAAATTGAGGATCCAACCAACTTGACTAGAAGAGAAGTCGTCAAAAGCCAACTCAATGTGACTGCCTTGCACATGATCCAATTTGGAGTGGGACTGAAGGATTTTCCCCACATTGAGCACTACAATACCACCAAGGAAGCTTGGGATGCTCTCATTGACTTGTTTGTTGGCAATGAGAGTATGAGAATAAATAGATATGATGCCTTACACAATGAGGCCGAAGGTTTCTTCATGAAGGATGGTGAGGATCATGAAGACATGTATCGAAGTCTCAAATCCATAGCCACCGCCTTCAGGAATGTTGGTGCCTCTCACATTGATGATGCTTGGATCAAGAGGATGTATGTGGGTGCTCTCATGCCTTTCGATCCCACTCACTTGAAGAGTCTCCAAGGAAGACACAACTACCAACTCATGACCTCCAATGAAGTTATGCAAGAGATGGCCGCCTTCAAAATTGCGACCAAGAATGCCAAAGACGCCCGTGCTCGTGCCATTGGAATGAGTAGTGGTTTCAATCTTGCCATGAAGGCCAAGGTTGTGGAGTATGATGAAGATGAAGGGAGTGATGAGGGACTGTCAATGAGCCACCCCGAAGATGTCAAGGTTTCTCATGGTGAATACATGGCCTTCTATGCAAGAAACTTTTGGAAAGATCCTGCCAAGGCCAAGATGGAAATGCAACGAAGAAGCAACCCCAATGGGAGAAGAGACAATGGGTCCAAGTTGAGAACTTGCTTCAATTGTGGTGATCGTTATCACTTTGTTGTCGCTTGTCCCTATGAGAAAAGAGAAGATCATGGGGGTAAACATGTGTTGAAGAAGACCTCCAAAGCTCCTTATAAGAAACCATTCATCAAAAGGAATTCAACCAATAAGAAGTCAGGTGAAATTGTCTTGATCACACATGAAGAACTCTCCTCCGACGATGATGATGATGATGAAGATGAAGAAGAGGAAACATCAAGTGGTGTGGCGGCTCTTGCCACTACTTCTACACCTACATTCCCACTCTTCGACTCTCCAAATGAGAATATCTCCAACAAGAATGTCACTTGCCTTATGGCAAGAGGATCAGAGGTATTATCATAGTCACACTCCACCTCTCTATTTAATGACGAATTTGATGATGAGTTATCCCTTGAGGTCAAAAAGGAATTAGTTGCTTTTGATGTTTTTATGAACAACTTGCAAGGGGAACACAAGAAACATCTTGTGGACCTCTTAAATCAACTTGCACACATAGAAGAACTTCCAGATGAGAGATGTAAATTAGGAAGAGAGCACATGATTGAGGTAGAAGCTCTGAACAATGCTCTAGAAGAAGAACAAGAAACTAGAATGTATCTTGAAACTAAACATGAAGGGCTTGACGAAGCACATGATCTAATTATTAATAAACTCACCAAGGAACCTGAACATGCTATTGCTAATTATAAAAGGGCGAAAAAGGACAAGATTGAGTTTGGTGTTGTTCATGAAAAACTTGCCGAAGACTTTAGAATGCTTGACAAGGCTTCAAGGCCTTGGAGAGTGAACACTTGTTGCTCACAAAGTCTTGTGAAAAGCCTCAAACTCAATTGACCATTGTTACTTCACCTAGTACTTTCATTCCTTTTAGGTGTACAAGTATACTTGAAGAAAATGCTAGGTTGAAAGGGGGGCTAGCTAAGGCCACCTTTCCGAAAGGAAACAAGTCAATTGATGACCTCTTGAGTAAGCAAAGGTCAAATAGTGAGAAAGGGGGCATTAGCTTTGTCTCTAAAGGTAAGAAGAAGAAGAAGAAGAAGAAGAAGAAGAAGAATAAGAAGAAGAACAACAAGAAGAAAAAGGCCAAGCCCGCACAAGAAAAAGACAAGGTCATTGTGGATAGTCAGTCCACGAATGGCAAAACTTTGTCTCTTGATGATTTTGCGGGAAGTGCTAACCCTCACTATGTTTTAATGCGTGATTATTATGGTGATGTATATGCACAATATGTTGGTCCATTTGATGGTTATATTGCTTGGTCTATTTGGGTTCCTAAGACCCTTGTTGCTAACAAAAGAGGACCCATTGAAAAATGGATACCTAAAAACTAGTTTCATCTTTTGTAGACATATGCTTCCGAGGGTTCAAAATGGATGCTTGATAGTGGATGCACAAGTCATATGACCAGAAGCGCATTTAGTGTCAAGGAGTTGAGACCAAATATTGATCAAATATCCGTGACATATGTCGACAATTCAAAGTCTAAGGTAATGGGTTTTGGCAAAGTTGTGGTTACACAAGATATCACTCTCGTGGACGTCATGCTTGTTGAGACCCTTGGCTATAATTTACTTTCCGTTTGTGCTCTTGGAAAGATGGTTTTTTCCATCTTTATTGATAATTATATTGTGATCCTCATGTGGAGCAAGTCTCTAAAGGTTGCTTTCGTTGGGTACGTCGAAAATGACTTGTATGTGGTGGACTTTTCGGGGTAGACCACTACAAGTGCGATGTGCTTATTCAGAAAGGCCGATGTGGGTTGGCTATGGCATCGCCGTCTAGCCCATGTCAACATGAGAACTTTGCAAAGCCTCCACAAGGATGGTCATATTGATGGACTAAAAGAAAATGTTTGATTTGCCAAAGATCATGTTTGCAGGGCATGTGTTGAAGGAAAGATGCATGATTCTCCCCACAAGCCTAAGAACTATATCAAGTCCAAGAGGATCTTGGAGCTCCTGCATGTGGATCTCTTTGGTCCTCCATCTCATGCAAGCCTTGGTGGGAACAAATATTGCTTGGTGATTGTTGATGACTACTCAAGATAAACATGGGTATATTTCTTCAAGCTGAAAAGTGAGACCCAAGAAAACCTCATTGACTTCATCAACATGGCTCAACGTTAACACAATGTCCCTGTGTTAACAATAAGAAGTGACAACGGTACTGAGTTCAAGAACTACACATTGAATGGATTTCTTAGTGATGACAGAATAAACCATCAATATTCCGCTGCCTATACCCCTCAACAAAATGTTGTAGCTGAGAGGAAGAACCAGACTCTTATTGATATGGCAAGGACCATGTTGGCGGAGTTTAAATCTCTATACAATTTTTGGGCTTAAGCAATCTCCACCGCATGCCATGCATCAAACCATCTCTACCTCCGCAAAGAATTCATCAAGACTCCATATGAAATTCTTACTGGTAACAAGCCCAACGTTTCATACTTCCGGGTGTTCAATTGTAAGTGTTTCTATCGCATTAAGGGTGTTCGTTTGTCCAAATTTGATTCCAAAGTATTAGAGGGTATTTTTGTTGGTTATGGTCTCGAATCCCACACTTATAGAACCTATGACAAACTCTTTGGAGTTGTCATAGAATCTTGTAGTGTGGTATTTGAAGAATATGATGGTCCCCAAGGGGGCGTGTTGATGTCTGTGATGTAGATGATGAAATGCCTCAGGATGCCATAGGAAGAATGGGTGCAAGATTAATCCGCCCTATTGAGGAACCCCTTATGGTGGATCTAGAAGAACTATGCTCTACTCAAGTGGAGCCCTCATCTTCACAACATCAACAAGCTTCTATCAAGGAGGACACTGACCCAAGCCAAAGACAAGATGTGGACCCTTAACTAGATGATCAGGATGAAACGTCTAGCCAGGAGGTGATTGAGTCTCCATTTGCCAGGATGTCCAGCGGTGCTAAGGCTATTACACAAGGAAGATATGTTCAATCTGCCATAAGAATAGCTGAATACATGTCCAGTTGTGTGCCTGGTCAATACCAAGGTCAATATTTGCCACTTGTAGAAGAGAATGATTCAGATGATGATCAAGGTAAAGGTAATGGTCAAAACGAGGACCAAAATGAGGAAGTGATCCCCACAAGAAACAACAAGGAGATCGAAACTCGTCGCGAAGCTAGAATGGATAGAATATTGAAATTAAGAGACCACACTCTTGAGAATGTGGTAGGAGATCTAAGAAGAGGGATATCCACTCGAGCTCAACTGAAGAACTTTGGTGAGCACCAAGCACGAATTTCCATGGTGGAACCAAAGAAAGTATGGGAAGCTCTTGAAGATTCGGATTGGTTGGATGCTATGCACAAAGAGCTCAACAACTTTGAGAGAAAAAAGTATGGAAGTTTGTTGAAAAGCCAAAAGATTGTCGCAATGTTTTAGGCACCAAGTGGTTATTCAAGAACAAGCAAGATGAGCATGGAATTTTTGTGAGGAACAAGGCAAGATTGATTGCACAAGGGTTCTCTCAAACTGAAGGCATTGATTCTGGAGAGACATATGCACCCGTGGCTTGCCTTGAGTCCATCTGTATCCTTCTTGCTTATGCGGCACACCATAACTTTAAATTACAACAAATGGATGTAGAAAGTGCATTTCTTAATGGTCCATTGCACGAGTTGGTATATGTGAAGCATGTAGGGGTTCCGCGTATGAAAACAATAAAATTTTACCCTACGCCCCTGAACCCCTGAAGCTGCCAGGACCTATCTATTAGTAATACAGTAACGGGAGGGGCTTTTTGCGAACTTACCCTTGAAGACCGAAAAGCATTGCCAACGCTCAGGAGAGCGTGGTTGATGTAGACGAGCCGAAGCTAACCTCAAGGTCGTGATGAAGTCCTTGCGCTCCCTTGGCTCCAACGACTTGAGTGCCTCAAGTGTGACACCTCGCGGGGAGTTACACACATCCAGTGCCTGACGATGACTCTCGCTTCCCCAATCCAGCAGCAGTTGCGGAAGTAGAGCTCCTGGATCCGAATCCTGCAGCGCGATGGCGCTCCGCGGTGAAGATGTCTCTCGTTCGCGCAGTCCGGACTTGGGACCACGGTCACGAGAGAGAGAGGGATAGAGAGAAAATATCAATTGGAGGTCCTCCCAAAAGTGAGAAGACCTTTATTGATTATTGGGTGTATTTATCTGGCCAAATACCCCCACTATATGTAGGGGGAGGGAAGGTACTACCTCCCTCAAAGTCCCGGGGTGGGACTAAAGGAGAGGGAGAGGTGGGGAGGCGCGCCAGCCAGCCACCACCCATGGGCCCCACGTGGGGATGGCCCACTAGGGACGCCGGCCATCCCTAGGTCTCTCCTAGGGGTGTGGCCCCCTCTTGCCTTTCCCTAATGGGCCCTTTTCCCTCCGGAATTGGCCCATTAAGCCTTTGACCATTTAAATTGATTTTCTCTTTATTAAATAATTATGAATAAATGATTAAATCAATATTTAACATTCATTCACATATTATTCAACCTCTATGGTTATGGAACACCCTCCACCTCCACTCCAGACATCCTCCAGACTTACCGAAACCCTCCCGGTTTTCTCCCTACTATTCTTCGGCGATTCTACCGATCTTATAAACACTCTCTAAGCATCATCAAGCCCTTAAGCGTGATACCCACGGTTCAGAACACTCCAGACATGGTCGGGACACTCCCGCACCAATGATCAATAGAGGGACTTGTATGGCCATGTGGCCCCTGTGCGTTCCACAAAGATCTTTTGTCGTTTGAACGGGACATTCGTGTCTTATTCCCTTTTTCTCTCCGTACTTGCATTGCCCGAGATCTGATCAATGACATCACCATGTCGTGTTCAATCTCGTTACTCAACAATGTCACTTGACTCATTCCGACAAGTGATATCCCTATGATAAAATCACACGATACGCGGCTATTGGATATAACTTCTCTGAGTGGGCCCTTTGAGCATCTTCCCGTCACATGGACGAAAAAATCCTGCTCTTGACATATATTGCCTCTACGGTTTCCTCCGAGTACCTGAACACACCTTTATAACCACTATATTACCAAGTGGTGCTTGATGCTATCTAAGCACTCTCGGGAGACAGTGATTCCTCACGGTCTAAGGAATACTCTATGAGAATCCATTTCTAATCATCATAACTTGAACTTCGTGACATGATCGGGTCACGATGTTTAGGTTGGGTATTGGTTCATCATCTCATTCTTAGAATGAGTTGACTCCATTTCCAACTGGCATAAATGCCACATGATCAGGAAACATGATCATCTGTTGACTAATGAACCAGTGACTAGAGTTTCACTAGGAACCCCTGGTTGTTTGTATATCACACGTGTATTGATGTTTCCACTCAATACAGTTATAGCATGATATAAAACTTAATCATAAACTATATGAAATATGATAATAGTCCTTATAACTATTTGTCTCTAGGGCATATTTCCAACAGTCTCCCACTTGCACTAGAGTACAAATACACTAGCTACAGGTAGAAAGACATCCTTCGTTACCGCGTTGAAACAACAACAATTCCTGCTAAAAAATCTTCTTTCCTATCAAGTAACGCCTTCTCCACTTGACTCCACTAGTCAAGAACTCTGGAGCTTCATCCGCGATCCTTCCCAAATGAACATCCTAGCCCAGGAACAATATCTTATCTCTTCCCAGCCTAGAAAATAGACAAAATTGCTAAATATCAATTGATGAAGATGATTTTCCTCATGTTTCTATCGTTGTGCTGTTCTACCCACAGCTTATCAATAATGAATTCCTTTCATTTCCTAGATCTCTTGTTTTTAGAAAATGAAAAGCAAGTAGAAAAGATAGGTGTAAAGCCTATGATTCTCCTTTCGAGAACTTAAATGCAAAGATAAGGCGAAAAGCCTTTGCTTCTTCTTTCGATTGGATAGAAGCTCATACTCGACTTCAACAACAAGTTTGGTGCTGATGTGTCCAAATCCCATGCTCCTACTAAGGTTGATTGATGTGTCAAAGACTAATGCTCCTTCTAAGGTTGATAAAGGTAAAACAGTGGCCCAAGAACCCACTACATCTAAGCCCAAGGCCAAACAAAACTAGACCCAAGAATGCTGGAATGAGAATCCTTACCCGTGACGACCATGCATACTTTTCTGACCTATGTATGCCTTTCCTCGCCTACTTCGTTCTTGCTTTCCGTTTCCCACTATTTTCAAGTCAATTATTCCTAAACATTGGCACCACATCCGGTACCCTGAACATGCTCGCTCATGGAAGAGGTTGAGTGTTGGGTCTGTACTTTAGACTCCAAAATCCTTTGCAATTTACTAACGTCACCTTGATTGACACTAATACTTATGATCACATGATAACATCTTTGTGTATGCATCGTCGCTATGGCAGCAGAACGAGGCCTGATTCCTGGAGCCTACAGTGACTTTAGATCAACCTTGGGGGCTTTCTCATGGGCACTGTGCCCTAGGACACATCATTCTACATTAGAAGCGAACTAGCCCCACGATAACATTATACAACACTTTAGATGGTACTCTTATCTATTATTATAAATGTAACCATCAAAACACTAGTGCACTCTGTGCAGCTTTCGATGTTTTTGTTCATCTCGCTTCCTACTTGACTTTAATCGGTATTTTCAGGAGTTTCCAACATATTCCCTTATAACATAACTCTTTATGTTTTAAGATATGTTATCCTTTATGGATTTGGAAAACATGTCTATAGTTCTCTATTAGACACTGTGGACAAACTCATCTCAACGTTCTGTGATTCGAACTTAATCACTTTCAAACGTTCCTTATTTGGATCACATATTATGCTGAGTTATCATCATGGTTTTCTAAGATAGAACCTATGTCTCAACATAGCGGATGATGATCATCCTTTTATTTCTTTCAACCATTGATGTTAAACTTAATACTATTACTAACTTGAGTTATTAAGGACTAGTTCCTTAATTAACTTCTATTCTAAAACCCTTTTCAGAATCCCTGAAGGAATATTGCATAATATCATAATGCACCTATTATCAACTTCTACACCTTATAAATCATTATTTATCGGTACTTGTGCTTTTATTCTTAACATCCTTAAGAATCACTCTATAATCTCCCACTCAAAATATGTTCCTAACATATTTGGGTATGAGTCACTACTCTTACCCAAACTATGTTCCTAAATATTTGAATTTGAGACTTATATTGCTCCCACTCAAAAATATGTAATTCACATATTGTTTTAGCATGACTTTTATAGCTCCCACTCAATTTTATGCAAATTGCATATCCACTCACTATTTTGAACAACTTCAAATACCTTTGATCAAATATCAAAGTGAGAGATTTACTATGAGACACTAGTACTTTTACTAGTTTTAAATCCACTAGACATCAAGCACACATGAATCAAATTCATTTCAATTCGTCCAATACTTGGCAAATTGTGATTTTGGCATTCACCCCCTTTTCCACTATGGCTTTGCAACCACTTGGGAAAATTCCAAGTAACCCCTTTTACTTGTGAGATTCAGCAACAAGTCGCTTTCTAATCTCAAGGGAATTTTGCTTCTTGGATTTCTCATAATTCTAGTTTACCATTATTTCCTCTGTAGTTCGTAGGTATGTCATATTCCAAGAATCATGACAAATTATTCACAAATGTCTCCATACAAGGTATGGATTACATTTTGAATCCTACTTCATGTAGTGAAAGCACTAGTGGGAAGACACAATGATCATTATCATTGATTCTTTCCTTCTGTGAAGAGTATCGTTCAGGATTATTTTCCATTGTGCTTCTCAACACTCTGGTGTAGGGATTTGAATCCTCATCATGTTTTTCACTATCTTCCATTTGCTCCATAATCGAGAAATATCCCTAAAAGTGAGCTTTCTTAAGAATGCACCAAAATCCAAGCAATACAAGTTTTGCTTCTCTTTTGGTTTCAGCTATCGACTTCGTATTCAAAGTTTCCAATGAATACTCTACAAGGACTTATTCGTTATTGTTTTGGTTATATCGAATAACCCCAAAACCTTTACGAATTCAAGTGGTTCACTATATATTCTAATTGAGTGCTAACTAATGGTCTCTACATCTACACTACAATGATTTATTTGGTGCCATATATTAACCCATTTTGATATCTAATATCGCATTGTGATGCTTTGCATTTTGACGTTTCAAAACGCTTTGCACTCCACAATTTCTTTATGCCACTCTTATAAAGTCGAATTTCATTACTATTGATCAAATCACAGTAATTAGATTCCCTTTTTTTAATTATACCCTTTGTCGATGAAACACTTTGATCAAATCAAATAGTTTCATACTTATGTTTCCTTTGTTAAACTTATTTACGCATTTAAACAATCATATAATCATAATTACCATTTTCGTTAAAACACAATACATCAAATATGTATTTACTTTTAACAATTCATTAAAACACTTTGTATTCAAGTAATACATGGTGTTCAAGTTATTTTTCCGAACTTAGGCATGATTCATATGTGATAAGAAATAGAATTTCTTCCACATATTATCAACATAACTTTGAATTTAAACAATGGTTTCATTCATTAATGAATTTATCATTAAGTTGGGTATTTTAACAAGGCATTTTAATATTTTAGAATGTTCATGCCTTATCAATTAGTTTCAACAACAAGGATAATTCACATATAATGAAACAAGATATGAACACAAATAGAAATCATTCATAAAACTAGAACAACCGTTTGTTACAAACTGATATGAATAACCGTCTCGCATAGTGTGAGATACACTAAAGGAGTTCACAATCTTTTGATTACAATAATCATCCTAAAACATAAACTAAGTGATAAATGTTGAGGGAGAGTGTCGTTGGCCATCATCATCATGCTCGCCATCAACACGCAACGTCACCTCCTCTCCAGCAAGCACCTCTCATGCAGAAGGACCTGTTTTCAGCAAAATAGAACAAGTGTCAAATATACTTAACACTGCAAATGTGTTTGCAAGATTATAACATTTATAAAGTTTTATATCAAATATATACCTTTGTCATTGATGACCTCAGCGACATTTGGTTCAACCAACACATTCCTGAGATGTGTCACGAACCGCTGGAACTCCATTAATTCTGCGTCGCTTCTCATAATGAAAGTCCTGACTTGTGCTTGGTAGCTTGGTGGCCTCGACCGCAGCACAACGCCATTTGCAAAAGAGCCCGTCATCCAGCTATCCAGGAAGTATGCAGGCCTCATGTACACATCATGCATGGGCTCCAAGTGGTTGTCAAGTGATGAGTTCTCCTCCATCTTAATGGAGAGGAAGTCTCCCATCAGCTCATGCTCCCATATGCATGCTTGTTCCACGAAATGTGTCCTAAGTTGTAGCAGTACCAAACGAGGGTTGACATCACCCACGAAAGGCCACAGCTCATCCACCATTCCGAAACGCATAGTAACTGAAATGAAGGAGGCCATCTCCCGACGGAGATAGCGGTCTTCCTGCTGCTTTGGGGTCTCTAAGTCAATGGGCTGATCCAAATCCATCCCGTCGAGTATGTAGTCGACCACGTCATTCTCGCTAAGGAGAATGTGGAGACGTGCAACCCATATAGAGAAGTTTGATCCATCTAATCTGAGCTTCTCTCCTTCTAACCAATCAATCATCAACAGGAAAGGTGGCATCGGGGAGAACTTTTCTACATTTACAATTGCAAAAAGGAATTTATACTAAATTTATAATTAAATGAGTTAATAATAACTCCACTCAGAAACACCTATCCCCAAAAGGGTTCCTAGTGATAACACGGCCCCTATCAGCCACATCTCCCCCGATCATCATGACCATCAATGTGGGTTCAAGGGTGGACGCTAAACGTTGGTCACATCATTCATGCGACTCGTGCTCGATCTTTCGACCATCCGCGTTCCGAGGCCATGTCTTCACATGCTAGGCTCGCCAACTCAACCTTAGTGTATTTGATGTGCAACATGTCTTACACCCATTGTATGCGAACGTAGATATGTCTGACACCCATGCCTGTAACATGGATCGCCTCATACCGAAGAACTTTCTTGGTGGTGCACACTAAGGGGGAACACAATCGTTGGTAATTTTAACAGAGATCATCTTATTAGGCTACCGTCGAGTATCTAATACTAGCACACAATAATACATACAAACAATAACATTGAATGTAAATGTGATGTGATATGGTCCTTCACATCGTGATCTCCATCCGTCGTCACCGGATTCCGGCGCCAGGGTTCCGGCGCCGTAGATACCAGGGTACCAGTGTCATTCCGGCGTGGTAGTCTGTCGCCTCCGTGACTATCTACTACTATGTAACATAAGGTAATCACTTTACCTTTGTCACAACCATATCACAAAGCAACGCCCTCCTGTAAAACAAAGTTAGACGCCTCTACTTTATATTTGCATGTTTTACGTGGCTGAATGGGCTTTCGCACAAGAACCGTTCTTACCTACGAACATTCAACACAACGCTGATCAAGTAGTTGTCTCTACTACACCCCTTTCGGGGCCCTCCGTTGCAAATGGTATACCAACTAATGCGAGAGAGACAGACACCCCCCTAAGCCACTTTATACGGTACAAGCCGTATGTCAAGCGTGGACCAGTCTCGCGAATGAATGCATAAAGTCGATTGGGGGCCGCTTCATCAAGCATTACTGCGGTATACACAAGTACACGTGGCAGGGTAACAGCTAAAAGATCAATGCCCACATGCTACATCTCGTGTGTTCTACCCTTACTAGCATTACTACGCATAGATCTAGCTCTGATATCACATGGACGGACAAATCCCGCTCTTGACATATATTCCCTCTACGGTTTACTCCGAGTACCTGAACACACCTTTATAACCACTGTATTACCAAGTGGCGCTTATGCTATCTAAGCACTCTCGGGAGACAGTGATTGATATAGCCTCACGGTCTAAGGAATAGTCTACGAGGATCCATTTCTAATCATCATAACTTGAACTTCGTGTGATCGGGTCATGATGTTTAGGTTGGGTATTGGTTCATCATCTCATTCTTAGAATGAGTTGACTCCATTTCCAACTGGCATAAATGCCACATGATCAGGAAACATGATCATCTGTTGACTAATGAACCAGTGACTAGAGTTTCACTGGGAACCCCTGGTTGTTTGTATATCACACGTGTATTGACGTTTCCACTCAATACAGTTATAGCATGATATAAAACTTAATCATAAACTATATGAAATATGATAATAGTCCTTATAACTATTTGTCTCTAGGGCATATTTCTAACAAAGCAACCCCAGGGGTTTGAGGATCCCAAGTTCCCAAACTACGTCTATAAACTTGATAATCGCTCTATGGACACAAACAAGCCCCACGCATGTGGTATGAGCACCTTAGAGAGTTGCTGTTAGACCGTGGGTTTGAGGTTGGGAAAATCGATCCCACTCTTTTTACTAAGAAGGTCAATGGGGAGCTTTTTGTATGCCAAATATATGTTGATGATATTATATTTGGTTCATCTAACAAAGCTTTTAATGATGAATTCTCAAAGCTTATGACTAATAGGTTCCGAATGTCTATGATAGGAGAATTGAGGATATTTCTTGGCTTTGAGATCAAGAAAGTAAGAGGAGAGACATTCTTCAACCAAGCTAAGTATACTCAAGATATGCTCAAAAAATTCAACATGAAAGATCTAAATGGTGCTCCCACTCCCATGGCTACAAAGACCCATCTTGAACAAAACCCAAATGGTAAATATGTGGATCAAAGGTATACCGGTCCATGATTGGTTCTTTGCTTTACCTTTGTGCATCTCGACCCAATATTGTCTTGAGTGTAGGAGTGTCTGCAAGATATCAAGCGGCGCCCAAAGAAAGCCATTTGATGGCGGTCAAGAGAATCTTTCGATATTTGGTTCATACCTCAAACTATGGTATTTGGTATCCTAGGGGATCAACTTTCTCTCTTTGTGGATACACGGATTCAGATTGGGCTGGTGACAAGGATGATAGAAAATCAACCTACGGGGCTTGCCAATTCCTTGGGAGGTCCTTGGTGTGTTGGTCTTCTGAGAAGCAAAATTGTATATCTCTCTCCACTGCCGAATCCGAGTATGTGGCAGCTGCTAGTGCTTGTACTCAATTGCTATGGATGAGGCAAATTTTAAAGGAATACGGTGTCCATTGTGAGAAAGTGCCTCTTCTATGTGACAATGAAAGTGCTATCAAGATTGCTTATAACCTAGTGGATCATACAAGGACAAATCATATTGAGATTCGTCATCACTTCATTAGAGATCATGTTGCTCGAGGTGATATTGAGCTATCATATGTTTCAACCAAAGACCAACTTGCTGACATCTTCATGAAACCACTTGATGAAGCAAGGTTTTGTTATTTGAGGAATGAACTAAATATCATAGATTCAAGGAGCTTGACTTGATCACCTTGCATACTCACCTATGTATTTACTCTTATTTGGTTTAGGTGTAGGCATGGAGATAGGGGAGTGCGGTGCTAGTACATTGTGCTATCCCTCCCCCCATAATGCCAAAATTAAGAAATTTCAATTCTCTTAATATCATTTTGTGATATGTGAGCTTCATTGATGAGTAGTGGATATGAACCCAAGGATAATTCTTTGCGGTGTCATGCCACAAACTCTTACATGGTGGCCTCGGCCACCACCCTCTTCTTATTGAAGAGTTGGTTCTTAGTTCGTGTTTATTTGGAGCGTTAATGAACATTTGAATGGATTTCTATGGTTTTCTTGATTCTTCACAGTATATCATCTTAACCCAAGCCTATTCCTTCTCCTAAAAACACACTCTCTCTCTCATATATGTCCCCAAACACAAAACCTAGAGTTTTTGGTCAAGGAGGACTGGAGTCTCCGGTGCTCTCACACCAGAGTCTCTGATGTAGGCTGGAGTCTCCTGTGTAGACCGGAGTCTTCGGTCCAGACAGTTTCGGGCCACTTACAGGGAGGACGGGGTGAACTGAAATAGAGAATTTCATTCATCCACCCCGCCGTCCCCTCTCAACCCCGTCGCCTCTTCCTCCAAAACTCCTCCCCGGAGGTCAAGAAAGCCCCGGCCAGCCTCCTCCCCTCCACCATTGGGTGATCCCCACTGGCGGAATCGATCCCATGGACAGATCTAGTACCTCTCCTCCTCTTTCTATCCTAGGGTTCATCCCTTGATTTTTTTTTGAGGATTGTTGCTGATTTTGCCCACAGGAATCACTTGTTTGCGTGCACACTAGTACACTAGCCTTCATGTTCCTGCTCGAGCCTCTTGACCGGAGATTCTGGACCCAGGGTCGGAGACTCCGGTCCAAGATGGAGACTCCGGTCCTCAGGACCGGAGACTCCGGTCTGAGCTGGAGACTCCGGTGTGGACTGCGGAGACTCCAGTGTGGGGTGACTCAAACAAATCCCGTAATGCCTCAAGGCTCTTGTGCTGCATCTTTGGGACATTTATGCTTACCTCCATGTTATCTCCCTCACTGTTGTTCACAGGTTCTAGTTCTCATCGTCCTCCTCGCACCAAGGCCAAGTCAAAGAGAGCCGATCCTCACTATGATGAGTCCGAGGGTCAGTATGTTGTGCCCCTGTCCAACCGGCGACAGCTGGCTCGTGATGCAGCATACATGAGGAGGGAGCAGGAGAGGGTTGAGGAAGAGAATCGTGCCAAGAGGGAAAAGTACGACAATCTTTAGTCTTTGGACCACATGTCAAAGAAAGAGTACCATGTGCTACGGAAGACTGATTTCTATGCCTTGCCTCGCACCAGCGATGACCCATGCTATTGGAGGAAGGAGCAAGATGCTTTCATGAAAGACATTTACAGCATGCTCAAGAAGTCACCAATGTGCACCCAGAAGTATATGAATGTTGAGAAAATGAGGAAAAGCCCCTACTTCTCTAATGCACTATGGATTTGTGAGAAGTTAGGGATGTTCAACTTGATGGAGCTCCGTGAAGATTACAACAACACCCTTGTGCATTAGTTCTATGCCACAGTTGTGTTTGGGACTGACCAAGCCAGGACTATGACCTGGATGACTGGAAACCACCGCTGCTCTGCAACTTTCTACAACTTTGCTGAGGCCATCTTTGAGACCTTCCAGGACGTGTCCACTCATGTTGGGTTACGCACGCACTCAGCAGCTCTTGGGGTGAACAAGAACAAGCTTGCCCGTTTCTATGGCAGCGAGGGTGTTGTGGGCGGGTCCAAGGGACTCAAGCCTCTCTACAATCTTATGTTGAGGATATTCCGCCATACCATTTCCCTAGTGCTAGAAATGATGATGCCATCAGATGTGGTTTGGTCAACTTGCTATATCATACCCACAGGATTTACATGGCTGGCCCCGAGGCAGATGTAGATCCTATTGATGTTATGGATTTCATATTTGAGGAGATGTACCATGCCATACTGACATGGGTATGCCCTACAGGTATTCGAGCTTGGCATATACGGTCCAGATACGGCAGAAGCCCACAGCGTTGCAAAGCCCCAATACAAGATTCGGGTGATCCACGGACTCTATGATTGCTTGCAGCGCAAGATGAAGCTTAAGATATGAAGTTCAAAAGGGCGAACCCTAAACTGTAACCGACTCGACCTGCTACCCGAGACCCAGCCTATCTATATAAAGGCTGGGATGGGGCGACGAGGAGGACAATCACAATACTAGTTTCACCACCATCGCCAGATTGCATTTGCGCACCCCCTGTAATCTTCGATTCCTTCGTTAATTCCAAGAGCAGACAAGCAGGAGTAGGGACCTCTACGAGGCCTGAACCTGGGTAAACCTTGTGTCCCTATGTGCTTGTTTGCTAGCCGACTGATACCTCCAGCGCTCCCTCCTTCTCCAAAACCCATGTCCATAACAATATGCATTGACGAGTTAAACCCTCGTCAATTGGCGCCGTCTATGGGAAAAGGGAGTGCTGATGTTGTGGCTTCTTCGTCCCCATCAACCGGGGTCTACAACTCTGCAACAACGAAGATTCGCCAGCTCTTCGGCGCTTTCGACTTCACTGTCCACACGCCGGCCAGTCGCCCGGCTTTCGAGTCCGTAGGCGATGGGATCAGCTTGGCAATTGGGAGCTTCCGCTTCTAGGTTGGTCAACTAGGCACGCTTCGCATGCCTGACAAACCGATGGCACCCGCGATTGCTCCAGCATCGTGGTTCCCTCCACCAATCGGCACCCTCAGCGAGCTCAACGCCCCAGCAATAGCTGGGAGCACGGACAGTGACAGCAGTCGTGGATCCGATCTAGGTGATCGAGCCACAGAAGATGGAGCCTACGGCTCCGGATCTGAAAGTTGTGGGAGCAACAGCTTCCCCAATCACTTCATGTGCACCGTCATCAACGTGGGCGATACCACCGCCAATCGCGAAAACGCCGGCTCAGGCACCCAGCCGCCCAGCGGCATCATACCGAATGCTGGCCCTACCAATGGCGCACCCGTCAACGGGGCAAACAGGAACCCAAGCCTCACGGAGAATGAGCATACCAAAGAACGCGTGCTGATCAAGCTCAATGACAACGAGTGGGCCCGTTGTCGAGAAGCTCTGCGGGATAATCCTTTACCCCTGAATTCATCACAGGACATGCCAATGGGCTACCATTGGCTACTCAAGGAGGAGTTCAAACGCCAGCAACAAGTAATCATGCAACTCGAGGCACGTAGAAAGGAGGCAGATGAGTCAAGTCTCCAGCGAGCTGGGCTCTACTCCCACGGAGGATCCTCCTCCAAAGGCAACGAGTATGTGGCCAATAAAAGGCGATCTCGACTGGCCCACTTCACCGAGCAAGAGCGCGTGGAAGTCGCGAAAGTCCTCGACTTCAGCTCCATGATGGTGGATACGCTGGGCAACATTCTCCCAAAGACGCCGCAAGCTGCGGTGACAGCGGCCACCATGTACCTCCTCAACAACCAGCCATCGGCTGGAGACCCACGAGTTGCCATGCACCAATCTACGATCGCGGGCCCGGGGCTAATCAAGGCCACCCTCGACAAAGAACCAACACCAGAGCAAAAGAAAAGCAATGCTCTGGAAAAATACTACTACTCGTACTACTCTAGTGACGACAGTCACGATCCGTCACGATGACGTCGCTCATGGCGCCACGATCGCGATTATGATGCACGTGATGACATCACGCAACGCAAGGTCGACAAGATGCGAACGAGGCATGCTCATTCGACAGACTTGGACAAAGACGATACTGAGCTCTATGGCGCCAGATGCTTCAGTAGGGCCATCAGGCAGAAGTGAATGCCTAAGGGGTTCAAACTCCTATCGGAGAACCCAAAATTTGACGGCCTGTAGGACCCAAAAATCTGGTTGGAGGACCACATCTCCTTCGTTAGGCTGCACGACGGAAGTCGAAGCACGGCTATGCAATGCCTACAGCTACAGCTGCAGGGCGCCGCTCGTGCATGGCTCAACAACCTCCCACACGGATCTATTCGCAGCTGGGAAGAGCTGGTCTACAGCTTCGCGTGCAACTTCAAGGGCACTTACAAAAGGCCCACATCAATCAAATAACTAAGAAGCTGCCAGCAAAGGTCCGGCGAGTCGCTGTGCTCATACATCCAAAGGTGGTCCATCATCAAGAACTCCACAGAAAACATCTCGGAGGACCACGCAATCGACGCGTTCAATAGCGATGTTCGCCGTATAGAGCTCAGGGAGGAACTGGGCTGCTCGAAGCCCAAAACGATCGACCACCTGATGGAAATCGCAAATCGGTGGGCCGACGGAGAAGATTCGGTGAAAAACCATACCCACTCCAACAATGACAACGACCTTGGGCGCAGACGCGACCGCCGAGGCAAACATCGAATGCGCATCTACGACCACCGCGACGACGTCAATATGGTCGCAGCCGGCTACGCCGACAAACGCGAAGACAACCGCAACAGCGGATATCGTAGTGCAGAATACCGTGATAGCGGAAAAAACGCAGGTGTGGCAGCACCGCACTCGTGAAGAGGCACCCGCAACATCCATCGAGGACAAATTGTCCAGACCATGCAACGTGCACTTCTAGATCGAAAAGCACGACGGCAAGAAGAAATCCAGCCACTTTCTCAAGGACTGCTGCGAGTTTCTCAAACTCCACGAAGGTTTGACTCGGATGAATCGCGATGCGATCAATAGGGGCTACGGAGCTGCCCTAGGCGCTATGGCACATGGAGCTCCTCCACCACCTCCCGGACCGCCACCACCCATGGCCGCCCAGTCCAGCATCATGGAGGCAAACCATACCCACGAGCAGTGGGCAACATGATGATCCCAAAAAGGGCACCCCACAAATCGAGTGCAGAAGGCCATCACTCGCCAAGTTGCCAAGTCAACTTGGCGATAAACTCCCCACCTTCCACCATTGAGTACCTCAGTGGAAGTGACTCCTGCATCACCTTCGACAAGTGCGACCATCTGCGTCAAGTCCCTCGTCCAGGCCACTGTCCCCTCGTACTTGAGGCGCAGATTGGAGGCTTCGATATGAGTCGCATCTTCATGGACGGCGGGAGCGGCATTAACCTCATATTCGCGAGTACCTTGCGTGCGATGAGGATCCCTATGACTTTTCTGCAAGTCTCAGACACGACGTTCCACGGCATATTCCCAGGCAAAGGCATATATCCCCTGGGCAAAATCAACCTCGACGTCATCTTTGGCATGCCGCAAAACTTTCGGCGAAAGCGCATCGAATAAGTCATCGACTGGCCCTCACAATACCACTGCATCCTCGGATGTGTCGCGTTCGTTAGGTTCATGACAGTGCTGCACTACGCCTACCTGCAGATGAAAATTCCAGGTCCAAACGACATCATCACAATCAATGGAAGCTTCGAGAGGTCCGACAGCCGCGACAGGGAATTCAACTGAATCTCCCAGTCCTTTGGCATGCAGGAGGAACTCACAAGATTGAACGGGTCGATAGACAACAGTCTGCCTTCCCTGAGCAGGCCAAGTTCACCTGACCTGTCATTCGACTCGTCGGTGCACACGAAGAAAGTTCAGGTCCACCCAACGGACCCGACCAAGACAGCCTCATCGCCAACAACTTGAATTCCGCATAGGCACTCGTGCTCGTCGAATTCCTCCGTGAGAACTGGGAAATCTTTGCCTGGTGTCCAGCGGACATGCTAGGGGTTCCCAGGGAATTCGCCGACCACTCACTTAATGTGAATCCAGATGCAAGGCCAGTCAATCAGACAATACGGCGACTGTCTGAACCAAGAGCAAAAGCAGTCGGAATAGAGATCAATAGACTCCTCGACGCAAATTTTGTACGCAAGATCAAGCAAAGCACCTGACTCGCTAACATAGTGCTCGTACCTAAAAAAGACACAGATATCCTGTGGATGTGCATGGACTTCACCTCTTTGAATAAGCACTGCCCAAAGGAACCGTTGCCCAAAGGATCCGTTGTCGTGGATCGATCTAATAATCGACACCACCGCGGGATGCGAGCACCTCTGCTTCCTCAACGCCTACTCAAGCTATAATCATATTCGAATGAAGGATGAAGATCAGGAGAAAACGGCGTTCACAACGCCCTTCAGCGTGTTCTGTTATAACACAATGCCTTTCAGGCTAAAAAATGCAAGAGCCACCTATCAGTGGTGCATGCAGGCTTGCCTCAAAAACCAACTTGGCTGCAATATCCAAGTCTACGTTGACGACATCGTCATCAAAACCAAGGAAGAAGCCACGTTAATCGACGATCTTCGTGAGACCTTCGCTAACCTCGATCGCTACCGGATCAAGCTCAATCCGTAGAAGTGCACCTTCAGCGTACCATTTGGGCAATTACTCGGGTATCTCATTTCTGTGAGAGGGATCGAGGCAAACCCAAAGAAAATAAAGGCCATAATGGCCATGGAGAAGCCGAAGAACATAAAAGGCATCTAGCAGCTGGCCGGGTGAATCGCGGCACTCAGTCGATTCATCAGTCGCATGGGCGAAAAGGCACTGCCCTTCTACCAACTCCTCCGCAAAGCTGACAAGTTCGAGTGGACAAACGAAGCACAAGAAGCATTTGACGACCTCAAGCGTCTCCTATCCAGTTCGCCAGTCCTGGTGATGCCTCGGGACAAGGACCCACTACTGCTCTACATCTCCGCCACCAACCAGGTGGTCAGCACTGTGCTCATGGTAGAGCGAGCCGAAGAAAATAAAGTCCACGGGGTTCAGCGCCCAGTATACTACCTCAGCGATGTGCTCACACCAACAAAGTAGCGGTACCCGCACTACCAGATCTGGCCTATGGCATCTTCATGACAGCCAGGCGACTGTGCCACTACTTCCAGGAGCACCCAATCATGGTGGTAAACGACGCCCCACTCGGGCATATACTCAATAATCCTGATGCCACCGGACGAGTCGCGCTCTGGGGAATCGAGTTGTCTCCACAAGACATCACATACGAGAAGCGGGACGCGATCAAGTCGCAAGTTCTCCCGGACTGTCTCGTACACTGGATGGAGAACCAACTCCCTGACAAGCCAGATAGGTCCTACCACTGGACAATGCACTTCGACGGGTCCAAGCGAAAGGATGGAGTTGGCGCAGGCGTCATACTGACATCGCCCCAAGGAGACAAGATGAAATACATTCTGCGAATGCAGTTCACTGCCTCCAATAATGAAGCCGAGTATGAAGCCTTAATTCATGGGATGCGGATGGCAAAAGCCTGTGGTGCCAAAAGCCTAATCATCTACAGTGACTCCAAGCTGGTGGTCAACCAAACAATGCACGAGTGCGAAGCACTGAGCGACAACATGATTGCCTATCACGACCTCTATGACACACTCGAGGGAGACTTCGACGACTGCGAGCTGCAGCACGTAGGCTGCGAAAGCAATGAAGAGGCGGACATACTCGCCAACATTGGCTCCACCTGCGCCCCTACACCACCTGGGGTATTCCTTGAACGCATCTGCGAGCACTCCATCAAGACCAAAACTCCAGAGAAGAAAGCAAGCACGTCAATAGACTTGGGGGCTTCGCCACCTAACGAGCCAATGGCACTCAACGACATGGAGCTCGATACAAGATACTAAGGGCCAATGGGCGTCATTATGATCGAGCCATCTTGGACGTAGCCATACATCACATACCTGCTCAGCAAAAGGCTGCCAGAGGGCCCTATATATGCGCGACACATCGTGCGATGATCCAAGGCATTCGCCCTCATCAACGGCGAATTATACAAGCGCAACATCACATGAGTACTCCAACGGTGCGTCTCCAATGGGGGCGGAAGGGTCATCCTCCTCGACATACATGAAGGCACCTGCGGGGATCACGCTGGCAGTCGCGCCCTCGTTGCCAAAGCTCTACGAGCTGGATTCTAGTGGCCCACGGCCATGCGCGATGTCAAAGACATCATCTAGTGCTGTAATGCTTGCCAGCGATTCGCGGACCAACCTCACGCACCTGGCACGGAACTCAGGCCAATACCATTGGCCTGGACCTTCGCACAATGGGGACTCGACATGGTCGGCAAGCTCCCAAGGTCCTCATGAGGAGGTTATGTCTACCTCTTAATCACCGTCGACAAATTCACCAAGTGGATCGAGGCCATGCCAGTGACAAATCAATCAGGAGCCAACGCTGTCAAGTTCTTCGAGTCCATTGTCTACCGCTTTGGGTGCCACATAGCATCATCACGGACAATGGGACAAACTTCACCACCAAGGAGTTCCGGGAGTTCTGCGAAAACCTAGGAATCAACATAACCTACGCCTCGGTGGCTCACCCACAGACCAACGGTCAGGTTGAAAAGGCCAACGGCCTCGTGTGCGGTGGAATCAAGAAGCGACTCCTTCGACCACTCGAACAAGCCGTTGGGTGCTGGCTAGATGAACCACAATCCGTACTTTGGAGCCTGCGCACAACTCCAAACAGCGCCACGGGCTATACTCCGTTCTTCATGGTGCACGGCGCTAAAGTGGTGCTACCCGCAGAAGTGCGCTTCAAAGCCCCACGGGTGGTTGCATACAGCGAGAAGGAGTCAACCCTTGCACTCGAAGACTCCATCGACCTCCTTGACAAGGCATGCGAGATAGCAGCGGAGAGATCAATGATCTATCAGCAGAGCCTCCGCAACTACCACAGCAGAAGGCTATGCCCCAGATCCTTCGTCGAAGGAGACCTGGTCCTGCGATTGAAGCAACAGGGGCATCTCAAGATGGAGTCCCCTTGGGAAGGACCGTATGTGATTATAGAAGTAATCCCAGGTGGCGCCTATCGCCTTAAAGATTTCGAGACCGGAGTCGCATACTCCAACCCCTGGAACGTCGTGCAGATGTGTCCTTTCTACCCCTAGTCGTTTTTTACATTACAAATAAGGCTATTCAGCCAGGCTACTTAGCCACATGTTGTACCTCGTACTATTCTGCGAATAAATAAAGCTAAGTTCCCCAAAACTCTGTGTTTTTCCTTATTTTCTCGCAATTTCATCACTCGGGGGCTACGCCACCCTTCACATCTTTGTTCCACGAACAAATCACAGTATCCTGAGTAGGTGACACAATACCAATCGAACCCTTGATAAACACCAACCCAGCTGCAATGCACCTGACAGGTTGGCAAGGTGCTGAGATAAACACAAGTCAGGCTAACGAAAAGGAACTACAGAGTACAACACTCAAACAATATATAAGCTAGCAAGCTTTTCACAAATCAATGGGTATTTACATACACCCAATACAATCATACGAACTTTACAACACTTATAAAATTATGTACAGGATACAAATCACGCTACTACTGCAAGAGAAGAACGTTCATCTGCTCCTCAAAGAAATCGACCATCTCCTCTGCTGGCCGATCAACCGCCTGATAATGCGGAACCATGTCCCAAGTCATTCCTTCCGGCAGAGGTGGCGGCCCAGCGGCAACAGACGCAACATCTACGTCTGGCCTATGCAGTCGCACCAGCAACAACACAGCTTTAGCACCAGCTACCAACTGCTGTCGTACGCACTCGCGGACCGCCCTCATATCCTGGAACTTCACCAGGAGAGCCATCAAGCTTGAAGGCACCATGTCGAGAAGAAACATTGCTTCGTAAATGTGCCTAAGGCACGACTGTGTGTTCTTCAGGCATTGGAGCACTCGGGAAGAACGATCCTACAGGGTCGCCAAGGCAACTACACGGTCGTGGTCCACCCAAAAGTACACACTCGCTTGTAGCTGCTCCTGGGTTAAGTTGTTCATTCGAACGGCCAACCGGTCCTTCTCATCCTGCGGATGACGAGCGCTAACAACTACACCAAGCAAGCAGCAAAGTGTAAGGATAAAGCATCGCCGTGATGGACTAAAGGAAAAGATAAGAAGGCAGGAAACTAACATTTAAATTGCTCGTTCAACTACGCCACTTCTTCCAAGAGATACTTCTCGCGGGCGGTGGCCTTCTCAGCTTTCGACTTCCAAACATCTGCGATACTGCGGACGATGGGCAACTCGCGCTCCAACTTCTTAATGCGATCGCGCAGTCGCGAGAGCAACGACAGTTCCTCCACCTTTGAACGTGGCTGCGCCGTGGTTTCATTGGTGGGAGGAGAGTCATGAGGATCATTCGAAGGATCACTCGACGTACCCTATCACAATGAAGCAAGAAGCAAATAAGGAACCAAGAGTACATTGACAAAAGCATACATGCATTCAAGCATAGCAAAGTACCAACGGGGACACTCCCACAAAAACAACAGTTTCAAGAGAAGGCAACTACGACTATTACAGATTGGCAACTAAGGATCAATCTGCTTCTTCGACTTTGACTTTGACTTTGGGGGCCTCATCGAATCTGTGGCAGCCTCTAACGCCATAGACTTTCCGGTGCTAGCCCCTGAGGCCTTCGCCGCCTTCTTCGCTCGTTGCAACTCCTCGGAGTATTTTGCGACTGTATGGATGAGCTGCGGCCCATACTTACCATAGAAAGTAGCGAAGGGAGAAAACACTACCTGTTGGCCATCCGTGTCGACGGGCATCTCCTTGGAGATCGCGTCAGGGTCCAACTCCACACCATGGGCTTGCAGCATCGTGAGTGCCATGGTGGCGCCGACAGACCGCTGGGAGTTCCTGAAGGCCATGGGAATACCTCAAGCGAGAGATTCCACCAGGTCATCAAGATTGTCGATCAGCCCGGCCTTGGGAGTTAAGTCTTCACGGATGCGATTGAGCACACCCTTGGACTTCCCCAATGTCTCCTGGAGGGAGGCAGCGTGGTCCTCGACTATGGAAACAGCGTCAGCAAGGGCATCCTCACGACGCAAAGCTTCGGCGTCGAAGTCGAGGCCAGCAGCATCTGAAGGGCACAGAAGTGTCAGCTCAAGAGAAAAATAACCAAGATGAGGAAAAATGGCACAAGTACTTGAGAGAGCCTTCGCAGTCGAAAAAAGTTGTTCCGCGAACAACTTCTCCCTCTCAGTAGCAGCTGTGCGTAGGTCTTCCTAACGCTTTCGCGACTCCTCCAAGGCGGTAATTGCCTCATCATGATTCTTCGCCACCGCGGCAAGCCCCTTCTTGAGGGACGTAACGCGACGGAGAAGTTCATTATGCTCAACTACAAAAGGCAGGGCATATCAACATTCAAGCTGACAAATTTTCATGAAGGCAAAGATAAAGTCAAAAGCTCACCTTCGACTACGCGATGGCGATTATCCAGCAGGGCATGCTATTGACCCACAGCAAGGACTTGCTCTGCCAGACACGCAGCTTCCTTCACAATGATCTATAGCAAGAAATCCGAAGACTTTGTGGCAACCTAGAGTACAAATTCGACTATGAAACAGCAAAAACGACACTCACATGTTCCTCCAGGGACTCCAAGGATGTCTGTCGAGCAGGCGTCCGGGCAACCATCTGGTGTTCCCCAGCATGTGCGGAACTCGAAGAATTGGAGCCGGAGTGGGTCGCCACTGGAGGAGAAGGAGACCGCTCAGCCACCTTCTTGGCCTTGGAGTCTACGACTACGGACTCTTTCACAAATTCAACGTCATCCGAAGACGTTGACGCTTCTTGACTACACAACACGTCAAGCACCACTCTAGAAAGACAACTTCGAAAAGACAAGCAATACCAACTAGCGGAAATTAAGACTTACCAGTCGAACTTGTCAAAATGAAAGGTGTCATCCGACGACTCCTTCGGCAGCCGCGGCTTCTTCCGAGCAGGAGGAGCCATAGTGCGCACAGGCACGGTGGGAATCGGCCCTTTCGCAGCAGCAGGAGAACCCTCCGGCATCGTCGGAGAAGAGGCATCAGAACCCTCACTGCAAGAATACTTGGGAGTGCCGTGTCCGCTGGACTCGGGGGCTTCCTCCTCTTCTTCAACTAGGACGGTCGAATCCGACTCGTCCTCTTCCATCGCTTCACGCGGGATAACCCCTTCAGGCAGAGGAGGAAGGTTGGAGGCCACGCTCCAGTCCTGCAAATAGAAGATACATCATTATATATCAAAGCACTTGGTGGCAATCAACAAAGTAAAATGCTTCGCAGAAAACTCTACCTCAGGCAGAGGATTGGTGGCATCGAATGGGGGCACGTTTGGTTCGCCTGGGAGATCCTCCTTGGTGGTGTACTTAGTCACCAGTCGCAACCTCCTATCTACCTCACCCGAAGAAATGCCCTCCACAGAAATGCGAGTGACATCGTCAGCACCGGTCCAGCGGTACATCGGGTGGACTCTAGCCTGAAGGGGCTAGATGCGGCGGCGCAACCATGTGCAAATGAGAGCAGCACCGCCCTCTTCTTTAGATATGTGACCTTCAAGGACATAAACGCGTTGGTACAGCACCTCTATTTCCTCAGACTCGCCTGGCATCACGACGTTCTTCCAGGAACGCCTCCTCTTGCAAGTTGCCACGGGATCAAAGGGCACGAGTCTGAAGTGATCTCCATCGGCCTTCAGGTCATGGATGTAGAACCACCTGTCTCTCCAGCCTTGGACGGATGCGGTAAGCTTGATATCAAAATAGGTAGTGGAAGAGCCAACATGGATCCCGCAGCCTCCTACATCGTAGACTACCGAAACCGGCCCTGACTGACGCTTAAGCTTAAAAAGCTTCTTGAAGAGACCAAAGTGTTGCTCGACTCCGAGCCAGGACTCGCACTAAGTAATGAAGTAGGCAATGTGGAGAATGGAGTTTGGGGATAGCTGATGCAGCTGGAGCCCATAGAAACAAAAAAGGCCCCTAATAAAAGGATGCAGGGGAAGAGAAAGACCTCGAAGGATGAACGCAAGGAACATCACTCGGAAACCCGGAGGAGGACACGGGATTACCTCAATACTAGGCACCTGCGAATCATCTTCTACATGCGGAAGAGCTCCATCTTGACGAAGAAGGTGTAGCTCAGAGGGGGCTACCGGGCTGCGGTACCAAAGTTCGAGGGAGAGTGCACCGCGGTACCAAAGTTGCCTGAAATTGCCGCGTTTCGAAATGTTGGGCCACCAACTACCAAGAGGGGCCATTTCGATGCAAACTCATCTCACCCCTACCAAATCCAAACATGCCGTGAAGTAGACGGTCGGGACCCTCATGTCAGTAATATTTCCGTGACGCGAGTGCCAACACGGCAACCACGTAGGAGAAAGGAGAGACTAAAGGAGCATGGTGTGTTGACCAAATTCACAAATCCACTCCCTCCCTCCTTTCGCATGGACCCTAGCACTAGTGGTGTTGAAATCCCCTCTCCAACCAGAATGATCTCTTCGGGCATTTGACTTCCAGCGCCAAGTTGCTACGCCTACTCGCTGCTACCGAGCTCTAATGCCGAATGTCGTGCCAGCCGTTGCGACGATCTAGCCCGCCTCTACCGCCGACGAGCTGAGCAGCGCGAAGGATGGCAGATCCATTTGCCGAGGAAGTAGTACTTCTGGCTAATTGCAGCTGAGCTACTCTTCTCTTTGCTATTTGCACTACCTATAACTTCTAGCTGGCTATTGGCATTACAGAAATATATCGAACATAGAATTATTTGCTAGCACGACACTAACAAACAATTCTTATCTTTTGTCTCCAATTTTCTGTCAACTAGGATCTCCGCTGAACCCAAATACACGGTTCTGGTGGCCATTTGCGGCTACCTCATTAAATTAGCACATGGGAAGAGCACGTGGAAACAAGCTCAGAATCTGAAGATGGAAGTAGCTCTTGTGCAGTTATGCACTATCCCTGGTTTGGTTGCTATTGTGCGTGAACTTGCTGAAATGAGGCTAGAGCAGACTGCACGGTTCAGCATCGTTGATGAACGAGGCTTCAGGGTTCCTATAGCGTGTGGCAGTCAGCTAATTGGGTTGATGAAACAGCATGTTAGGCTTCGCGTGGTTATGCTGGTGTGTAACATACTGGATGAGGAAGCTCCTGCTACTGGGAGTCGCCCAGCTATTATTGGACAGGGAGGTCTAACTCGAACCCCTGCTGTTTTTGAGCCAAATGTGGTTCCTCGTCCGCGACACGCTTCTGTCAGGCAACCTCCTCGTAGGAGTCCCCTTATTGCCGTTGTGGAAAACTCTGCTCTAGAATCTACTGGTACTGGTTGTCCCCGTCCCCGTGCACGTGTTGCTGTGGCTGCTGCTCACCCAATCCATGTTGCTGTCTGCCCCGCTGTTGTTGCCAAGACCGCCGCCTTGTGTGCTGCTCCTCCTCGAAACCATCCTCAAGTTGTGCGAACCCGTCCTCTAGAATCTGCTGGTACTGGTCGTCCTCGTGTTGTTGTTGATCTGGACGCTGATGACCAAATCCCTACCGCTGTTGAGCAAACTAAGGCTTCCGGAGGCTGCCCCACTGTTGTTGTAAAGACTGATGCCTTGTCTCCTCCTCAAACCCATGCTCGGGTTCAGCGAGCTACTGGTATGGAGCCAGCTCATGGTCTGGACTCTGCTAGCACTCGAAACAATGTTGTTGTGGGAACTTCTCCTGATCGTCGATGTGGCATAGCAGCAGCTGATCCTATTGTGGCTACTATTAGAAGGGGCCCTCCCTATCCACCATGTAATGTGGCTCCCGCTACTAAGGGCCCTCGCCTTGCTCCTGGTCCTGGTACTTCCACCGAGGTTGATCCAGCTAACGATGACGATGGTGATGGCGGCGGTGGCATTGGGGCTGGGTTTGATGGTGCCGATCCATCTCTCAAACCTCTCGGAGGTTTCTATCCTGAACAACCTGATGATGGCAAAGTAATCGTTCGGGTCGGTGTTGCGGATTATACTGCAAAATTAGATGATGGCACAGAAAAATTCTATGACGAGTTTGATGTAATCCTTGGCAGATACGACCCTGAAGTGGTAGAGTTATCTAACCTGATGGCATCGTTACGTGTGAAGGTGTTGTGGGGTCCTCCCAGGAAGCATGTTTGTTATATTATGGTTACTGACAAGGGTTTAACTCATCAATTCCCATTGTTATGGACTTGGGTTTTGGAGAAGGAGGGAGTGTTGGAGACATCTATCGGCTAGCAAACAAGCACATAGGGGACAAAGGATTTACCCAGGTTCAGGCCTCGTAGAGGTCCCTACTCCTGCTTGTCTGCTCATGGAATTATCGAAGGAGTCGAAAGTTACGTGTGAAGGTGTTGTGGGGGTCCTCCCAGGAAGCACGTTTGTTATATTATGGTTACAGGAGCAAAAAGGCTATCAAAGTGAAAGATACCAGGGATTTAGTCATACCGTTTACAACGAAACATTATAGAGGTGAAGTTTACTTCCACTTGGTAGTGCTCACGGTTGGAGAGGAATTGGAACTCGACAATAGAGATGATGGACTTTTAGAAGGCATGTGTGACCTGATCCATGGCATCACTGGGGCTGGTGCGACTGAGGGTAGCTTCGAACAGAGGAGAGTCTTACAGAGGAGCATCATAAAGAGGAGCAGGAAGAGCATCCCCAGAAAGGGCACCCCGAAGAAGAACGTCACCAAGGATACCACGCTAGAGAAGAGGACGCCCAAGAGTCGCATGAAAAAAGGCACCACGCCGCAGAGTACACCCCTGAGATCCAGTCAAAATGCCACACTAAACGGTAGCAGCAAAAACGCTAAGAGGGCTAGCACGATGGTGAACACTCCCAGGAGTGGTAGCAAAGAGGCGGAGATGGCCAGCACGGAGGCTACCACACCCAGTGGGAGCAGAAAAATACTAATTTGGAGCAGAACACGCCGCTGTCAGGGAATTATGCCAGCACAAAGGAGAACACGCCCAATAGTAGCAGCAAAAGGGCTAATTTGGAGCGGAACACGCCGCTGAGGTCAGGCAATAATGTCTTCACGGAGGAGAAGATGCCCAATAGTAGCAGCAAAAGGGCTAATTTGGAACGGAACACGCCGCTGGGGTCAGGCAATAATGCCAACACGAAGGAGAACATGCCCAATAGTAGCAGGAAAAGGGCTAATTCGAAGAAGAACACGCCGTAGAGGTCAGGCAATAATGCCAGCACCCTGGAGCCAACACCCGTGAGGGGAGGCAGTAAGGAGATCACACCCAAGAGCGGCAGCAAAAATCCTAGTTCGATGGGGAATGGAACGTGGATGTCAAGCCCTATTGATACCATCAGGAAAGATTACATCAGGAAGGAGGATGTACACAGGAAGAGCAAGAGGGTTCTATACACTCAAGATGAAATTGATTATGACTGTTGTTTGTCCACTGAAGTACCTAGGATGCATGCAAACGTAAGACCACCCCATGTGGTTGAAGTAGAACCAACCGAGTGTCTTGGAGAAAACAGAGTTGTCGGTGAGGTGGATTGGGGCAATGTTCCTGTCCATCCGGGTGGAGACGATGGTGCAGCCCGACCCATGGGAGTCAATATGATGTGTGTAGTACTAGGCATTAGAGATGATGGGGAAGATTCTGAAGCAGATGAAGAAGAAGGCACTGTAGAGGATCAAGAATCTGGTGATGATGAAATAGACTAGGAACTTAACGATGAGGCTGGTATTCCAGTCGATGATTTGGGTGTTGAAGTAGAAGAAATGAAACGTGACCACGAGTATCCTATAATTTCGGTCGGCACCGAGTTCAGGAGCATGCATGAGTTCAGGATGTTGTTCCGGCATTTTTGTATCAAGGGGGAGTTCGACGTTTATCGACTGAAGAACAGTGCCGAGAGATATGAGGCCGTTTGCAAGTTAATGTGGATGAATGGGCAGGCCGAGGTACATTGTCCATGGAGGATCACAGCAAGAGCCTTACCTGCGTCGAATGCAATTAGGGTACTGGAGCAATGAATGCAGCAAACCATTAGAACTCTCTCTCTTTTCACTCTATAACTACAATCGTTGTGCGATATCTTTCTGGCAACTAGTCGACTCCGCTTATCTTTTAAATGAATCTGTGTTGCAGGTGAACAAAATGGGCCCTCCACACATGTGTCCGACAGGCAGCAAACTGAAATCCTCAATGGTTGATACGGAGTGGGTGGCTATGCAATCTATGTCCATACTAAAGTATAACCCTAAGGAGACCACGAAGAATATTCAGACTAGCACGGTTCTAAATACAACATTGTCCTTCCGTATTACACGGTTTGGAAAGGTAAAGAGAAAGCTCTGGGGGTCTTACACGGGGATTGGACCAATAGCTTCAAGATGTTGTATAACTTCAAGGCGGAGGTACAAGCTAGGTGTACGGGGAGTGTTGTGGAGATTGACACCAAACCAGAAGGTGGTAAAATATATTTCAAAAGATTTTTCATGGCGCTTAAACCTTGCATCCAGGGATTCAAGGACGGTTGTAGGCCGTATCTGAGTGTAGACAGCACTGTCCTAACTGGCAAATGGAAAGGCTGCCTGCCATCTGCCACAGCACTTGATGGTCACAACTGGATGTTCCTAGTGGCATTCGAGCTATTTGAAACAAAAATGGAGGAAAACTGGGTCTGGTTTATGAGGCAGCTCAGGAGATCAATAGGCCACATAGATCCATTAGCTATTCCACGGATGCATGCAAAGGGCTGACGAATGCAGTGAAGGAGGTGTTCCCGCGAGTTGAAGGTAGAGAATGCCATGCTCATATGATGCTCAACTTGTACTCACACTACGCAGGCAGCGCATTTTGTTACATGTTTCATGCTGCTAGAGTTTACAAACCTAGTAGCAGCGAATATTTCATGACCAAGATTTTTGCTGAACCCCCTGAACTTCCAGAGTACTTAGCCATCCATCATTCACAGCTATGGAAGAGGAGTCAATTCAACCCTGACATCAAAGTTGATTACATAAACAGCAACCTTGCAGAATGCCTGAATAAATGTGAAGGACATAATAGTGCGTCATGTTCATATCTTGATGGACAGTATACGTGGTATGACCATGAAGCTGTTAAGTATAAGGAGAGAGATCGGTAGGAGACTTAGAGGACATATGCTACCGCCAGTTGTACAGCAACTGCACAAGAGAAGCCGAGGAGTTGTACATCTTAAGGTTCTCCCGTCAACCAGCAGAAGCTATGAGGTGGTCGATATGTCCAAGAGTGGCAAAAGGGATGTTGTGAACATCTAGTTGCGAGAATGCACCTGCTTAGAGTGGCGGCATACCGGGAAACCTTGCGACCACACCTTGGCCTTCTTGGTGAAGAAAAGAACTCTACCACATTTGGATCAGTATTTGTCAGACTATTACTCTATGGAAAAGTTCAGAGCTGCGTACGCTAGATCCGTCGAGCCATGTACAGACCCATCTCAGTGGCCTCAAGTCCAACTGTCTTTTGAGCTTTGCCAGCCAGTTACAAAAAGGGGCAGAGGAAGACCCCGGGTGAATATGTTTAAGAATTTTCTCGATAAGAAGGGTTCAGCTTTCTATGCTACAAAGAAGGGCAAAAATAGATGCAAGACTTGCCATCTTATAGGCCATAGAGCAGCTGGATGTCCCCTTAATGGTCCCAAACCTAGGTATGAGATGGTACATTCACACAAAAAATTGTTTATAGTCTATAGATATAAGGTACTAATCCATGCACTGTTTTTTTACAGGAAGCGCAAGGTAAGAAACAAGACAGCCGACTCAGTGATTTTGCTGCGGGAAGAAAACCAATGCGAGTGGAGTGATGATGCCGAACAAGATCCTGGTGCTGATTGGCCTGACTTCCCTCGGCCCGGAGATGCACGGTACGTGAAGGTAAGAAAATTGGCACCCAGGAAGAGGAAGAAGGCAGGAGATGAAGAAGCCAGTGGACGTGAAGGAAAGTGAAAGAAAGTTGGCACCCAAGCAGAGAAAGAGGGCTAGCATTGTAACAGCCTAATGATGTATTGAACTTGAACCTATATATGTAGTTCGGTTAAACTCTGGAGCTGTGTGCGTGGAACTTGTCGGGCGAAACAATCTACCTCCCGTACTCGGAGTAAAATGTATCGCGACTTTCGGATTGGATACGGCCGAGGCCACTAGTTGAATCCAAAATTGTTACTGTGTCACTACTATCTAAACAATCGCGGTAGCTGAGAGGTTAAATCCTCTCCAAAATCGATGGGTGTTAGTGGCACAGACATGAATTATTTATAGGGGCATAATAAATCCTTGCTATTGGCATTACACTTAAGATAAGTTTCTGGGATGAAAAACAATTTCTTAAGCTGGCTGCTACACTCCACGAAGCAGCAACTTATTTCAGCTGCTGGACAACGACATGGCAACATAAACTACAAATGCAACAGAAAATGCCCAGATAATGAGCAAATTGTTTCCACTATCTGGCCTAATCTTGAGCCCGCCTATTCTCACCACCTCCCTGCCCCTGCCTCCCCTGCACCTAGCGAAGCTCCCGGATCTCTCGCTCCATCGCATGAATCTCCTCTTTCTTGTCCCACACAACATCACGCAGATCCTAAACAAGCTCTCTGTGAAAACCTGTCAGTGGATTTTCGATCCACACAAACTTGTCACAGCCAGTCCCCCTCCCTTCCTGCGTAGTAGATCAAAGGAAACAAAAAAAATATTACATTACGCTTTCTGGATCTGTTTACCATTGTACCTATAGTAGGAACTTACCGCCCTGATGTTGTAGTTGCTGAATTTTCCTGTAGTATTTTCGTCGGTCCACGAAATCCATCTCGGCATCTTCTCACTGCACAAACACAGCATATCGGGGTAGTAATCGTAGGGCGCCCTCCGGTACCTGATGGGGGCACCCGCCTGACGGTGTTGATCCGACCCTGATTCCGCCCGAGACGAACTACACGAGCTACGAGCCATGAGCGAGGGGAGCGAGGGAAGAGGAAAGAGGAGCCTTTGGATGTCAGGGTAGTGGTGAAGCATGATTTATCCCTACTTAATAAATCGGGCAGAATCCTACCGTCCACATTGGGCTGACAGGTGGGGGACCTAGCGTGTGGACTTGTCAACCAAACCTCACGCCTTCATGGTTCAAAAGCCCTCTCGCGCGCATTGGACGAAATTTTTTGGCACCTTGCCTGCGTACATATATCACTGGGAGGCCTTGCTCAGGAACCAGACACGCCTGGCCCACAATCTTACTCCCTCCTAGCAACTTGGCATGGCTCGCGCCGGCAGATCCATCCGCTCCACCGCTTCCGGTAGGGCTCGCCGTGGCGAATCCACCCCAAAATCCTATCGTCGTAGTAAATGGCCATGGTTTCTTGAGAGGAGCGACGACGCTACGTATGCGAGCTCGGCCCCTCCTACCTATAGAAGGACTGATGTGGCGTCGAGCTCGAGCAGGAGCCGCCAGGTGCTCGGTCCACGCCAACCCCGTCACCTTTGTCATTGTCGATTCCGATGTGGAGGACGATAGGGACGAAGCTGTGCAGAACGCCATTGTTGCCTCCTTGGCGAAGGGCAAGCCACGAGCGAGAGTGGATGTCGCTGGGAAGGGCACGGCGGTGTCACCAATCGAGGTGGACTCCGACGACAGTGGTGTGATGTGGGTTTAGATGTTGTTTAGGATGGTTGCAATTTCGATTCTGTTTAATGCGAGTACAATTATTGCAATGGGTTTGTCAAGCTATATTGAGAAATATGTGCAATAGCAGCGTGTGACTGCTTCCACTTTAGAAATTGTGTCTGTGCCATTTGCATGTTGCATTATCAACATAGATTACATGTAAACAATCCAATGAAAATCAGATTACAACCATCAGACGGGAGTGGTAGGATGGAAGAGCAATTGGGACAGTGGCTTCGAGGGGAAGGAAGAGGAGGGGGCGTGTGATGCGCTCGACTTTCGATGTAGAGCTCGTTGGGAACCCCAAGAGGAAGGTATGATGAGCACAGCAGTAAGTTTTCCCTCAGTTATGAAACCAAGGTTTAATCGAACCAGTAGGAGCAAGGAAACACCCCAAAGGTGTTACTAGCTGAGCTTTGGCAGGGCGCACTACCGGTGCTAGTAGCAACGCGGAGACCTGCACAACACAACCACAAAACTTTGTCCCCAACTTGCGATGAGGTTGTCAATCTCACCGTGTTTTGCGGAAAACAAAGGATTAAACGTATCGAATGGAAAGAAGTAAAAGTTTGCAGAAAGTAAACACAAAGCAGTAAAAGATTGTAGATTGTATGTAAAGAAAAAGGACCGGGATCCATAGTTCACTAGAGGTGGCTCTCCTTAGATAAATAACATGCTGGGTGAACAAATTACAGCGGGACAATTGACAAACACCGAGAAAGCAATACATGCATATACTAATCATCTTGACTCCTCTGAGACTTGATTGGGCATTACAACATAATACATAGACCGCCATCCAATTGCATCTATGACTAATAGTCCACTTTCAGGTTATCATCCGAACCCCCTCCAGTATTAAGTTGCAAGCAACAGATTATTGGAACTGCATGTAAAGTAAACAATACGATTGTTCTATCAACAAAGGATTGTTGTTTTCTCCCTAGTAGCAACAGCACATCTAGTACCTTAGAGATTTCTGTCACTTCCCCAGATTACTAGAGGCATGAACCCATTATCGAGCATAAATACTAACTCTTGGAGTTGCTAGCATCTACTTGGCCAAGATAGCTACTAACAACGGAAAGCATGCAAGATCTCAAATAACAAAGACATGATAGAATCAATAATCAATCTAAAATAGCA
Organism: Avena eriantha; assembly: GCA_910589775.1. Classification (NCBI taxonomy): domain Eukaryota; kingdom Viridiplantae; phylum Streptophyta; class Magnoliopsida; order Poales; family Poaceae; genus Avena; species Avena eriantha. Next base: position 198,409,458 of record OU342740.1, on the reverse strand, counting down.
TCTCAATATCCATCGGATCCCCGCAAACACAACATGTATGAATTACAAATAAATGATCTTGATCATGAACGGAGCTCCCAATATCTAAACATGAAAACACAAAGGAGGAGAAACCAGCCATCTAGCTACTACATGGATCCGTAGTCCAAGGATGAACTACTCACGCATCACACCGGAGGCTTGCATGGTGATGAAGAAGGCCTCCTGGGTGAATTCCCCTCTCCGGCAGGGTGTCGGGAAGAGCTTTAGATCCCTCCCGATCTAGGGATGGAGATGACGGTGGCTACAGACTCTTTCGTGGATCTTTGATCGGGTACTTAGGGTTTTCGTCCCGAGGGCAACTTATAGGCGAAGGAGAGGCCGAGGGGGTGTCGGGAGCCACGACACCACCCCCTGGCGCGGGCCTAGCCTGGTCGCGCGGCCAGGTGGTGTGGCCGGCCCCTGGCCCTTCTCCGTCTCGTATTCTGGCACTTGATCCCTTCCGGAAAAATAGGCACTTTGGCTTTTGTCCCGTCCAATTCCGAGAATATTCATTTTCTAACTTTCCTGGAACCAAAAACAGCAGAAAACAGGCAGCTGGCACTGTGGCTCTTGTTAATAGGTTAGTCCAAGAAATCATATGAAAAGTACTCCAAAGTTGGAACAAAACACAAGAAAGTGGATAAAACCAAGCATGGAAGATCAAACATTATAGATACATTTGCAATGTATCAGCATCCCCAAGCTTAACTCCTGCTCATCCTCGAGTAGGTAAGTGATAAAAAGAAATAATTTTTGAGGTGACATGCACCATCAAAGACTTGATCAAAGTATTTGCAAAACATTAAAAGTTGGGATCATAGTACTTCAATCATAACATGAAAGACAAAGTTCTAGCAATAGGCAAAGAAACTATGATGCAACATAAATAGGCACAAACAAAAGATTCATGAATAACAATGCTTTGCAAGACGTTTGTTTGTTTCACATAAAGAAAACATAGCATAAAAGTATTCAACTTGTCCCTCAGTAGAGTAGCAAATATAAATGCATAGGACACCTTCAAAGTTCATAAGAGTGACTAGATACAATAGTTTCAAACAAGCAATAACACGTTATGCATCAATCAACTAGTCTTGGGACAATGCACATAGAACTAAGAATGGCCACTATGCTCTCAAAGTAGGTGCATAAATATAGAAGGTGGAGACTCAATATAATGGTGGAAGAAAGGCCTTTTGTAAAAGGAAGTAGGGATTCAAGTCTCATAAAGAGCTTCCAAAAATTATGGTACTTGTAGTTTTCAGCTCTCATTGCCCCTATCATAAGCATCTTGAAGGTGATTAAGGTTAAAGTGACAGAACTAAGAGGATATGCTTGACAAGTTATAAACCGAAATCTCATGCCCCTTACTTACGAAGACCGATCCTCATGCTACTCAACTTCAGTCACGAGTAAGTTCTTGTCATTGTAAGTATATGTGTATCACTAAGAACCGCCAACGGGGTACCCCTTGCACATGATACGGGAGCTTTCCCATAATCAAAATGACAAGGCAAGCAGACAATGAGCGTCTCAGCGATCTTTTTATTTGCTATTTGCATAGGTTTTTATTGAGGATGCTTCATAGAGTGCTCATTATGGTAATGCTGCAAGTTTCAACCATGATTAGGCATGGCTTAGGCTAGCGGCTCAGGCGTTTCTCTAACACACATACAAACTCCATGATCTTACAAGTTCCACTTTTATTTCACACCGCCGGGATCCATAAGCAAAAGAACATGATATCAACGGGGTACAAAGTACAAGTGCAATGTTGAAAGAGTTCCCCATGAAACATGGTTCTACTAATTTCAACTTATAAAGCGCAATCATATACGTAACAAAGAAGGACCCCATGGTTCAAGTTTATTAGGGTCAAAAAGTAAAGTGTGCCATCAAGTTCACGAGAGCTTTAATCACTAGTTTTCTCATAACAAGTGGAAGGTAAACAAAAGCATGAATATACTTGGAATAGCATAAGCTAGTAGGTAGGTATGGTGGACTCTTTGGAATAACTTGGTTTAGGGAGTTGGATGCATGAGTGGAACCCATACGTTAATGTGGAGGCTAGCAAAAGACTGGGAGCGACAAACTAAGAGAGCAATAATGGCCATAATCATGTAGAGCGACAAAACATTATTGATCAAAGCATAAAGTGATACTACACGTTGAAAACTAAAGGATCATAAAGGCTATGGTGACTTGAGATAGTCATAACATGGTGTGAGCATGCGCCAAGTCAACCCAAATAAAGCATCAAAGGAGAATACCACTATACTATGCTTTAATATGCTAAAACAATGCATGATTCATCCAAGGCACATTAAGAAATCTTCAATTGTTTATAACAAGTCATGCTACAGCAAATAATACTAATCGTAAAGGCAAAACAATATCAAGCATGGCATGACAAAGCATAGGCCACAGTCAAAAACGAGCTCTTTTTACCACATAAGTATGAACTGTCCTACTCTTTTCCAAACCAAACCAAACTATTTGCGAACCAACGTATGAAAGAGGGGGCCAACCAATTTATTCAGAAAACTAAGCAAACCAAGCAAACTATAAACCAAAAAGAAAACGAAAAATAAGACGCTCCAAGAACAACACAACTGTGCATGAAACAATAAAAATGAAGCGTTTGGATTTTTATTGATGAAGAAGGGGATGCCTTGGGCATCCCCAAGCTTTGACGCTTGTACTTCTTGGATATTTCTTGGGGTGACATGCGTGGCATCCCCAAGCTTGATCTTTAGTCCATCCTTCATCTCATTACTCATTCCTTCCATACACCTGAAATTTTTCCTTCATACAAAACTTCACACAATCTCATTAGCAACATTAGTGCACTTAAGATAAATAAGTCTCAAGGTTCAGTTCTAACACCAAATAAACTTCCATTAGAACACTAGCTACTGTAGCACTTCCCTCAAAAAGCTCAATTCCCTAAAAGAACTCAAGAAGGAACCAATTAAGAAGCAAATGCAGAAAATTGCAGAAATCTGTCAAAACAGACCAGCAGGTAAAGACGAAATTTTTCGAAGACCTTCTGTTGCTCAAATCAAAAAGTGTTGAACTAACGAAAGTTGGATAATAACCTGGGTCAGAAGCACAAAAACTTATAGCTCAATCCGACGTACAGATCTCTCTCATAAAATTTTACGGTTAAGCACAAAAATCTGTTTCGGGACAGCAACTTTCCGAATCATTACTTCTCTCTCATTAGAGGTTACTCTTGGCACAAAAAGCAAATAAAAGGATAAGGAGCGGTTATTACAGAGGTAATAACTTCCAAGACTCATCTAAAACTTTTGGGTTATCTCCCAACAAGTATTTTTCTTTAACGCCTTTAAGTTAGGCATATGAAGCAAAGAAAGAATCAAGTGTTCTCAAATGAAGAAGCATTAAGACCAAATTTTGTTTTCATAGGAGAAGCAAAAGAGATCTTTTCTCCCTTTTTAGGGAAGTGTTCTATACCTTTCTTGAGTGGGAGTTGATATTTAATGGTGCCTTCTTTCATATCAATGATGGCACCAACAGTTCTAAGAAAAGGTCTTCCCAAAGTAATAGGACAAGAAGCATTGTATTCAACATCCAAAACATAGAAATCAACGGGGACATAGGAATCGTTAACCATAATAACAACATCATTAAGACTCCCCATGAGTTTATTTTTAGAATTAGCATCAAGTGGGACATTCAAATAACAATCTTCAAGTGGAGGCAAATCAAGCATATCATAAATCCTTCTAGTCATAATAGAAACACTACTATCAAGATCACACAAAGCTTTGAAATCAAAGTCATTCACTTTCATATTAATGATGGATTCCCAACCATCTTCTTGCTTTATAGGAATAGAAGCTTTATGTTTCATCTTTTCTTCTTTAATCTTTATGAGAGCATCAGTAATGTGTTTTGTAAAAGCCATGTTCATAGCACTAGCATTAGGACTTTTAGCAAGCTTTTGTAGGAACTTAATAAGTTCAGAGATATTGCAACCATCAAGATCAAAATCAACTTTATCATCTAAAGTAGTAGAACTATTACTAGCCTCAACACTAGTGGTGGTGATAATAGAAATACTAATGTTTCTAGCAATTTCATCTTCTCTTTCCCACTTAGCATGTAATTCAGCTAATAGTCTAACATTTTCATCAATTCTTACTTGTATGGCATTAGTAGCTGCAAAGGGATTCTCATTAGTTTTAGGTTTAGCAGTCATTTTATTCAAAGTAGATTGAGCTTCATCCAAAGATGTTATATTTCTTTCAGCATTAGAGAGTTTTTCCTCAATAGTTTTATTGAAAGCAGTTTGTTTACTAATAAACTCTTTAAGCATAATTTCAAGTTCAGAGGGAGCACTCTTATTATTGTTGTAAGAATTTCCATAAGCATTACCATTGTTGGGAGGATATGGCTTATAATTGTTGTTACCAAAATTGTTCCTATAAGCATTATTACCATAAGCATTGTTGCCAAAGTTGTTATTTCTTATGAAGTTCACATCAACTTGCTCTTCTTGAGCGACCAAAGAGGCTAAAGGAACATTATTTGGATCAATATGGGCTTTCCCATTAACAAGCATAGACATAATAATATCAATTTTATCACTCAAGGAGGAGGTTTCCTCAACAGAATTTACCTTCTTACCTTGTGGAGTTCTCTCAGTATGCCATTCAGAATAATTAACCATCATATTGTCCAGAAGTTTTGTTGCAGCACCCTAAGTGATGGTCATAAAGGTACCTCCAGTAGCTGAATCCAATAGGTTCCTTGAAAAATAGTTCAATCCTGCATAAAAAGTTTGGATGATCATCCAAGCAGTCAGTCCATGAGTGGGACAATTCTTTACCAAAGATTTCATTCTTTCCCAAGCTTGAGCAACATGCTCATTATCAAGTTGTTTAAACTTCATTATTTCACTTCTCATGGATATAATCTTAGCAGGAGGATAGTATTTTCCAATAAAAGCATCTTTGCACTTAGTCCAAGAATCAATACTATTCCTAGTTAGGGAATTCAACCATTCTTTAGCTTTTCCTCTCAAAGAGAAAGGAAACAATTTCAGCTTAATAATATCACCATCTATATCCCTATGCTTTTTCATCTCACAAAGTTCAACAAAGTTATTTAGATGGGAACCAGCATCTTCATTACCAATACCAGAAAATTGTTCTATCATAACAAGATTAAGTAAACCAGGTTTTATCTCAAAGAAAGTATTTTCAGCCACAGGTGGAGCAATAGGTGTGCTCATAAAATCATTATTGTTGGTGCTACTGAAGTCACACAACTTAGTGTTTTCAAGAGTAGTCATTTTTGGGTTTTCAAATAAGAAAGCAAACAAGTAAAACTAATTTTTTTGTGTTTTTTGAAGAACAAAACAAGCAAACAAAGCAAAAAGAAACTAAGCAAAACAAAAAAAACAACAAAGTAAAGAGATTGGTTATGAGGGAATCCCTTGTGAAGATGTCCTTGACTCCCGGGCAACGGCGCCAGAAAATCTTGATGCGCTCGACTTTCGATGTAGAGCTCGTTGGGAACCCCAAGAGGAAGGTACGATGAGCACAGCAGTAAGTTTTCCCTCAGTTATGAAACCAAGGTTTAATCGAACCAGTAGGAGCAAGGAAACATCCCAAAGGTGTTACTACTGAGCTTTGGCAGGGCGCACTGCCGGTGCTAGTAGCAACGTGGACACCTGCACAACACAACCACAAAACTTTGTCCCCAACTTGCGATGAGGTTGTCAATCTCAATGTGTTTTGCGGAAAACAAAGGATTAAACGTATCGAATGGAAAGAAGTAAAAGTTTGCAGAAAGTAAACACAAAGCAGTAAAAGATTGTAGATTGTATGTAAAGAAAAAGGACCGGGATCCATAGTTCACTAGAGGTGGCTCTCCTTAGATAAATAACATGTTGGGTGAACAAATTACAGCGGGGCAATTGACAAACACCGAGAAAGCAATACATGCATATACTAATCATCTTGACTCCTCTGAGACTTGATTGGGCATTACAACATAATACATAGACCGCCATCCAACTACATCTATGACTAATAATCCACCTTCAGGTTATCATCCGAACCCCCTCCAGCATTAAGTTGCAAGCAACAGATTATTGCTTTACGAACTACATGTAAATTAAACAATACGATTGTTCTATCAACAAAGGATTGTTGTTTTCTCCCTAGTAGCAACAGCACATCTAGTACCTTAGAGATTTCTGTCACTTCCCCAGATTACCAGAGGCATGAACCCATTATCGAGCATAAATACTAACTCTTGGAGTTGCTAGCATCTACTTGGCCAAGATAGCTACTAACAACGGAAAGCATGCAAGATCTCAAATAACAAAGACATGATAGAATCAATAATCAATCTGAAATAGCATCTCAATATCCATCGGATCCCCGCAAACACAACATGTATGAATTACAAATAAATGATCTTGATCATGAACGGAGCTCCCAAGATCTAAACATGAAAACACAAAGGAGGAGAAACCAGCCATCTAGCTACTACATGGATCCGTAGTCCAAGGATGAACTACTCACGCATCACACCGGAGGCTTGCATGGTGATGAAGAAGGCCTCCTGGGTGAATTCCCCTCTCCGGCAGGGTGTCGGGAAGAGCTTCAGATCCCTCCCGATCTAGGGATGGAGATGACGGTGGCTACAGACTCTTTCGTGGATCTTTGATCGGGTACTTAGGGTTTTCGTCCCGAGGGAAACTTATAGGCGGAAGGAGAGGCCGAGGGGGTGCCGGGAGCCACCACACCACCCCCTGGCGCGGGCCTAGCCTGGCCGCGCGGCCAGGTGGTGTGGCCGGCCCCTAGCCCTTCTCCGTCTCGTATTCTGGCACTTGATCCCTTCCGGAAAAATAGGCACTTTGGCTTTTGTCCCGTCCAATTCCGAGAATATTCATTTTCTAACTTTCCTGGAACCAAAAACAGCAGAAAACAGGCAGCTGGCACTGTGGCTCTTGTTAATAGGTTAGTCCAAGAAATCATATGAAAAGTACTCCAAAGTTGGAACAAAACACAAGAAAGTGGATAAAACCAAGCATGGAAGATCAAACATTATAGATACATTTGCAATGTATCAGCGTGACACTGGCAGGTGGGCCCTCAGAACACATGACTCTAACATGTGGGAGCGAGAGCACACGGTATTGCCGGTCTGTCCAGAGCAAGCGGAATTTGCAACGTGACAACAGCAAGGTGATTGGACCAATATAATAACTCGTCGAATTATGAAGGAGTACTGAAAACTACAACTGGGGTACATTGGCACAACACGTATGCTCTAAGCGCCTGAGAAGCATCACTTAAGTCTAATAGTAATGATAGCACAAGTACTACATTTCCCTGTCGGTCTTCTCGATACAAATATAGAAATGCATCTGCCTATTCGGTCCAGCACCGACAAGGTACTGAGATGGAACGCATAGGATCGACCTTAGGTCCACATACTCCACCTCCCGCAGCGTCGGGCAGCTCGGCGCCTCGGCTAGCACAAGAATGCTATCCGACAACGGCGGCTGGGCATTCGCCCACATGTGCACCGTGTATACGGGCCAGGCGCACGAGACCGACCTGACCCATACGGCACCCACGATGGTGGGCCTGACTCTGGTTCCTAGAACAACGACGGTGATGGTCAGGATGAAAACAGAGCTGTCCCCCTGGAAAATTAGCAGGTGGCGTGCCGAATCAGTGAGCAGCGCCTGCTCTTGGAGAAGTTGGTCTTGCCCGTACAAGATCCTAATCACTTCGATCAAGTGCCCCTCTACAAGGTGGACAACGAGCTCTGCCAGCGGGCCGGTGTAGTTGCAACCCGGCTCCGTGCAGGAGCACGTGCCGTGTGGGCATGCGAGCTCGTGGAGCGGGAGCTAGTGGTAGGAGCACACGAGCGGGAACATCGCTACGAAGTTGCCCGCGAGGATCTCCAGATTCTTGGACTGCAGCATCTGCCACATCTAAAGTTCGTCGAGAAATCGGAAAAGTTCAAAAGCTTGTAAAATTATTTCTTATCATGAAGGTAGCGACCCGAGAATCGGCAGATGTCGTCGGCTTACGGCTACGGCAGGATGGAAGTGAAGTGGGGAAAGTGGCATCGAGGGGAAGGAAGAGAAGTACGGGGAGGAAGAGAAGTAATGGGGACGTGACACTGGATATGGCCCACTGAACTCGTGAGTCGTGACACTCGCAACATGCCAGTTTGTCTAGAGCAAGCGTGGCCAATCATGTCGCAGAACAGCCTCCTCGAGGATCACTCTCACGAAGACCATCCCAATCGTCCAAGTGCCCCAATCGAACGGTGTGTAACAATCGTCAAGCAGAACAACTGTGTTATGGCGTGCCTTCTAGAAGACTCGGTCTAACGGTGGATCCATTGGGGGGCTAAGGTTAGGCCTCTACTAAGGTTAGGGCTCTCCTAAAACACACATGAAATGACCACTAGTTGATCCATATGTGGTTTGTGGAAAAGAACACGCATGCAATCTACACTGGTGGATCCATAAGTGTTTTGTGGAAAGAACACACATGCAAAGACACCGGTCGATCCATGTGTGGTTTGTGGAAAGAACACACATGCAATGACACTGGTTGATTCATATGTGGTTCGTGGAAACAACACGTGTGCAATGACACTTGTTGATCCATATGTGGTTTGTGGAAAAGAACACACATGCAATCTACACTGGTGGATCCATAAGTGGTTTGTGGAAAGAACACACATGCAAAGACACTGGTTGATCCATGTGTGGTTTGTGGAAAGAACACACATGCAATGACACTGGTTGATCCATATGTGGTTTGTGGAAAGAACACACGTGCAATGACACCGGTTGATACATGTGTGGTTTGTGGATAGAACACACAGGCAATGACTCTAGTGGGTCCATATGTGGTTCATGTCAGGAACACACATGCAGTGAACACTGGTGGATGCATGTGTGGTTTGTGGAAATAACACACATGTAATGACTATAGTGGGTCGATATGTTGTTTGTGGAAAAGAACACACATGCAATGACCATTGGTTGGCCCATGTGTGGTTTGTGGAAAGAACACACATGCAATGACATTGCTTGATCCATGTGTGGTTTGTGAAAAGAACACACATGCAATAACTCTAGTTCTAGTTTTAGTATAAGAACACACATGCAATGACTCTAGTGGTTCCATATGTGGTTTGTGAAAAGAACACACATGCAATGACCACTGGTTGATCCATGTGTGGTTTGTGGAAAGAACACACATGCAATGACACTGCTTGATCCATGTGTGGTTTGTGGAAAGAACACACATGCAATAACTCTAGTGCTAGTTTTAGTATAAGAACACACATGAAATGACTCTAGTGGATCCACATGTAGTTTGTGAAAAGAACACACATGCAATGACCACTGGTTGATCCATAAGTGGTTTGTGCAAAAGAACACACAAGCAATGAACACTTGTGGATCCATAAGTGGTTTGTGGAAAGAACACACATGCAGTGAACACTTGTGGATCCATATGTTGTTTGTGAAAAGAACACACATGCAGTGACTCTAGTGCTAGTTTTAGTATAAGAACACACAAGCAATGACTCTAGTGGGTCCATATGTGATTTGTGGAAAGAACACACATGCAATGACACTGGTTGATCCATGTGTGGTTTGTGGAAAGAACACACATGCAATGACACTGGTGGATCCATGTGTGGTTTGTGAAAAGAACATACACGCAATGAGTCTAGTGCTGGTTTTAGTATAAGAACACACATGCAATGACTCTAGTGGGTCCACATGTGGTTTGTGAAAAGAACACACATGCAATGACCACTGGTTGATCCATAAGTGGTTTGTGGAAAAGAACACACATGCAATTAACACTGGTGGATCCATAAGTGGTCTGTGGAAAGAACACATATGCAGTGAACACTGGTGGATCCATATGTGGTCTGTGAAAAGAACACACATGCAATGACTCTAGTGGGTCCATATGTGGTTCATGTCAGGAACACACATGCAGTGAACACTAGTGGATCCATATGTGGTTTGTGGAAAGAACACACATGCAATGAACATAGGTGGATCCATAAGTGGTTTGTGGAACGAACACACATGTAGTGAACACCGGTGGATCCATATGTTGTTTGTAAAAAGAACACACATGGAATGACACTGGTTGATCCATGTGTGGTTTGTGGAAAGACCACACATGCAATGAACACTGGTGGATCCATATGTCTTTGTGAAAAGAACACACATGCAATGACACTGGTTGATCCATGTGTGGTTTGTTGAAAGAACACACATGCAATGACTCTAGTGCTAGTTTTAGTATAAGAACACAAATGCAATGACTCTAGTGGGTCCACATGTAGTTTGTGAAAAGAACACACGTGCAATGACCACTGGTGGATCCAAAAGTGGTTTGTGGACAGAACCCACATGCAAAGACCCTAGTTGATCCATATGTGGTTTGTCGAAAGAAGACACATGCAATGACACTGGTTGATCCATGTATGGTGTGTGGAAAGAACACACATGCAATAACTCTAGTGCTAGTTCTAGTATAAGAACACACATGCAATGACTCTACTGGGTCCACATGTAGTTTGTGAAAAAACACACATGCAATGACCACTGGTTGATCCATAAGTGGTTTGTGGAAAAGAACACACATGCAATGAACACTGGTGGATCCATAAGTGGTTTGTGGAAAGAACACATATGTAGTGAACACTGGTGGATCCATATGTGGTTTGTGAAAAGAACACACATGCAATGACTCTAGTGGGTCCATATGTGGTTCATGTCAGGAACACACATGCAGTGAACACTGGTGGATCCATAAGTGGTTTGTGGAAAGAACACACATGCAGTGAACACTGGTGGATCCATATGTGGTTTGTGGAAAGAACACAAATGCACTGAACACTGTGCTTCCATAAGTGGTTTGTGGAAAGAACACACATGCAGTGAACACTGGTGGATCCATATGTTCTTTGTGAAAAGAACACACATGCAATGACACTAGTTGATCCATGTGTGGTTTGTGGAAAGAACACACATGTAATGACTCTAGTGCTAGTATTAGTATAAGAACACACATGCAATGACTCTAGTGGGTACATATGTAGTTTGTGAAAAGAACACACATGCAATGACCACTGGTTGATCCATAAGTGGTTTGTGGAAAATAACACACATGCAATGACCACTGGTTGATCCATAAGTGGTTTGTGGAAAATAACACACATGCAATGAACACGGGTGGATCTATAAGTGGTTTGTGGAAAGAACACACATGCAAAGACACTGGTTGATACATATGTGGTTTGTGGAAAGAACACACATGCAATGACACTGCTTGATCCATGTGTGGTTTGTAGAAAGAACACACATACAATAACTCTAGTCCTAGTTTTAGTATAAGAACACACGTGCAATGACTCTAGTGGGTCCACATGTAGTTTGTGAAAAAGAACACACATGCAATGAATACTGGCGGATCCATAACTGGTTTGTGGAAAGAACACACATGAAGTGAAGACTAGTGGATCCATATGTTGTTTGTGAAAAGAACACACATGCAATGACTCTAGTGCTGGTTTTAGTATAAGAACACACAAGCAATGACTCTAGTGGGTCCATATGTGATTTGTGGAAAGAACACACATGCAATGACACTGGTTGATCCATGTGTGGTTTGTGGAAAAAACACATATGCAATGACATTGGTGGATCCATGTGTGGTTTGTGAAAAGAACACACATGCAATGAGTCTAGTGCTGGTTTTAGTATAAGAACCGACATGCAATGACTCTATTGGGTCCACATGTGGTTTGTGAAAAGAACACACATTCAATGACCACTGGTTGATCCATAAGTGGTTTGTGGAAAAGAACACACATGCAATGAACACTGGTGGATCATAAGTGGTTTGTGCAAAGAACACATATGAAGTGAACAGTGGTGGATCCATATGTGGTTTGTGAAAAGAACACACATGCAATGACTCTAGTGGGTCCATATGTGGTTCATGTCAGGAACACACATGCAGTGAACACTGGTGGATCCATATGTGGTTCATGTCAGGAACACACATGCAGTGAACACTGGTTGATCCATAAGTGGTTTGTGGAAAGAACACACATGCAGTGAACACTGGTGGATCCATATGTTGTTTGTGAAAAGAACACACATGCAATGACATTACTTGATCCATGTGTGGTTTGTGGAAAGAACACACATGGAATGAACACCGGTGGATCCATATGTTGTTTGTGAAAAGAACACACATACAATGACACTGGTTGATCCATGTGTGGTTTGTGGAAAGAACACACATGCAATGACTCTAGTGCTAGTTTTAGTATAAGAACACACATGCAATGACTCTAGTGGGTCCACATGTAGTTTGTGAAAAGAACACACATGCAATGACCACTAGTTGATCCATAAGTGGTTTGTGGAAAAGAACACACATGCAATGACACCGGTTGATCCATGTTTTGTTTCTAGATATAACACACATGCAATGACTCTAGTGGGTCCATATGTGGTTCATGTCAAGAACACACATGCCATGCCATTGGTGGATCCATGTGTGGTTTTTGGAAAGAACACACGTGCAATGACTCTAGTGGGTCCATATGTGGTATGTGAAAAGAACACACGTGCAATGACCACTGGTTGATCCATATGTGGTTTGTGGAAAGAACACACATGCAATGACACTGCTTGATCCATGTGTGGTTTGTGGAAAGAACACACATGCAATAACTCTAGTGCTAGTTTTAGTATAAGAACACACATGCAATGACTCTAGTGGGTCCATATGTGGTTTGTAAAAAGAACACACATGCAATGACTCTAGTGGGTCCATATGTGGTTTGTGAAAAGAACACACATGCGATGACCACTGGTTGATCCATATGTGGTTTGTGAAAAGAACACACATGCAATGACATTACTTGATCCATGTGTGGTTTGTGGAAAGAACACACATGGAATGAACACCGGTGGATCCATATGTTGTTTGTGAAAAGAACACACATACAATGACACTGGTTGATCCATGTGTGGTTTGTGGAAACAACACACATGCAATGACTCTAGTGCTAGTTTTAGTATAAGAACACACATGTAATGACTCTAGTGGGTCCACATGTAGTTTGTGAAAAGAACACACATGCAATGACCACTAGTTGATCCATAAGTGGTTTGTGGAAAAGAACACACATGCAATGACACCGGTTGATCCATGTTTTGTTTCTAGATATAACACACATGCAATGACTCTAGTGGGTCCATATGTGGTTCATGTCAAGAACACACATGCCATGCCATTGGTGGATCCATGTGTGGTTTGTGGAAAGAACACACATGCAATGACTCTAGTGGGTCCATATGTGGTTTGTGAAAAGAACACACATGCAATGACCACTGGTTGATCCATATGTGGTTTGTGGAAAGAACACACATGCAATCACACTGCTTGATCCATGTGTGGTTTGTGGAAAGAATACACATGCAATAAATCTAGTGCTAGTTTTAGTATAAGAACACACATGCAATGACTCTAGTGGGTCCAAATGTGGTTTGTGAAAAGAACACACATGCAATGACCACTGGTTGGTCCATGTGTGGTTTGTGGAAAGAACACACATGTAATGACACTGGTTGATCCATGTGTGGTTTGTGGAAAGAACACACATGCAATGAGTCTAGTGCTGGTTTTCGTATAAGAACACACATGCAATGACTCTAGTGGGTCCACATGTGGTTTGTGAAAAGAACACACATGCAATGGCCACTGGTTGATCCATAAGTGGTTTATGGAAAAGAACACACATGCAATGAACACTGGTGGATCCATAAGTGGTTTTTGGAAAGAACACACAAGGAGTGAACACTGGTGGATCCATATGTTGTTTGTGAAAAGAACACACATGCAATGACTCTAGTGCTGGTTTTAGTATAAGAACACACAAGCAATGACTCTAGTGGGTCCATATGTGATTTGTGATAAGAACACACATGCAATGCCACTGGTTGATCAATATGTGGTTTGTGGAAAGAACACACATGCAATGCCATTGGTTAATCCATCTGTGGTTTGTGGAAATAAAACACATGCAATGACTCTAATGGATCCATATGTGGATTGTGGAAAGGAGCACACATAGAGTGAACACTAGTGGATCCATAAGTGGATTGTGGAAAGAACACACAGGCAGTGAACACTAGTGGATCCATATGTGGTTTGTGGAAAGAACACACATGCAATGACTCTAGTGGGTCCATATGTGGTTTGTGAAAAGAACACACATGCAATGACCACTGGTTGATCCATGTGTGGTTTGTGGAAAGAACACACATGTAATGACACTGGTTGATCCATGTGTGGTTTGTGGAAAGAACACACATGCAATGAGTCTAGTGCTGGTTTTAGTATAGGAACACACATGCAATGACTCTAGTGGGTCCACATGTGGTTTGTGAAAAGAACACACATGCAATGGCCACTGGTTGATCCATAAGTGGTTTATGGAAAAGAACACACATGCAATGAACGCTGGTGGATCCATAAGTGGTTTGTGGACAGAACACATATCCAGTGAACACTGGTGGATCCATATGTTGTTTGTGAAAAGAACACACATGCAATGACTCTAGTGGGTCCATATGTGGTTCATGTCAGGAACACACATGCAGTGAACATTGGTGGATCCATATGTGGTTCATGTCAGGAACACACATGCAGTGAACACTGGTGGATCCATAAGTGGTTTGTGGAAAGAACACACATGCAGTGAACACTGGTGGATCCATATGTGGTTTGTGGAAAGAACACAAATGCACTGAACACTGTGCTTCCATAAGTGGTTTGTGGAAAGAACACACATGCAGTGAACACTGGTGGATCCATATGTTGTTTGTGAAAAGAACACACATGCAATGACACTAGTTGATCCATGTGTGGTTTGTGGAAAGAACACACATGTAATGACTCTAGTGCTAGTATTAGTATAAGAACACACATGCAATGACTCTAGTGGGTACATATGTAGTTTGTGAAAAGAACACACATGCAATGACCACTGGTTGATCCATAAGTGGTTTGTGGAAAATAACACACATGCAATGACCACTGGTTGATCCATAAGTGGTTTGTGGAAAACAACACACATGCAATGAACACTGGTGGATCCATAAGTGGTTTGTGGAAAGAACACACATGCAAAGACACTGGTTGATACATATGTGGTTTGTGGAAAGAACACACATGCAATGACACTGCTTGATCCATGTGTGGTTTGTAGAAAGAACACACATACAATAACTCTAGTCCTAGTTTTAGTATAAGAACACACGTGCAATGACTCTAGTGGGTCCACATGTAGTTTGTGAAACGAACACACGTTAAATGACCACTGGTTGATCCATAAGTGGTTTGTGGAAAAGAACACACATGCAATGAATACTGGCGGATCCATAACTGGTTTGTGGAAAGAACACACATGCAGTGAACACTGGTGGATCCATATGTTGTTTGTGAAAAGAACACACATGCAATGACTCTAGTGCTGGTTTTAGTATAAGAACACACAAGCAATGACTCTAGTGGGTCCATATGTGATTTGTGGAAAGAACACACATGCAATGACACTAGTTGATCCATGTGTGGTTTGTGGAAAAAAAACACATGCAATGATATTGGTGGATCTATGTGTGGTTTGTGAAAAGAACACACATGCAATGACTCTATTGGGTCCACATGTGGTTTGTGAAAAGAACACACATTCAATGACCACTGGTTGATCCATAAGTGGTTTGTGGAAAAGAACACACATGCAATGAACACTGGTGGATCATAAGTGGTTTGTGCAAAGAACACATATGAAGTGAACAGTGGTGGATCCATATGTGGTTTGTGAAAAGAACACACATGCAATGACTCTAGTGGGTCCATATGTGGTTCATGTCAGGAACACACATGCAGTGAACACTGGTGGTTCCACACGTGATTCATGTCAGGAACACACATGTAGTGAACACTAGTCGATCCATAAGTGGTTTGTGGAAAGAACACACATGCAGTGAACACTGGTGGATCCATATGTTGTTTGTGAAAAGAACACACATGCAATGACATTACTTGATCCATGTGTGGTTTGTGGAAAGAACACACATGGAATGAACACTGGTGGATCCATATGTTGTTTGTGAAAAGAACACACATACAATGACACTGGTTGATCCATGTGTGGTTTGTTGAAAGAACACACATGCAATGACTCTAGTGCTAGTTTTAGTATAAGAACACACATGCAATGACTAGTGGGTCCACATGTAGTTTGTGAAAAGAACACACATGCAATGACCACTGGTTGATCCATAAGTGGTTTGTGGAAAAGAACACACATGCAATGACACCGGTTGATCCATGTTTTGTTTCTAGATATAACACACATGCAATGACTCTAGTGGGTCCATATGTGGTTCATGTCAGGAACACACATGCAATGCCATTGGTGGATCCATGTGTGGTTTGTGTAAAGAACACACATGCAATGGCTCTAGTGGGTCCATATGTGGTTTGTGAAAAGAACACACATGCAATGACCACTGGTTGATCCATATGTGGTTTGTGGAAAGAACACACATGCAATGACACTTCTTGATCCATGTGTGGTTTGTGGAAATAACACACATGCAATAAATCTAGTGCTAATTTTAGTATAAGAACACACATGCAATGACTCTAGTGGGTCCATATGTGGTTTGTGAAAAGAACACACATGCAATGACCACTGGTTGATCCATGTGTGGTTTGTGGAAAGAACACACATGTAATGACACTGGTTGATCCATGTGTGGTTTCTGGAAAGAACACACATGCAATGAGTCTAGTGCTGGTTTTAGTATAAGAACACACATGCAATGACTCTAGTGGGTCCACATGTGGTTTGTGAAAAGAACACACATGCAATGGCCACTGGTTGATCCATAAGTGGTTTATGGAAAAGAACACACATGCAATGAACACTGGTGGATCCATAAGTGGTTTTTGGAAAGAACACACAAGCAGTGAACACTGGTGGATCCATATGTTGTTTGTGAAAAGAACACACATGCAATGACTCTAGTGCTGGTTTTAGTATAAGAACACACAAGCAATGACTCTAGTGGGTCCATATGTGATTTGTGATAAGAACACACATGCAATGTCACTGGTTGATCAATATGTGGTTTGTGGAAAGAACACACATGCAATGCCATTGGTTAATCCATCTGTGGTTTGTGAAAATAAAACACATGCAATGACTCTAATGGATCCATATGTGGTTTGTGGAAAGGAGCACACATGGAGTGAACACTAGTGGATCCATAAGTGGATTGTGGAAAGAACACACAGGCAGTGAACACTAGTGGATCCATATGTGGTTTGTGGAAAGAACACACATGCAATGACTCTAGTAGGTCCATATGACGTTTGTGAAAAGAACACAAATGCAATGATCACTGGTTTATGCATATGTGGTTTGTCGAAAGAACAAACATTCAATGACACTGGTTAATCCATGTGTGATTTGTGGAAAGAACACATATGCAATGACTCTAGTGCTAGTTTTAGTATAAGAACACATATGCAATGACTCTAGTGGGTCCACATGTAGTTTGTGAAAAGAACACACATGCAATGACCACTGATTGATCCATAAGTGGTTTGTGGAAAAGAACAAACATGCAATTAACACTGGTGGATCCATAAGTGGTCTGTGGAAAGAACACATATGCAGTGAACACTGGTGGATCCATATGTGGTTTGTGAAAAGAACACACATGCAATGACTCTAGTGGGTCCATATGTGGTTCATGTCAGGAACACACATGCAGTGAACACTAGTGGATCCATATGTGGTTTGTGGAAAGAACACACATCCAATGAACACTGGTGGATCCATAAGTGGTTTGTGGAAAATAACACACATGCAATGAACACTAGTGGATCCAAAAGTGGTTTGTGGAAAATAACACACATGCAATGAACACTGGTGGATCCATAAGTGGTTTGTGGAAAGAACACACATGCGAAGACACTGGTTGATACATATGTGGTTTGTGGAAAGAACACACATGCAATGACACTGCTTGATCCATGTATGGTTTGTAGAAAGAACACACATACAATAACTCTAGTCCTAGTTTTAGTATAAGAACACACGTGCAATGACTCTAGCGGGTCCACATGTAGTTTGTGAAACGAACACACATTAAATGACCAGTGGTTGATCCATAAGTGGTTTGTGGAAAAGAACACACAAGGCAATGATACTGGTGGATCCATAACTGGTTTGTGGAAAGAACACACATGCAGTGAACACTGGTGGATCCATATGTTGTTTGTGAAAAGAACACACATGCAATGACTCTAGTGCTGGTTTTAGTATAAGAACACACAAGCAATGACTCTAGTGGGTCCATATGTGATTTGTGGAAAGAACACACATGCAATGACACTGGTTGATCCATGTGTGGTTTGTGGAAAAAACACACATGCAATGACATTGGTGCATCCATGTGTGGTTTGTGAAAAGAACACACATGCAATGAGTCTAGTGCTGGTTTTAGTATAAGAACAGACATGCAATGACTCTATTGGGTCCACATGTGGTTTGTGAAAAGAACACAGATTCAATGACCACTTGTTGATCCATAAGTGGTTTGTGGAAAAGAACACACATGCAATGAACACTGGTGGATCATAAGTGGTTTGTTGAAAGAACACATATGAAGTTAACAGTGGTGGATCCATATGTGGTTTGTGAAAAGAACACACATGCAATGACTCTAGTGGGTCCATATGTGGTTCATGTCAGGAACACACATGCAGTGAACACTGGTGGATCCATATGTGGTTCATGTCAGGAACACACATGAAGTGAACACACATGCAGTGAACACATGCAGTGAACACTGGTTGATCCATAAGTGGTTTGTGGAAAGAACACACATGCAGTGAACACTGGTGGATCCACATGTTGTTTGTGAAAAGAACACACATGCAATGACATTACTTGATCCATGTGTGGTTTGTGGAAAGAACACACATGGAATGAACACTGGTGGATCCATATGTTGTTTGTGAAAAGAACACACATACAATGACACTGGTTGATCCATGTGTGGTTTGTGGAAAGAACACACATGCAATGACTCTAGTGCTAGTTTTAGTATAAGAACACACATGCAATGACTCTAGTGGGTCCACATGTAGTTTGTGAAAAGAACACACATGCAATGACCACTGGTTGATCCATAAGTGGTTTGTGGAAAAGAACACACATGCAATGACACCGGTTGATCCATGTTTTGTTTCTAGATATAAGACACATGCAATGACTCTAGTGGGTCCATATGTGGTTCATGTCAGGAACACACATGCAATGCCATTGGTGGATCCATGTGTGGTTTGTGGAAAGAACACACATGAAATGACTCTAGTGGGTCCATATGTGGTATGTGAAAAGAACACACGTGCAATGACCACTGGTTGA
>OU342740.1:198172527-198388868 GCA_910589775.1 Avena eriantha | reverse complement strand
GGATCCATGTGTGGTTTGTGAAAAGAACACACATGCAATGAGTCTAGTGCTGGTTTTAGTATAAGAACACACATGCAATGACTCTAGTGGGTCCACATGTGGTTCGTGCAAAGAACACACATGCAATGACCACTGGTTGATCCATAAGTGGTTTGTGGAAAAGAACACACATGCAATGAACATTGGTGGATCCATAAGTGGTTGTGCAAAGAACACATATGAAGTGAACAGTGGTGGATCCATATGTGGTTTGTGAAAAGAACACACATGCAATGACTCTAGTGGGTCCATATGTGGTTCATGTCAGGAACACACATGCACTGAACACTGGTGGATCCATATGTGGTTCTTGTGAGGAACACACATGCAGTGAACACTGGTTGATCCATAAGTGGTTTGTGGAAAGAACACACATGCAGTGAACACTGGTGGATCCATATGTTGTTTGTGAAAAGAACACACATGCAATGACATTACTTGATCCATGTGTGGTTTGTGGAAAGAACACACATGCAATGAACACTGCTGGATCCATATGTTGTTTGTGAAAAGAACACACATACAATGACATTGGTTGATCCATGTGTGGTTTGTGGAAAGAACACACATGCAATGAACCTAGTGCTAGCTTTAGTATAAGAACACACATGCAATGACTCTAGTGGGTCCACATGTAGTTTGTGAAAAGAACACACATGCAATGACCACTAGTTGATCCATAAGTGGTTTGTGGAAAAGAACGCACATGCAATGACACCGGTTGATCCATGTTTTGTTTCTGGATATAACACACATGCAATGACTCTAGTGGGTCCATATCTGGTTCATGTCAGGAACACACATGCAATGCCATTGGTGGATCCATGTGTGGTTTGTGGAAAGAACACACATGCAATGACTCTAGTGGGTCCATATGTGGTTTGTGAAAAGAACACACATGCAATGACCACTGGTTGATCCATATGTGGTTTGTGGAAAGAACACACATGCAATGACACTGCTTGATCCATGTGTGGTTTGTGGAAAGAACACACATGCAATAAATCTAGTGCTAGTTTTAGTATAAGAACACACATGCAATGACTCTAGTGGGTCCATATGTGGTTTGTGAAAAGAACACACATGCAATGACCACTGGTTGATCCATGTGTGGTTTGTGGAAAGAACACACATGTGATGACACTGGTTGATCCATGTGTGGTTTGTGGAAAGAACACACATGCAATGAGTCTAGTGCTGGTTTTAGTATAAGAACACACATGCAATGACTCTAGTGGGTCCACATGTGGTTTGTGAAAAGAACACACATGCAATGGCCACGGGTTGATCCATAAGTGGTTTATGGAAAGAACACACATGCAATGAACACTGGTGGATCCATAAGTGGTTTTTGGAAAGAACACACAAGCAGTGAACACTGGTGGATCCATATGTTGTTTGTGAAAAGAACACACATGCAATGACTCTAGTGCTGGTTTTAGTATAAGAACACACAAGCAATGACTCTAGTGGGTCCATATGTGATTTGTGATAAGAACACACATGCAATGCCACTGGTTGATCAATATGTGGTTTGTGGAAAGAACACACATGCAATGCCATTGGTTAATCCATCTGTGGTTTGTGGAAATAAAACACATGCAATGACTCTAATGGATCCATATGTGGTTTGTGGAAAGGAGCACACATGGAGTGAACACTAGTGGATCCATAAGTGGATTGAGGAAAGAACAAACAGGCAGTGAACACTGGTGGATCCATATGTGGTTTGTGGAAAGAACACACATGCAATGACTCTAATGGGTCCATATGTGGTTTGTGAAAAGAACACAAATGCAATGATCACTGGTTTATGCATATGTGGTTTGTCGAAAGAACAAACATTCAATGACACTGGTTGATCCATGTGTGATTTGTGGAAAGAACACATATGCAATGACTCTAGTGCTAGTTTTAGTATAAGAACACACATGCAATGACTCTAGTGGGTCCACATGTAGTTTGTGAAAAGAACACACATGCAATCACCACTGGTTGATCCATAAGTGGTTTCTGGAAAAGAACAAACATGCAATTAACACTGGTGGATCCATAAGTGGTCTGTGGAAAGAACACATATGCAGTGAACACTGGTGGATCCATATGTGGTTTGTTAAAACAACACACATGCAATGACTCTACTGGGTCCATATGTTGTTCATGTCAGGAACACACATGCAGTGAACACTAGTGGATCCATATGTGGTTTGTGGAAAGAACACACATGCAATGAACACTGGTAGATCCATAAGTGGTTTGTGGAACAAACACACATGTAGTGAACACCGGTGGATCCATATGTTGTTTGTAAAAAGAACACACATGCAATGACATTGGTTGATCCATGTGTGGTTTGTGGAAAGACCACACATGAAATGAACACTGGTGGATCCATATGTCTTTGTGAAAAGAACACACATGCAATGACACTGGTTGATCCATGTGTGGTTTGTTAAAAGAACACACATGCAATGACTCTAGTGCTAGTTTTAGTATAAGAACACAAATGCAATGACCCTAGTGGGCCCACATGTAGTTTGTGAAAAGAACACACATGCAATGACCACTGGTTGATCCATAAGTGGTTTGTGGACAGAACCCACATGCAAAGACCCAAGTTGATCCATATGTGGTTTGTCGAAAGAACACACATGCAATGACTCTGCTTGATCCATGTGTGGTTTGTGGAAAGCACACACATGCAGTAACTCTAGTGCTAGTTTTAGTAGAAGAACACACATGAAATGACTCTAGTGGGTCCACATGTAGTTTGTGAAAAGAACACACATGCAATGACCACTAGTTGATCCATAAATGGTTTGTGGAAAAGAACACACTTGCAATGAACATTGGTGGATCCATAAGTGGTTTGTGGAAAGAACACATATGTAGTGAACACTGGTGGATCCATATGTTGTTTGTGAAAAGAACACACACGCAATGACTCTAGTGCTAGTTTTAGTATAAGAACACACAAGCAATTACTCTAGTGGGTCCATATGTGATTTGTAGAAAGAACACACATGCAATGACACTGGTTGATCCATGTGTGGTTTGTGAAAGAACACTCATGCAATGACACTGGTGGATCCATGTGTGGTTTGTGAAAAGAACACAGATGCAATGAGTCTAGTGCTGGTTTTAGTATAAGAACACACATGCAATGACTCTAGTGGGTCCACATGTGGTTTGTGGAAAGAACACACATGCAATGACCACTGGTTGATCCATAAGTGGTTTGTGGAAAAGAACACACATGCAATGAACACTGCTGGATCCATAAGTGGTTTGTGGGAAGAACACATATGCAGTGAACACTGGTGGATCCATATGTGGTTTGTGAAAAGAACACACATGCAATGACTCTAGTCGGTCCATATGTGGTTCATGTTAGGAACACACATACAGTGAACACTGGTGGATCCATATGTGGTTCATGTCAGGAACACACATGGAGTGAACACTGGTGGATCCATAGGTTGTTTGTGAAAAGAACATACATGCAATGACACTTGTTCATCCATGTGTGGTTTGTGGAAAGAACACACATGCAATGACTCTAGTCCTAGTTTTAGTATAAGAACACACATGCAATGACTCTAGTGGGTCCACATGTAGTTTGTGAAAAGAACACACATGCAATAACCACTGGTTGATACGTAAGTGGTTTGTGGAAAAGAACACACATGCAATGGACACTGGTGGATCCATAAGTTGTATGTGGAAAGAACACACATGAAAAGACACTAGTTCATCCATGTGTGGTTTGTGGAAAGAACACACATGCAATGACACTGGTTGATCCATATGTGGTTTGTGGAAAGAACGCACGTGCAATGACACTGGTTGATCCATGTGTGGTTTGTGGATAGAACACACATGCAATGACTCTAGTGGGTCCATATGTGGTTTATGTCAGGAAGACACATACAATGACATTGGTGGATCGATGTGTGGTTTGTGGAAAGAACACACATGCAATGATTCTAGTGGGTCCATATGTGGTTTGTGAAAAGAACACACATGCAATGACACTGGTTGATCGATGTGTTGTTTGTGGAAAGAACACACATGCAATGACACTGGTGGATCCATGTGTGGTTTGTGAAAAGAACACGCATGCAATGAGTCTAGTGCTGGTTTTAGTATAAGAACACACATGCAATGACTCTATTGGGTCCACATGTGGTTTGTGAAAAGAACACACATGCAATGACCACCGGTTGATCCATAAGTGGTTTGTGGAAAAG
The DNA here is from genome assembly GCA_910589775.1 of Avena eriantha. Taxonomy (NCBI): domain Eukaryota; kingdom Viridiplantae; phylum Streptophyta; class Magnoliopsida; order Poales; family Poaceae; genus Avena; species Avena eriantha. The sequence continues at coordinate 198,384,579 of OU342740.1, read as the reverse complement.
AACACACATGCAATGAACACTGGTGGATCCATAAGTGGTTTGTGGAAAGAACACATATGCAGTGAACACTGGTGGATCCATATGAGGTTTGCGAAAAGAACACACATGCAATGACTCTAGTGGGTCCATATGTGGTTCATGTCAGGAACACACATGCAGTGAACACTGGTGGATCCATATGTGGTTCATGTCAGCGACACACATGCAGTGAACACTGGTGGATCCATAAGTGGTTTGTGGAAAGAACACACATGCAGTGAACACTGGTGGATCCATATGTTGGTTGTGAAAATAACACACAGACAATGACACTGGTTGATCCATGTGTGGTTTGTGGAAAGAACACACATGCAATGACTCTAGTGCTAGTTTTAGTATAAGAACACACATGCAATGACTCTAGTGGGTCCACATGTAGTTTGTGAAAAGAACACACATGCAATGACCATTGGTTGATCCATAAGTGGTTTGTGGAAAGAACACACACGCAATGAACACTGGTGGATCCATAAGTGATTTGTGGAAGGAACACACATGCAAAGACACTGGTTGATCCATCTGTGGTTTGTGGAAATATCACACATGCAATGACACGGGTTGATCCATATGTGGTTTGTGGAAAGAACACATGTGCAATGACATTGGTTGATCCATGTGTGGTTTGTGGATAGAACACACATGCAATGACTCTAGTGGGTCCAATATGTTGTTTATGTCAGGAACACACGTGCAACGCCATTGGTGGATCCATGTGTGGTTTGTGGAAAGAACACACATGCAATGACTCTAGTGGGTCCATATGTGGTTTGTGAAAAGAACACACATGCAATGACCATTGGTTGATCCATATGTGGTTTGTGGAAAGAACATACATACGATGACACTGCTTGATCCATGTGTGGTTTGTGGAAAGAACACACATGCAATAACTCTAGTGCTAGTTTTAGTATAAGAACACACATGCAATGACTCTAATGGGTCCATATGTGGTTTGTGAAAAGAACACGCATGCAATGACCATTGGTTGATCCATGTGTGGTTTGTGGAAAGAACACACATGCCATGACACTGCTTGATCTATGTGTGGTTTGTGGAAAGAACACACATGCAGTGAGTCTAGTGCTGGTTTTAGTATAGGAACACAGAGGCAATGACTCTAGTGGGTCCACATGTGGTTTGTGAAAAGAACACACATGCAATGACCACTAGTTGATCCATAAGTGGTTTGAGGAAAAGAACACACGTCCAATGACCACTGGTAAATCCATAAGTGGTTTGTGGAAAGAACACACATGCAGTGAACACTCGTGGATCCATATGTTGTTTGTGAAAAGAACACACATGCAATGACTCTAGTGCTGGTTTTAGTATAAGAACACACAAGCAATGACTCTAGTGGGTCCATATATGATTTGTGAAAAGAACACACATGGAATGCCATTGGTTGATCCATATGTGGTTTCTGGAAAGAACACACATGCAATGCCATTGGTTAATCCATGTGTGGTTTGTGGAAATAAAACACATGCAATGACTCTAGTGGGTCCATATGTAGTTTGTGAAAAGAACACACATGCAATGACCACTGGTTGATCCATAAGTGGTTTGTGGAAAAGAAAACACATGCAATGAACACTGGTGGATCCATAAGTGGTTTATGGAAAGAACACACATGAAAATACCCTGGTTGATCCATATGTGGTTTGTGGAAGGAACACAAATGCAATGACACTTCTTGATCCATGTGTGGTTTGTGGAAAGAACACACATGCAATAACTCTAGTGCTAGTTTTAGTATAAGAACACACATGCAATGACTCTAGTGGGTCCACATGTAGTTTGTGAAAAGAACACACATGCAATGACCACTTGTTGATCCATAAGTGGTTTGTGGAAAAGAACACACATGCAATGAATACTGGTGGATCCATAAGTGGTTTGTGGAAAGAACACACATGCAGTGAACACTTGTGGATCCATATGTTGTTTGTGAAAAGAACACACATGCAGTGACTCTAGTGCTAGTTTTAGTATAAGAACACACAAGCAATGACTCTAGTGGGTCCATATGTGATTTGTGGAAAGAACACACATGCAATGACACTGGTTGATCCATGTGTGGTTTGTGGAAAGAACACACATGCAATGACACTGGTGGATCCATGTGTGGTTTGTGAAAAGAACATACCCGCAATGAGTCTACTGTTAGTTTTAGTATAAGAACACACATGCAATTACTCTAGTGGGTCCACATGTGGTTTGTGAAAAGAACACACATGCAATGATCACTGGTTGATCCATAAGTGGTTTGTGGAAAAGAACACACATGCAATGAACACTGGTGGAGCCATAAGTGGTTTGAGGAAATAACACATATGCAGTGAACACTGGTGGATCCATATGTGGTTTGTGAAAAGAACACACATGCAATGACTCTAGTGGGTCCATATGTGGTTCATGTCAGGAACACACATACCGTGAACATTGGTGGATCCATATGTGGTTCATGTTAGGAACACACATGCAGTGAACACTGGTGGATCCATATGTTGTTTGTGAAAAAAAATACATGCAATGACACTGGTTGATCCATGTGTGGTTTGTGGAAAGAACACACATGGAATGACTCTAGTCCTAGTTTTAGTATAAGAACACACATGCAATGACTCTAGTGGGTCCACATGTAGTTTGTGAAAAGAACACACATGCAATGACCACTGGTTGATCCATAAGTGGTTTGTGGAAAAGAACACACATGCAATGAACACTAGTGGATCCATAAGTGGTTTGTGGAAAGAACACACATGAAGTGAACACTGGTTGATCCATATGTTGTTTGTAAAAAGAACACACATGCAATGACTCTAGTGCTAGTTTTAGTATAAGAACACACAAGCAATGACTCTAGTGGGTCCATATGTGATTTGTGAAAAGAACACACATGCAGTGCCACTGGTTGATCCATATGTGTTTTGTGGAAAGAACACACATGCAATGCCATTGGTTAATCCATGTGTGGTTTATGGAAATAACACAACTGTTAGAGAGAGAGGGGAAAAGGCGCTCTTAAAAAAGGCCAAATAACAAAAAAAAACTTCCACTTTAGGCGTCATGGCGCATGTAACGGCCAAGCCTTTGACCAGACGGCACCCCCCTCTGAGCGCATGTGAGGGTTTCGGAATATCGGGAGGGCAAAAGTGAGGATAAACGAGACATAATGTTGCTATAGGTAAATCTGACAAAAAGCTGAATTTGGCCTTACCATGCAATTTCGCTAGAGGTCCACAATGTAGCTATTTAAATCCCTAAAGTATGTGGTGCGTTGAAACCTAATGCTTTTCCACCGACACGTGTGTTGCAAAGTTGCTTAATCGTGCTTGCTTACACAAGTGGCCTACAGAGAAACTTATAGAAGCATGGGTAAACGAGCTTCATTTTGGCAAATTCGGGACAAGCTTTGTGCAATCGGCAGGCCTGGTTGGCTGGGCGGCTGCCCCGGGAGGCAGGGATGCTAGGTCCATGTCTATGCTTACACTTCTTGAACTTGTTAGGAATTAATAATAACTGTACACTTCCTTCTGTCCTGTCACGGTACGTCGTGTCAGCACAGCGCACCCGCTGCGGATCAGCAACGGGACGGTGGTCTACGTGACCGGTCTCTGCCACGCCAAAGCCACATCGCACACCCATCCCATCGCCTATCGGGACGGACGCCGAATTTAATCGCTAGGATTGGAAACCATCGGTGCTCGCCCGGTCAAACTTGCTTCCGCATGGGTATGACCGGAATATTGGTAAACGGAATTTAAGCATCGCCTTCCTTCTCCTCTGCACATCACTGTGCAAAAATCCCCAACTCATTCCTTCCGCCGCCGCCACCACCGCAAGAACTATCGACGCTGCCGCAGGCACCGCCTCCGCCTGGCCATACCACCGCAACAGATGACTCCACCGCCACGCACAGTCCCAGCCACCGCTACCGACCCTAGGCCACCGCCGCCGCATTAGCTACTGCCATGGATGCAGAGTACGGCGTGTTCGGCGACGGGAGCGACTACACCGACGAGTACACCGTCACTGCCCATGGCACCACCAAGCTGACGGTCTTCCACACAAATGCGTCAGCGGAGGTCGCCAAGGTCATCTCAATGTACGAGCGGTGGCTACAGGAGCCGATGGACAAGTATAAGATCGTCGGCCTTGACCTCGAGTATACCGGAGATAGGAAGAGGACGACGCTTTTGCAGCTGTCCATGCGCAACCACTACCTCCTATATCACGTATGTAGGGCCAAATTTGTATGCCCGGAGCTTCGCGAGTTCCTACACAGGAGGGAGATCTACTTCGCCAGCATCGACATCAAAAACAACACTCCGAAGCTAGAACGGGATCTCCTCGTTCATGTCGTCAATCACGTCAATATCCAACGTTTGTGGAGGTACCCGGATGGCAGTACGGGGAAAGCCGGCATGGCTAGACTTGCTGCCGACATCATCAACCGCGAGTACACTGGCATGAAAGTCGAGTTCCCGAAGCACCTACACGAGTGATGGGAGTGGAGGCACCTGGATTACAATGCGATCAAGTACGCAGCCAGGGACGCGTATGTCTGCTACGAGATGCTCAACAGGATCTGGCCGGTGGGTGAGTGTGATGTTTACCACTACTAGTTTTGCATTTCGTTCCTAGTTTTATCTCGCCTGTATTTTATCTCGCCTGTATTTTCTAAGCATTCTATGTGTAAGAACCAAGCTCGTATGATCCCTGTGCTATTAGCTACTTAACATGTATGCTCAACATTACCCCTTTTGTATGCTCAACATTCATTCTTACAAATTATGTCTGTGCCATTTGCATGCAGCAAAATCCAGGACTGACATGCATAAGGTGTGATACAGTCATAACCAAACCCAGATTATAGCGAGGATACAGTCATAACCAAACCCAGATTATAGTTTGACAAAGGTAATACACCACAGTTCGTAATTGCTCACATAGTGTACTTCTGAAATAACATGTTTTCATAAACACAACAATCATGCACTAATAGTCTACATCCCAGCCTGTTGGAGAACACAACCGATCCCAGGATGCCTTCGGTCGCTTGCCCCGGTTTGTAGATTCATCTACACTCCGGCATCTGGGAAAAACAACCTGCCTTGGTGGTGGTTCAATGATGCGATGCCTGGAACAAGATTTTACAATCTGGCGGTATAGCTTGTGGCTAACATACCCGTCAATTGTAGCATACTTCAGATTAGGTTCAGAAAGTGGCTTATCCTCCTAGTAATCATGGCCTAAACGCCTCCACGAACATCTCGGCAATCTGTCCTTCATGTCAGCGTACCACGTGTCGATGAGTTTGGAGGCAAGAGCGGCCATCCCGGTCTTGCCGCCCTTCGTCCCTGGGATCCAGTAAATTTCCTGGATGTCCACTCTACACTCCTTTGGGATTCTAATGTTGACAGTCGGGCTTTCAAGCAGTTTATTGTCATTCGTGATGTCAACACTAGTAAATGTTATGTGTTGGTTCACGAGAAAGTCATGAAACAGATCCCTAATGTTTTCGTCCCACCTGCATGAAAATGAATTCGGACAAATAATATAGCAATAACTTTTGCAAACAGACGGTTCAAGAACAAAAAGACAGCAAAGTCTACCAGATCCCGTCAGCCCTCTTCTCGCAAAAAGGCTGGTATACGAGGACGTGCCCCTTCATGGAGAGTTGCACCACGGCGATCCTACGGTGATCGCGGCTGTACTCGAGGTCGAAACCTACGAACCTGTTTTCTTTGAACTGCAGCCAACTCGTGTAATTATTCAGAGTGTTCCTCCCCGTCCGAGGGTCGGTGGTGTAGACGACATCGATCTTCTTCCCGCCATGTACTTCGATGTCGAAGTGCGCAGTTTCTTGCATGCCGTCGTTTCGGACGTCCGGAGCGTCCATGACTACAGGCAAGACGAAAAGGATACAGAGGAAGAGGGTGATGCGGTGGTGGAGGAAATGGATGAGGCTGTGGAGGAGAAAGACGATGAGGCTATGGAGGAGGAAATGAGACGGAGAAGTGAAAGATTGGAACCGCCCTTACCAATATCTAGAATGGTGCACGACCGTTCGTAGTAGGGTGAAGGTGGAGAAAACGGTGGTTTTACACGTCGACACTAGCGCTTCCTAAAATTTGTTCTACGCCACTTGCATGCAGTGGAATCGAGGTCTGCCATGCACGATCCAAGTCAAATGTAGGCACGTTTGCGCGTGCCGACCTTCACTCACTGACAGGTGGGATGCACATTTCTCTCTTACGATTTATTTTTTCACTTCCTCTAGACGGTTCCGGTGGCCGCCCTCAATAATTACGCCCCCTTATTGTCTTCCACGCAGACAAGAACCGGCGGCGGCAGCGGTTCCTTACAGATTCACTCCCCACTCGAACAACTGCCCCATCCCTGATTGCATCCCCTCTTGAATCCATTCGCCTCCTTATCACAATGCCTCCATTAATCTACCGGATAACAGACTCCATTTGCCGCTATCGGTAGAGCTTGGGGTAGCAGCAGGCTGAAGCGAAATGCATGCGACGACGACCCGTATGGCCAGGGTGACCGCTACCGCGAGGATTGGGGATGGTCGAACCTCAGCGCCGCGAACGTGCACAGGATCGCCAAGGGGTTGGACATCATCTCAGCCGGCCGCCTCGCTCGCTGCATCCCTGGCTACCGCTTGACGATGCGGAACATGGACGAACAACCGTTCGGCATGCCAGGCCTTCTTTACCCCGATAACAGCAAATGGACAAACGATCGCGATGGTCACGTAAGTTCCAGTATCTAGCTGAAGGGAATATGCCCGAGAGGCAATAATAAAGTGGTTATTATCTTATTCCATGTTTATGATAAATGTTTATTTTGCATGCTATAATTGTATTGATCGGAAACATCAATACATGTGTGTTTAATAAACAAAAAGGGTTCCTAGTTATGCCTCTCTTATAGACTAGCTTGTTGATTAACAAGATGATCAAGGTTTCCTGATCATAGACATTGGATGTTGTTAATAACAAGGTCACAACATTAGTTGAATGATGTGATGAACATTCATCCGAAGTATAGGATTAAGATCAAAGTCACTATGTTTATATTTCTATAACACTATACGAAGTAATCTTTATCCTTAGACCATGAGATCATTTTAATTGCTAACACCGGAAGAGTATCTTGATAACATCAAACGTCACACCGTAACAGGGTGACTATAAAGATGGGTTCAGTGCTACGAAGGTGTTATGTTGAGGCTCATGGATCAAGAGTGGAATTTCTCAATCCCGATGACGGATAGATATACTCTGGGCCCTCTCGGTGATATCACATTGAAATAGCTTGCAAGCAAGTGATGTGATCACTAGAATGTTATATCACGGGAACGAGAAAAGAGTGCATGTCGATAACGAGATCAAACTAGGTATGGAGATACCGATGATCGAATCTCGGACATGTAATATATCGCGAGACAAAGGGATTTAGTTACAAGCGTTAAAGGTTCTCACGATCACAGAAGTCATCGTTGAATGTGTAGGAGTTAGTACGGATCTCCGGGTCCCGCTGCTGATTATTGATCGGAGAGGGGTATCGATCATGTCTACATTATTCGTGAACCGTAGGGTGACACACTTAAGGGATACTGACACCATTTGGAGCAAATATGTTTCAGATAAAGATTTAAGAAAGTGCTGGAATTATTTCAATAGACACCGAAATTGTTTCGGGTGAAATTGCTGAAATTGGTTCTGCATGTAATATTGAAATGTTGCAAGGGGTTTTATGTGAATGTTTGTTAATTAAAGTAATTAACAAAATTCTGAATAAAAATAATAAAAGAGTTTTATTAAATGAGAGAGCATTAAATTTGGAGAAATTTAATGCATTTAAAGTGGAGACTTTGAAAGGGAATGTGAAGAGGCATTTTAATGTGGAGGGGTTACCACCACATGAATGGAGGAGGTGAAGAGACACCTCCTCCATGCGCCGGCCATGAAGGAGGGGCACCCCCCTGATACATTGCAAATGTATCTATAATTTTTGATGTTCCATGCTTGGTTTTATCTACTTTCTTATGTTTTGTCCACAATTTGGAGTACTTTTCATATGATTTCTTGGACTAACCTATTAACAAGATGCCACAGTGCTAGTTGCCTGTTTTCTGCTGTTTTTGGTTCCAGGAAGTCAGAAAATCAATATTCTCGGAATTGGACGGGACAAAAGACAAAGTTCCTATTTTACCGGAAGACTCACGGAGCCAGAATACGAGACGGAGGCGCGGGTCACCCTAGGTCGTGCCAGGGCATGGTGTGGTGGCCCCTGGCACCCCCTCGGTCTCCCCTCTAGCCTATAAGAAGCCTCCCGACACCAAAACCCTAAATCGTCAAGCCTCCAGCCACGAAAAGTTCCGCAACGCCGCCGCCACCAAAGGGGAGATTCGGGGGACAGAAAGTCTCTGTTCCGGCACCCTGCCGGGATAGGGAAGTGCCCCCGGAGCCATCTCCATCGATATCCACCACCATATCCATCACCATTGCTGATTCCCATGATGTGGAGGGAGTAGTTCTCTCTCGAGGCTAAGGGTTCTACCGGTAGCTAAGTGTTCATCTCTCTCTCTCTATGCATGATCTTATTGAGATCATGAGCTTGTAATCTATAGATCTACCTTGCTACTCAAGTGCTTTAATATATCTCTGTTCTCCCCATGTGTGTGAAAGTGACAGCGTGCACACCATGGTGGCACTTAGGCTAGAGATTGCAAATACTTGTTATGAGTTATATTTGGAGTTGGATGTCTTTATGAAATTGTGCTGTATGTTGGACTCATCTAGTACTCAAGGTGACAGTGTGGGGTTTTCTAGATGGGAAAGGCTTACTTTGAGGTGTGCTATTATAGCCCTACCATCGATTAGAGTGTTCAACCGGAGAGTAGTTAAGAGTAGTATCATGAGGAGAAGATATTTATATGAGAGTGTTCACTATTGAAAGTATGATCCCTAGGCCTTGTTTCTAAGCACTAAAACACCATTTGCTATTAGATCTATTGCATGTTTCCTTGCTTCCATCTTTATTTCAGTTTGAATTTAGTATTTTCCACGCCATCAACCTATTTCCTATCACCATTACCACTTATAATTATCCATCCCACTTGTGTTTCACTATCTCTTCGTCGAACTAGTTCACCTATACACCTGACAAGTGTATTGGGTGTGTTGGGGACACAAGAGACTTCTTGTATCTTGATTGCAGGGTTGCTTGAGAGGGGATACCTTTGACCACTTCCTCCCTGAGTTCGATAAACCTTGGGTGATCCACTTAAGGGAAAACTTGCTGCTGTTCTACAAACCTCTTCACTTGGAGGCCCAACAACTGTCTACAAGAATAGAAGTGCGTAGACATCACCCCCCCCCCCCTCCTCCTATAAAAGGCCACCCTCTCCTCACTTCTCAAACACACCTCCTTGTGAAGGATCTCTCTCCCTATCTAGTATTATTTCCCCATGGTCTCGGATTAGCGCGATACATGTTCTCGGTGGCTTTATCTGGAAAGGAGTTGCTTCTTCCGCTGCTTTGCTTGAGCGAGGGACGGAGGTTGTCGGGGTACCGGACGTGTGTGCGATCACGGATGCACCGCTGCTTTGCGGTGTTGGACTTGGTGGTGCTGGAGCTGGATCTGATGGACATGCTGGAGCCAGACCTGCTAGACTTCATCACGATCTTGAGATCGGCAAGTGTACGACTACATCAACCACGAGTTCCTACTCGTTAACAAAACTCGTTGTCTTCGAGGGTAAGTTCTCGATGGATGTATGTCCACCCGTTGCTTTGTACCTAGTAGATAGATCTTGGCGTGTAGTTCACATCGTAGGAAATTTTTTGTTTTCTATGCTGCGGACCCAACAGTGGTATCAGAGCCTGATCTGTGTGTAGGTGCTTTGCACGGGTAGTACACATATGTTTATATGTGGGCGATGATGATCATGTTATTGCATCTTCTATGTATTTTGGATATTTGTGGCATAGTGGGATGAAGCGGTCCGGACCAACCTTACATGTCATCGTACATGAGACCAGTTCCACGACTGACATGCAACTTGTTTTGCATAAGTGGCTGGCGGGTGTCTGTCTCTCCTACTATAGTCAATATCTGATTTACAACGAGTTGCTAATAACTTGGTTATCCTCGTTGTGGTTCATATTCGTGGTAAGAACGGTTCTATCTCCGAAAGCCCTAAGCCACGTAAAACTTGCAATTGATAAATTAGAGGCGTCTAGTTTAGATCATTGTTGGGCTAGTGTCTTGATATGGTATTATTGTAAGTAGATGTATGATAGATACTCTTACAACACACTCAACGTGTAAGTTCCATAGACCTTGGCCTTACACACAAAGGAATGATAGAGATCATACCACGATGCAAGTGATAGAGATCAAATGCATGGACCATATCATCTCACTTTACACATTATATGTTAGCATCTTATACTGCTAGTTTGGCGCATTTGGTAGCATTGTAAGATGATCCCTCATTTAGATATCAAGATAAAAAATGTGTTCTTCCTTAAGTATGCACCGTTTTGTGGATCGTGTTTTGAGACATCACGTGATGATCAGGTGTACTCGAATCTACGCTTTCATAGGAACGGGTGAAAGACAGTTTTACACATGCGAATACTAAGGTTCTTACTTGGCGAGCCTAGCATGTACAGACATGGCCTCGGAACACGGACCGAAAGGTTAAGCATGAGTCATATAGTTGATATGATGCCCATATAGATGCTCGCCTTTGAAGCTACATCAACTCACGTGATGATCGGACTTGGTGTAGTGGATTTGGTTCATGTAATCACCAAAAAGACACGAGGGATGTCGTTTTTGAGTGGGAGTTCATTTCTAATTTGGATTAGTCGAACCAAATTTGTCATAAATTAAATCAAAGTGAATTTGCATAGTTTGTTGTAGTCATTGGCATTCGTTTTCTACCTTATGCTTAGTTTTTATTTGAGATAATAGAACTATAGAATTCTGGATATTTACTTTACGAACTGGTATCGTATTGTTTTGAATGTCAATTTAAAGTTTATAAGTCCTATTGCAAACTTTCAGCAAACTCTATTTACTCCATGAAGTTTAATAAGTAGTATTAAATCAAGAGTAAGAATTCCAATGTTAGTATCTAAAGTATCATGTTTGCCTCCATGATTATTGATATTCAAAAGTTGTTTTAATATCAAGATTATATTGGAGCTGAAAATTGTTTTAGAAACCATCATGTGTGAAAGATATTGTGATATCTGAAACAATGTTTTTGGTAGCATTATGATAGAGTATAATTTAGCAGAATACATGTTCTCATATTGTATGAGAATTTGTGAAGGTTGGAGATGCTAGGCATCCAAATCTACCAAAAAGGTTTTGGGAACTGATATTGTACTCGCGATTCTTCCTTATAGGCTATAGTAGCTTGATCATGAAAGTTGTCATGATAAGGATGAATAGAAGATGTAAGTAAAATGTTTACTACACTAATAGATTACTAAAGAATGGATTTTTGAAAGAATGCCAAACATTTGATGATGGTGATCCACTTCAAAGTGCAAGTCCAAAGGTATTAGTATTTGACTATATACAAGCTTTGTACCATGTGTCATGTTGATGACACCACTATTGATGTTGATAGATTCTTTTAAAAGAAAAGGAATTGCTGAAAGAGAATCTATAAAATATTTGGCAGAAAATAAAAGGTTGGAGATGTCCAACTAAGGTATATAGAAGATATACATGTTATGGTTGTATTCCTTGCTTGTTAAACAATATGGTTCTTAGGTATTGGATACCGGTATTGGATACCGAATTGGTTGGTATGAAGTGTCATACAGGACAACGCAATTCATGAACTACAATGGCCTAAGTAACTAGCAAGAGAATGAGTGATGATGTTCATCGAAAACAAATAAAGTGTTATTGTGTTTTTTGTTGTCATCAAACCTAGCCTTCAAGATTTGTTTAAATAATTGTTATTTTGTTTCGGTATTATGAGAACAATGGCTGTTCAAATAATTACCGTATTCCATAAAGGATGGATGAACTTTTACAAGTCTAGTTGGAGAAATCACATCCATAAACACTATTGCTAAAATGCCGCAAGACAAATGATTGAAAGATCACTTATGAAGTGACATCGCTGTTTAAATTATATTTGAAAGAAAACATGAAGAAACTCCATGTTGATGGATTTTTGGAGTCTTTGATTTTGATCAATTGACGCATGTGAGACCTTCCTCGAGATAATTGAAACTCCGTCCATAGGCCAGAGAGGAACGGATGACTAGCTTATTGGAAATTGTGCATGCTGATGTGCATAGTCCATTATGTGTAGCCATATGCGATGGATCTTTTTGCTTCATATGCTTTCTTTGAAAATTTGAGTGAATATATCTGTATATTTACTTAATAAGGAAGAAGTATGAAACATTTGAAAGTTGTTCAAAGACTTTCAGGATGAAGTGAAAAATCATTGTAACAAGAAAATAGAAGAGTTTATGATTTGATCATAAAGGAAGATATTTGAGTTACATGTTTAGCAAAACACCTAAGATTTCAGGAATTGTTCCATGAATTTGGATTTCCTGGTAAACCATAGGAGTATGGCATATTCGAGAGATGAAATCAAACCATGTTTGACATGGTAAGATCAAAGGTGTCATTTATAAAACTGCCATTATGTTTTAAATATTGAAGCTTTAGAGACTACCGCTTTTACACTGAAAAGAGCACCATCGTGATCCGTTGAAATGACACCATATGAGTTATGGTTTGGGATAAAACCCAAATTGTTTTTTTTTCTTAAATTTTGGTATGTTATGCATAAGTAAAATGTTTACAACCAAAGTCGGATAAGCACGTCTTTGTAGGTTATCCCAAAGAATTTGTTGGGAATTTCTCCATAACACCGAGGACAAAAGAGTTTGTTACTTGGAATGTCAAGTTTCTTGAGAAGGAATTTTTCGTGAAAAGTTAAGTGGGAGGACAATAGAACTTTGAAAAGGTTGTTGAACCTTAGCTATATGTGCTAAGTAGCGCAGCACCGGAAAGTGTCCCGGTGGCGGCCACAATGCTCATGGCTCCCGTGATTACAAAGGGTGTGATCTCGGGGATTAGAGTTCCTATTGAACCATGTGGGTCGGTAAGAATCAAATAGTGTGATTTGATAAGTAAGTCATTATTGTTTTGACAATGATGAACCGACTACATGCAAAGAAGCGATGATGGGCCCTGACTCCATAAAATGACTAGAAGTCATAGAATCTGTGATAGTATCCATACACGAGAAATCAAGTGTCTGAACTTGGAAGACCCTCCGGAAAGGCGTGAAGCCTATTGGTTGTGTTTGGATCTATAAAGAAATAGACATGGATGTTTAACATTTGTGAAATAGTCGACATGTCGGAAAGAAGTTTACGACAATGTTCAAGGAGTTGACTATGACAAGATTTGATCTTTCATAGCGATATTTAGTCTTGACGGATTAATGTAGTAACCACTACATATAATTTGGTATATGGTAGTTGAATAAACAAAACAATGTTCTTCTAATAGAACGGTTACGTAGGACGTGTACATGACACGGTCCAAAGGGTTTTGTTAATTCAAAGGGTGCTAAAAGGGCATGCAAACTTCAATAGTTGAAGTAAGCATAGCGGAGTTGGAATCTTCACCATGATGAAACAGTTAAAAGAGTTTAAATTCATCAGAGATGATGAAGATGCTTGCATTTGCAAGAAATTAAGTGGGAGCGCTGAGACATATTTCTAATACATTATGTAGAGGACATATTGTTGATTGGAAATGATGTATCTTGTATTGACACAAGTTAAGAATTTCATTAAAATAAGATTTCGATGAAAGACTTGGGCAAACCCGGAATGTTTGGCATCAATATCTATATGGATAGATTAAGGCGCAAATATGGTTGTGCCAGACATACATATATGAGATATTGAAAGGGTTCAATATGGAAACAACAAGAAAGGTTCTTGCTGCATGGAAAGAATTGTATCAAGATTCAAGTGTTTCAACACTTGGTGAGTAAAATCACATGAAGATTTTGATCGATTATACCATGATATGTATATATCTAGAATGTCCTATGCTCTAAATGTTATGAGCATATACCATAATGATTCATAAGATGATCATTGGACAATAGTAAAGATATTCTTATGAGCTTTGGAAGAACTAAGAATATATCATGTATAAATGACAAATAGTTAAAGGTAGTTCATTGTAAAGTGTTACATTGATACTAATTTTGTCACAAGATACAAATTAAATTTATCTCAATTTAGACTATGGGTGGCACAATGTAATGGAAAGGATGTTCCATGATGGATTTGGATGAGTTCCAAAGTTGAGACATTGTGACGGATACTACAACAAAAGGCAAAGTATATAACTGCTATAGTAGCTGCAAAGGAGGGCATTTGTGTCAAGTAGTTTGTTATCAAACTAGGTGTGGTTCAAACTGGGCTAATACTATGAAGATATATTGTGTGACAATAATATCAACATATTTTGAGCCGAACGAACTAAAGGTCTCACCAAAGGACCAAATTTATACAATGCCATCTCATTTGAGAATGAGTGATGTGTAGAGACGCAAAGACATGCAAATACACACGGACCTGAAACTGTCAGATCCAGAGATTATGTTAACCACTAGCAATAGCGTATATGCAACACCAGAAAGCCATAGGTGTTCAATACGCAAAGTTTTTCAAACTAGATTATTCACTCTAGTGCAAGTGGGAGACTGAAGGGAATATGCCTGAGAGGCAATAATAAAGTGGTTATTATCTTATTCCATGTTTATGATAAATGTTTATTTTGCATGCTATAATTGTATTGATCGGAAATATCAAAACATGTGTGTTTAATAAACAAAAAGGGTTCCTAGTTATGCCTCTCTTATAGACTAGCTTGTTGATTAACAAGATGATCAAGGTTTCCTAATCATAGACATTGGATGTTGTTAATAACAAGGTCACAACATTAGTTGAATGATGTGATGAACATTCATCCGAAGTATAGCATTACGATCAAAGTCATTATGTTTATATTGCTATAACACTATACGAAGTAATCTTTATCCTTAGACCATGAGATCATGTTAATTGCTAACACCGGAAGAGTATCTTGATAACATCAAACGTCACACCGTAACAGAGTGACTATAAAGATGGGTTCAGTGCTACGAAGGTGTTATGTTGAAGCTCATGGATCAAGAGTGGAATTTGTCAATCCCGATGACGGATAGATATACTCTGGGCCCTCTCGATGATATCACAATGAAATAGCTTGCAAGCAAGTGATGTGATCACTAGAATGTTATATCACGGGAACGAGAAAAGAGTGCATGTCGGTAACGATATCAAACTAGGTATGGAGATACCGATGATCGAATCTCGGACATATAATATATCGCGAGACAAAGGGATTTAGTTACAAGCGTTAAAGGTTCTCACGATCACAGAAGTCATCGTTGAATGTGTAGGAGTCAGTACGGATCTCCAGGTCCCGCTGCTGATTATTGATCGGAGAGGGGTCTCGATCATGTCTGCATTATTCGTGAACCGTAGGGTGACACACTTAAGGGATACCGACACCATTTGGAGCAAATATATTTTAGATAAAGATTTAAGAAAGCGCTGGAATTATTTCAATAGACACCGAAACTATTTCAGGTGAAATTGCTGAAATTGGTTCTGCATGTAATATTAAAATGTTGCAAGGGGTTTTATGTGAATGTTTGTTAATTAAAGTAATTAACAAAATTCTGAATAAAAATAAAAAAAGAGTTTTATTAAATGAGAGAGCATTAAATTTGGAGAAATTTAATGCATTTAAAGTGGAGACTTTAAAAGGGAATGTGAAGAGGCATTTTAATATGGAGGGGTTACCACCACATGAATGGAGGAGGTGAAGAGACACCTCCTCCATGTGTCGGCCATGAAGGAGGGGCACCCCCCTCCTCCTATAAAAGGCCACCCTCTCCTCACTTCTCAAACACACCTCCTTGTGAAGGATCTCTCTCCCCCTCTAGTATTATTTCCCCTGGTCTCGGATTAGCGAGATACATGTTCCCGGTGGCTTTATCTGGAAAGGAGTTGCTGCTTCCGCTGCTTTGCTAGAGCGAGGGACGGAGGTTGTCAGGGTACCGAACGTGTGTGTGATCACAGATGCACCGCTGCTTTGCGGTGCTGGACTTGGTGGTGCTGGAGCTGGATCTGATGGACGTGCTGGAGCCGGACCTGCTGGACTTCATCACGATCTTGAGATCGGCAAGTGTACGACTACATCAACCACAAGTTCCTACTCGTTAACAAAACTCTTTGTCTTCGAGGGTAAGTTCTCGATGGATGTATGTCCACCCGTTGCTTTGTACCTAGTAGACAGATCTTGGCGTGTAGTTCACATCGTAGGAAATTTTTTGTTTTCTATGCTGCGGACCCAACACTAGCTTATTCGTTCAGTCATATCTTTGATTCATATGTGCTAAACTCTCATCGGAATCCTATGTTCCTTTCGTCAAACGTGTTGTGTGCACGCGCGGTTTGAACAAATCGAACCATTTAAGACTATTCTGTACAACGGAAGCTCTGCTCGTACCTGATATTCTGGTATTTTTGTAGTGACACAGTCTTACTTTAGGTGATAGACAAGTTGTCAATTTCGATTTTGCAATGGAATGCCTGCTAGGTGATATTCTGTTTCCTAAAATAAAAACAAACAGATTAGACGATTTAAGGCTGTTATGCCCCGAGCTGTTTATGATCATCGTCAGGAGTTTGTTCTGGGGGCTCTACTACTACTCCATATATTGAGTATCTTCGTAGTGACATAGGCACAATTTAGGCGATATCTGAGGAGACACTCGTACTTAGGCAATATCTTGTGTACTTTAATCTGAAGGTCCAATTGTCAAATTGTATTTGCAATGGAATCCATGCTAGGTGATTGTACCAACTGACAACAAACTCTGCAGAATATTCATGCACTGCTAGATAAGTGGTCTGAATCGTTAGTGGTGAATATCAAGGAAGAAAAAGAGACGGAAATGGAAGATGACCAGAACTGGGTGGGTGGCAACGGCGAGTGGCTGGTCCTTTTATGACAAGATGGCAGTACTTGGACTCTAAAAACGGCTACAGATCAGTGAGACTTCCAATGCCATCTTTGAAGGGTGTCGGCATTACTGCATTCAAAAACGGGTGGCCGCCGCCCATTTCCGAATTCGCTTACAGGTTCAACATGGTAGAACTTGACCTCGTGTAGGTACAGCTCCCACATAGACCGCGGGAGGGGGCGTGGAAGAACTGGGAGTACAACCTCTTAGCGGTGTTCGATAAGGCAATCACATTCATTAAATGCCCAAAAGACAATGAATGGACAGTCTTGCGCGACGACTTCCTACAGCCAGAGAAGTATGTCGATGTGGTCTTCACCTACGGCTACTCTTCGTACAGACCGCAACACATTTATGCGATCACTGAACCTAGCAGCGACGTGCGTGTTTGGGAGCCGTCCATTTGGGGTGAGTCATGGTGTCATATAGCATGTAAAATCCCATTCAAAATTCTGCTTACTGACTGTTAGTAACACGCAGGTACCCACGCAGCCCCGCGCATCATTCCAGCTCCGGTCATCGAAGATGTAGTAGCAGATGCTGAACTTGGGACACAGCATTGGTTCCTGGCACCTCTCGGAGACAACACGGAACAGGATGACATGTGGATTCATATCAGGGGAGCACTAAACATCGTTGGTGATACAATAGAACATATGGGGACACAACTTTCTTCATACCCATCACTGCGGTGCCACGTTTTCTCGAGGTCCGCATGCCCATCCAAAGACCTAGTAGAGCAAGTCTGGAGCAGATTCAACAATCTGAAGGGACAATCTATGTTTCTTGGGATCAACTACCCTTTCTTTGTCAGAGCCCCTAGAGCTATTGAACCTGTAATTGTTTAGGCAGCCCTGGCCCCTGATGCTGTTGCTACTGCTGCTGGTGGTGGTGGTGTTGGTGGTGGTGGAGCTGACAAAGAACTAGTTGTTGCTGCTCCTGGTGAAGCTGACGAAATACTTGGTGATGTTGTTGGTGAAGCTAACGAAATACTTGCTAATGCTGCTGCTGGTGAAGTTGACGAAATACCTACTGAGGTTGCTGCTAGTGAAGCTGACGAAATACCTGCTGAGGCTGCTGCCGGAGTCCAGGAAGAACATGCTAGTGTTGTTCCTGAGGTGCCAACACTTCTAGTGTTGATAGCAGACTGTGTGTTTGCTGCACACTCACGCGCTTATCATGTTGACACTCCAAATCCGACCTGGAGCTGAATCCACGTCAGGGGGAGGGGCCTACAATTGGCTCATCAGTGGGGTCGTACGATTTGAAGGAGAATGAAAGACGGCCAAACGCAGCATTCTGGTTCGTTCTGACAATACCACCAGCTCCAGGGACCTAGTGCTCATACTGGCAGATCCGATGAACCATTTTTCTTTATCTTTATCATTAGTTACGCTTATGTGTGTAAAGACTAAGCTGTGCTTATTTGTGTAAGACTAAGTTAGGCCTAACTGCGTAATATTCAGTGAAGCCCAGCTTTTCTTTCCACGCCCATAACAACAGAATTGCAGCATGGAACATACAAATGTAATGTGCATACCAGGCATTTTTTTCTCAGGATAACAACCACTTCAAGCAAATGATACATCGTGTACGCATTTGAACGCATCACTAGAATGTGCCACCTATTGATGATTGATGACATGGATCTAGCTTTTATGCGCGTATTTGCATTGAATCGCTATTTGATTTGTTCACATATTTTTTGGCAATGGCTGATGAACTCCACTCTCTTGGTAACTTGCTTCGTCAGCGAGCAATTGTCGATGCAATGCAAAGTACAGAACATGGTCGCCATCGTCATTCCATTTAGGTTCTCTATGTTTCGTCATCACGGAGCTATTAATTTCAAATGAAAATCTAGTAAACAGCATATGTGTACATTGTTAGAGTATGCTACGGCCACGGTACATACATGTTTTTCTACAATCACAAGAAGAAAACTTGATGCATTTTCACCTTGTTGGTGTTGTGCCGAACTGGGTGGATGCGGCTTTGGGGTTCGGAGAGGAAGGCGTCGTAGCTCGTACGTGTGCTACCATGGCGACGGCGAGCTCGGAGTCTGGAGGAGGCCAATGATGGCTCAATGCACGGTGCCAAGAAAAATGCTTAAAGGCGGTGTTGATGTAGAGCTCGTTGGGAACCCCAAGAGGAAGGTATGATGAGCACAGCAACAAGTTTCCCTTAGTTATGAAATCAAGGTTTAATCGAACCAGTAGGAGCAAGTAAACACCTCAAAGGTGTTACTAGCTGAGCTTTGGCAGGGCGCACTACCGGTGCTACTAGCAACGTGGAGACCTGCACAACACAACCACAGAACTTTGTCCCCAACTTGCGATGAGGTTGTCAATCTCACCGTGTTTTGCGGTAAACAAAGGATTAAACGCATCGAATGGGAAGAAGTAAAAGTTTGCAGAATGTAAACACAAAGAAGTAAAAGATTGTAGATTGTATGTAAAGAGAAAGGACCGGGATCCATAGTTCACTAGAGGTGGCTCTCCTTAGATAGATAACATGCTGGGTGAACAAATTACAGCGGGGCAATTGACAAACACCGAGAAAGCAATACATGCATATACTAATCAGCTTGACTCCTTTGAGACTTGATTGGGCATTACAACATTATACATAGACCGCCATCCAACTGCATCTATGACTAATAATCCACCTTCAGGTTATCATCCGAACACCCTCCAGTATTAAGTTGCAAGCAACAGATTATTGCTTTACGAACTGCGTGTAAAGTAAACAATATGATTGTTCTATGAACAAAGGATTGTTGTTTTCTCCCTAGTAGCAACAGCACATCTAGTACCTTAGAGATTTCTGTCACTTTCCCAGATTACCAGAGGCATGAACCCACTATCGAGCATAAATACTAACTCTTAGAGTTGCTAGCATCTACTCGGCCAAGATAGCTACTATCAACGGAAAGCATGCAAGATCTCAAATAACAAAGACATGATAGAATCAATAATCAATCTGAAATAGCATCTCAATATCCATCGGATCCCCGCAAACACAACATGCAGAATTACAAATAAATGATCTTGATCATGAACGAAGCTCACAAGATCTAGACATGAAAGCACAAAGGAGGAGAACCAGCCATCTAGCTACTACATGGATCCGTAGTCCAAGGATGCACTACTCACGCATCACACTGGAGGCTTGCATGGTGATGAAGAAGACCTCCAGGGTGAATTCCCCTCTCCGGCAGGGTGCCGGGAAGAGCTTCAGATCCCTCCCGATCTAGGGATGGAGATGATGGCGGCTAGAGACTCTTTCGTAGATTTTTGATCGGGTACTTAGGGTTTTCGTCCCGAGGGCAATAAATAGGCGGAAGGAGAGGCCGAGGGGGTACCGGGAGCGGCCACACCACCCCCTGACGCGGGCCAGGTGGTGTGGTGGCCCCCTTGCCCCTCTCCGTCTCGTATTCTGGCACTTGATGACATCCGGAAAAATAGGCACTTTGGCTTTTGTCCCGTCCAATTCCGAGAATATTTATTTTCTGACTTTCCTGGAACCAAAAACAGCAGAAAACAGGCAGCTGGCACTATGGCTCTTGTTAATAGGTTAGTCCAAGAAATCATATGAAAAGTACTCCAAAGTTGGAACGAAACACAAGAAAGTGGATAAAACCAAGCATGGAACATCAAAAATTATAGATACATTTGCAATGTATCAACATCCCCAAGCTTAACTCCTGCTCGTCCACGAGTAGGTAAGTGATAAAAAGAAAGAATAATTTTTGAGGTGACATGCACCATCAAAGACTTGATCAAAGTATTTTGCAAAACATTCAAAGCTGGGATCATAATACTTCAATCATTGCATGAAAGACAAAGTTCTGGCAATAAGCAAAGAAACTATGATGCAACATGAAAAGGCACAAACAAAAGATTCATGAATAACAATGCTTTGCAAGACGTTTGTTTGTTTCACATAAAGAAAACATAGCATAAAAGTATTCAACTTGTCCCTCAGTAGAGTAGCAAATATAAATGCATAGGACACCTTCAAAGTTCATAAGAGTGACTAGATACAATAGTTTCAAACAAGCAATAACACGTTATGCATCAATCAACTAGTCTTGGGACAATGCACATAGAACTAAGAATGGCCACTATGCTCTCAAAGTAGGTGCATAAATATAGAAGGTGGAGACTCAATATAATGGTGGAAGAAAGGCCTTTTGTAAAAGGAAGTAGGGATTCAAGTCTCATAAAGAGCTTCCAAAAATTATGGTACTTGTAGTTTTCAGCTCTCATTGCCCCTATCATAAGCATCTTGAAGGTGATTAAGGTTAAAGTGACAGAACTAAGAGGATATGCTTGACAAGTTATAAACCGAAATCTCATGCCCCTTACTTACGAAGACCGATCCTCATGCTACTCAACTTCAGTCACGAGTAAGTTCTTGTCATTGTAAGTATATGTGTATCACTAAGAACCACCAACGGGGTACCCCTTGCACATGATACGGGAGCTTTCCCATAATCAAAATGACAAGGCAAGCAGACAATGAGCGTCTCAGCGATCTTTTTATTTGCTATTTGCATAGGTTTTTATTGAGGATGCTTCATAGAGTGCTCATTATGGTAATGCTGCAAGTTTCAACCATGATTAGGCATGGCTTAGGCTAGCGGCTCAGGCGTTTCTCTAACACACATACAAACTCCATGATCTTACAAGTTCCACTTTTATTTCACACCACCGGGATCTGTAAGCAAAAGAACATGATATCAACGGGGTACAAAGTACAAGTGCAATGTTAAAAGCGTTCCCCATGGTACATGGTTCTGCTAATTTCAACTTATAAAGCGCAAGCATATACGCAACAAAGAAGGACCCAATGGTTCAAGTTTATTAGAGGCAAGTAAAGTAAAGTGTGCCTTCAAGTTCGTGAGAGCTTTAATCACTAGTTTTCTCATAACAAGTTTAATTTGGAAGGTAAACAAAAGCATGAATATACTTGGAATAGCATAAGCTAGTAGGTAGGTATGGTGTA
This sequence comes from Avena eriantha, assembly GCA_910589775.1. Lineage (NCBI taxonomy): Eukaryota > Viridiplantae > Streptophyta > Magnoliopsida > Poales > Poaceae > Avena > Avena eriantha. The sequence continues at coordinate 198,362,348 of OU342740.1, read as the reverse complement.
CTCTTTGGAATAACTTGGTTTAGGGAGTTGGATGCATGAGTGGAACTCATACTTGGTTGTGGAGGCTAGCAAAAGACTAGGAGCGACAAACTAAGAGAGCAATAATGGCCATAATCATGCAGAGCGACAAAACATCATTGATCAAAGCATAAAGTGATACTACAAGTTGAAAACTAAAGGATCATAAAGGCTATGGTGACTTGAGATAGTCATAACATGGTGTGAGCATGTGCCAAGTCAACCCAAATGAAACATCAAAGGAGAATACCACTATACTATGCTTTAATATGCTAAAACAACGCATGATTCATCCAAGGCACATTAAGCAATCTCAATTGTTTATAACAAGTCATGCTACAGAAAAGAATACTAAGCAAAAAGCCAAAACAATATCAAGCATGGCATGACAAAGCATAGGCCACAGTCAAAAACAAGCTCTTTTTACCACATAAGCATGAACTTTCCTACTCTTTTCCAAACCAAACCAAACTATTTGAAAACCAATGTATGAAAGAGGGGGTCCAACCAATTTATTCAGAAAACTAAGCAAACCAAGAAAACTAAAAACCAAAACGAAAACGAAAAAGAAGACGCTCCAAGAAAAACACAACTGTGCATGAAATTATAAAAATGAAGCGTTTGGAAGAAACCTGAGATTTTTATTGATGAAGAAGGGGATGCCCAAGGCATCCCCAAGCTTTGACGCTTGTACTTCTTGGATATTTATTGGGGTGACACGCATGGCATCCCCAAGCTTGAGCTTTAGTCCATTCTCCATCTCATTACTCATTCCTTCCATACACCTGAAATTTTTCCTTCATACAAAACTTCACACAATCTTTATTAGCAACATTAGTGCACTTAAGATAAATAAGTCTTAAGGTTCAGTTCTAACACCAAATAAACTTCCATTAGAACACTAGCTACTGTAGCACTTCCCTCAAAAAGCTCAATTCCCCAAAAGAACTCAAGAAGGAACCAACAAGAAGCAAATGCAGAAAATGGCAGAAATCTGTCAAAACAAACCAGTAGGTAAAGACAAATTTTTTTGAAGACCTTCTGTTGCTCAAATCAAAATGTGTTGAACTAATGAAAGTTAGATAACAACCTGGGGCAGAAGCAAAAAACATTACAACTCAATCCTACATACAGAGCTCTCTCACGAATGTTTACGGTGAAGCACAGAAATCTGTTTTGGGACAGCAACTTTCCCGATCATTACTTCTCTCTCATTAGAGGTTACTCTTGGCACAAAAAGCAAATAAAAAGGATAAGGAGAGGTTATTACAGAGGTAATAACTTCCAAGGTTCATCTAAAACTTTTGGGTTATCTCCTAATAAGTACTTTTCTTTAACGCCTTTAAGTTAGGCATAAGAAGCAAAGAAAGAATCAAGTATTCTCATATGAAGAAGCATTAAGATCAATACCAGAAATATTTTCAACAAGGCAAGGTATATCATCCAAATAAGTTCTAGAGGATCCTCTCTCAATGCTCTTAGGTTCACTATTCTCATCAAAAGGGTTTGCAGGAACAATCCAATCAAGATTATTTTCTATGGCATCATGTATAGCTACTAGTTTAAAGGGTATTGGTATCTTAGATTCCTCCCCACTAGGTTCGGTTTTGTTCATCTTTTCTCGTGTACCAACAACATCTACACATGATCCTATCATATTGAAACGTTCAAAGACTTTCCTAGCTTCCTTGGCAACATCATAGAACTCTTTAAACAAAGTTTCTAAAATGAAATCCCTCTTTTCAGGATCCTCAATTTCTTTAAGCTTAAGAAACATTACTTGCATTAAGGGGTTGAGGTTAACAAACCTAGCTTCTAATATGTGAATTAAAGAAGCTGCAGCAATCTCATAGTTTGGAGCAAGTTCTACAAGGGATCTATCCTCAGTATCTTCATGCTTACTAACATGATTAAAGAATTCTTCAATGTTATCTTTCCCAATTATAGAACCACTACCAATTGGAAGGTCTTTTAGGGTGAATGTAGGGATCAACATGGTGAGCTAAGGAAGAGGTGACAACTAAAGGAGACTTAATTTTTTTGTGTTTTTGAATAACAAAGCAAACAAGTAAAACTATTTTTTTGTGTTTTTGAAGAACAAAACAAGCAAACTAAGCAAAAAAAGAAACTAAGCAAAACAAAAACAACAAAGTAAAGAGATTGGTTATGAGGGACTCCCCTTGTGAAGATGTCCTTGACTCCCCGGCAACGGCGCCATAAAATCGCTTGATGGCTCAATGCACGGCGCCCAAAAAAATGCTTGAAGGCGGTGTTGATGTAGAGCTCATTGGGAACCCCAAGAGGAAGGTATGATGAGCACAGCAGCAAGTTTCCCTCAGTTATGAAACCAATGTTTAATCGAACCAGTAGGAGCAAGGAAACACCTCAAAGGTGTTACTAGCTGAGCTTTGGCGGGGCGCACTACCGGTGCTACTAGCAATGTGGAGACCTGCACAACACAACCACAGAACTTTGTCCCCAACTTGCGATGAGGTTGTCAATCTCACTGTGTTTTGCGGTAAACAAAGGATTAAACGTACCGAATGTGAAGAAGTAAAAGTTTGCAGAATGTAAACACAAAGAAGTAAAAGATTGTAGATTGTATGTAAAGAGAAAGGACCGGGAACCATAGTTCACTAGAGGTGGCTCTCCTTAGATAGATAACATGCTGGGTGAACAAATTACAGCGGGGCAATTGACAAACACCGACAAAGCAATACATGCATATACTAATCATCTTGACTCCTTTGAGACTTGATTGGGCATTACAACATTATACATAGACCGCCATCCAACTACATCTATGACTAATAATCCACCTTCAGGTTATCATCCGAACCCCCTCCAGTATTAAGTTGCAAGCAACAGATTATTGCTTTACGAATTGCGTGTAAAGTAAACAGTACGATTGTTTTATGAACAAAGGATTGTTGTTTTCTCCCTAGTAGCAATAGCACATCTAGTACCTTAGAGATTTCTGTCACTTCCTCAGACTACCAGAGGCATGAACCCACTATCGAGCATAAATACTAACTCTTGGAGTTGCTAGAATCTACTCGGCCAAGATAGCTACTAACAATGGAAAGCATGCAAGATCTCAAATAACAAAGATATGATAGAATCAATAATCAATCTGAAATAGCATCTCAATATCCATCGGATCCCCGCAAACACAACATGCAGAATTACAAATAAATGATCTTGATCATGAACGGAGCTCACAAGATCTAGACATGAAAGCACAAAGGAGGAGAACCAGCCATCTAGCTACCACATGGATCCGTAGTCCAAGGATGAACTACTCACGCATCACACCGGAGGCTTGCATGGTGATGAAGAAGGCCTCCAGGGTGAATTCCGCTCTCTGGCAGGGTGCCGGGAAGAGCTTCAGATCCCTCCCGATCTAGGGATGGAGATGACGGCGGCTATAGACTCTTTCGTGGATTTTTGATCGGGTACTTAGGGTTTTCGTCCTGAGGGCAATAAATAGGCGGAAGGAGAGGCCGAGGGGGTGCCGGGAGCGGCCACACCACCCCCTGGCGTGGGCCAGGCCTAGCCATGCGGCCAGGTGGTGTGGTGGCCCCCTGGCCCCTCTCCGTCTCGTATTCTGGCACTTGATGACATCCGGAAAAATAGGCACTTTGGCTTTTGTCCCGTCCAATTCCGAGAATATTCATTTTCTGATTTTCCTGGAACCAAAAACAGCAGAAAACAGGCAGCTGTCACTGTGGCTCTTGTTAATAGGTTAGTCCAAGAAATCATATGAAAAGTACTCCAAAGTTGGAACAAAACACAAGAAAGTGGATAAAACCAAGCATGGAACATCAAAAATTATAGATACATTTGCAATGTATCAGCCAACAGGACCGAGCATGGTCGGCATGGTGACAGATCTCACCCGGGAATGAATTCCCGCCCCCGCACCACGCCATGGGTGCGGTCATGGTGAGGGCGATATCCGATTCGGGATGGGTAGGAGAACGGGGCCGAGCAGGTTCGTCCAAGTTCTAGCTTCGCGCCACAGCCGTGACCACAGATTGTTGCCCCGGAGGAAGAAGAAGGCGTAAAGGATGCATGCGCCAATGCTTCAAGCCTACATGGCAGCCACGACGGCAGCGACATAACGGCGAAAGCTGACAGGGGGGCCAACTTTACGGCCGTTAGCCTGATTTTTTGTATTGAAACATAAAGTTGAATTCATGCCGAAAAAGACCCTCTGAGTATTTGGCACGCCAACTTTGGGCAACGCAGCTGATTGTAAGCAACTTGGGTACCGCGTTGCCTGGCCACCCCAACTTTCGGGCCCCAAAATGATATTCTCAGCTCAGAGGGCTTCATGATGGATGCACGCCAGGCGCCATTAGTGCCGCGGGTGCCCGTACCCTTCTTCCCAGCGGCGGCGGTGCTGGTGCTCGCGGTAGTAGCACCGCCCTTCTTCTTGGCGGCGGCAATGGTGGCCGCAGATCCAGCGGCGGCGCCTCCCTTCTTCTTGCCCATCTTACGATGGCGACGCGAGCGGAGAAAGTAACTAGGGAACACACGGAATTGGTCCAGTGCCGTGAAGAGGAAGTGCGCAAGGAAGCAGAGAGAACATCAATGGCGTAGGAGGCACAAGGAAGAAGAGAGATGGGGAAAATTACCGCAGCTGGGCTGCTACTTAACCTCCTCGCATGTGTCATCCAATGGCCAACGGAAACCCTACTGAACGCGTGGCACACATCGCCATCGACACGTGGCAAAGCTGAACCACGAACCGTCCCCCACTACTTCCATTACACACGGAAATCGAGGAGACACAGTTAAAACAGAAGACTACACATGCCCAGTCAAATCAAAGTCAGGAAGTGGGACCCACCACTCGTCACGTCCCGTCAAAACCGCTCACGCGGGCAACTGAAGTCATCATGTCGGCAGCACTGACGTCATAACTCAACAAGAAGAAGAATTTGACTACTTTAATCCTTGCTCGAGTCTTCGACTCAACCAAGCACTCGGGGGCCACTCCCATAGGGAGCGCTGGCCGCGCACCCTACGATCATTTTTTATGCAGGTGTATAAGCATTCAAGACAAACCCATCACTCGAATCAACGATTCGATTGTGAATTACGGGTTACTCCCATAGGGAGCGCCGGGAGCATATTCGACTGAAACAAGCAATAAAAGATGACAGTAGTCGCACCAAGATTTTTAGTGCCCACTCGAGTCTACGACTCAAATAGGCACTCGGGGGCTACTCCCATAGAGAGCGCTGGCCGTGCAACCTATAATTATTTTTCCTTGTACATTGTGTTGTGTGTCGATAACATCCACACTCGAATGCTATGGCGACTCCGCCTCATATTCTCCCTGCAAAGAGACCGTGTCTCCTGGGTCACCTGAATCATCTCCGCGATGAAAAAAATTCGGATGCCGCGCTTACAGCGTGAAGATAAGACCTGAATAAGGTCTAGCAACGCATCTGCTGCGCACTACCAGAAATATATCCGTGCCTGCAGGTACGATGAACATGCCTTGATGGACGCGTCGAGTGCTTACAGTTATACACTGGAATTCCACTCCTGTAAGACCTCCACGGCTTGAGTCGAATTACGCCAGCACTTTTCCAAATTCGAGTCCGGGGACTCAAGTTTTAGTAGATTGCGTTGTTTTGCCCTAAGGCAGTTAACTAATACCAATACATCGGGTAAATCAGGCACATATATCAACAATCCCTATGACACAGACAGAACATTCGAAAACGGTCATGCACTCGAAAGACTTCATAAAGTCTCTAGTTGAATTTGCGATTCCACTAGACACTCGGGGGCTACTGACATGGGTATACCCTACAGGTACTCGAGCTTGGCATATACGGACCAGATACGGCAGAAGCCCACGGCGTTGCCAAGGCCAAATACAAGATTCGGGTGATCCACGAACTCTTTGATTTCTTGCAGCGCAAGATGAAGCTCAAGATAGAAAGTTCAAAAGGGTGAACCCTAATATGTAACCGACTCGACCTGCTACCCGAGACCCAGCCTATCTATATAAAGGCTGGGAGGGGGCGACGAGGAGGGCAATCACAATACTAGTTTCACCACCATCGCCAGATTGCATTTGCGCACCCCCTGTAATCTTCGATTCCTTTGTTAATTCCAAGAGAAGACAAGAATAAGTAGGGACCTCTACGAGGCCTGAACCTGGGTAAACCTTGCATCCCTTTGTGCTTGTTTGCTAGCCGACTGATGCCTCTAGTTCTCCTTCCTTCTCCAAAACCCAAGTCCATAACAATGGGCATTGACGAGTTAAACCCTCGGCACATACTGTACAAGAAGGCTCCTCCATATGCACCACTTGTCATGAGACTCATCAACACCCAGGAACATGGTTCTCCACTTGGCTTGGCTCCCAACCTTACCGAGCACACTCTTGTATCACTGTAGCAGAAGGGACGCATGGGACCTCCTCTTAGATGCTCCTATGCCAGTGAGGAGGAGGAGATCTCTGAGACCGAGAGGGCCCCTCTCCTACTAGGGCTCAGAGGAAGAGTGACTCTAATGCACCTCTACCTCCCATGACACGTGACTATGTACATGAGAGGGTCAAGAAGGTATCATTATGGGAAAGGACCCTTTGTTGCATGAATGTGGACATCTGCAAGCAACAGCATGCCTCCTACAAGAGCAACCATCGCATAGAGAAACTCCTCAAGGAGATTAAGGCTCAGGGTGAAGAGGCTGATGAGGAAGGACAGGATGAGTACACTAATGAGCATGGCGCTCAACCATCCACTGAGTCAGACTACACTCTTTCTTTTGGGGCATGGAATGCCCAACAAGATAGTTTGGTGGATTGGAAGACATTTTCTGATGTCACCTCTGGATATGGGTACCAAGGTACCTCCTCTTCTCGCCCTCACGGCAAAGGGCATGCAGCTCCAGATGGTGATGATGACTATGATGATGCTGATGAGAATCAGGATATGGATGAGGAGGACGAGGATGATGACGACGATGACTACTAATCCGTTGGGGCGCTAGCTTAGGTATTTTCCCTTTTCGGCGTTTCGATGCGAAAGGGGGAGAAGACATTGTCATCGGTATTTGCATGGGCTTGGGCTATTTGATTCTTATTTGCTATCTCGAACTTCGTACTTATTTGCCTTATGTGCCTGGGAGATACTATTTGCTATTTGTGTGTGACTTTGTGGGTGCTCCTACATTATTATAACTCGTGTGAGAACTATGTGCTTTATCTATGTACTACCTGTCCTGCATGTTTTATGTGTTTATCTTAGTGCACATAGTCAGGGGGAGAATTTTTATACACTGTTATAATTCATTGCAAATTATTCCATGCAAAATCACTTGTTGTCATCGAACACCAAAAAGGGGGAGATTGAAAGGACATTTACTGTCATAATCACTTTTGGTGTTTGTGAACAACAAGTAGATCATTTTACAGTATGTTATTGTCTACAGGTTGATATAATGCAAAGTGAAAAGGACATCTGGCCTACGGAACTTTTCCTGCAATATTTACATGTTCCTGGGAATTCCAGACCAGAGTCTCCGGTTTGCCTAGACCGAAGTCACTGGTGTGGTCTGGAGTTTCCCAGGAATCCCTGGAGGGGGCTCCAGATTTCTGCCTGGGTCAGCCAGATTGGTGGTCCGGAGCAAGGTCCGGAGACTGACTGGAGTCTCCGGTCCAAGCCTTAGACCGGAGTCTCTGGTGTGGGTGGACTAGATTCTCCGGTCCACTTGGATCTCAGAAGGCATGGGTCAGCCAGATAGCTAGTCCGGAGGCTGGTCCGGAGATGGGCCAGAATCTCCGGTGTAGACCATAGTCTCCGGTGTGTAGACCGGAGTCTCCGGTCTGACTTTTCTCCAACGGTCAGAAAATGGTTCAGTGGACCGAAGGGCTATAAATAGAGGACCTTATCCCCTTCCTCCAGCTGCTCGACCCACTGAAGAACACCATCTCCATTTGAGCCACCAAATCAACAAGATCATCCAACCATCCACAGTCATTGATCTTTGGAGAATCGAAGGAGGAGGCCTTGATCTACAGCTTCACCAAGAGAGATCTTCATTTCCCCCTCATTCACTTGCGGGCCCCCATGCTCTAGTGTTTCTTTGGAAACCCTAGCTTTTGATTTGGTTCTTACAAGCTTGTCTTTGATTGTTTGACAGCTTGCTTGTATTTGGGACCCTCCAATTAAGTTGTGGATGTGTGCCCCAAACTTGTTGTAAAGGTGCCGGCTTCCACCTCGAAGGTTGTCGTATAGTGGAAGAGGTCAATCGAGCCTGTTGGGGGTGAGGTTCATCGGAGAACAAGGGAGGCCTCTCGTGGCGTTGGTGGTTTGAAACCACCCCCTCTCCAAACATAAACGTACTTCCTCTCAAAAGGAAGGAACTACGGGAAACAAATCATTGGGTCTCCGTGTGCTCCACTTTGGTTCCATATATCCTTTACCACACTTTACTTATCTAGTTCTTGCTTAGTGTTTGTGGTAGATTGACATATAGGTAAATTCACCATAGTTGCATGATCTAGAGAATTTACCTTTTGTGTCAAATCCTAAGTTGAAAAAGAGTAAAATTTGAAGTAACACCTATTCACCCCCCTAGGTGCCCATACGATCCTTTGAACTGTGACCCAAATACTCTATTTTTGTAGTTGCATGTATAGAAATATTATGCTTTGCTATATCCTATTATTTTCGTAGTACTCCTTGTTAGGTGAGCCACCGTATGATAAACGTGCTTAGATGTGTTACTTAGATGAGGGTAGGATTCACCATGACGAAATATGTTTTTGAAATAAATTGTTTTGTGAAAACCAATACAACTTAATTAATGAATCACCTGGGTGTCATGGGATTGATTTTTTCTGGATGGTATAATGCGGAAAGGCACCCAGGCCTCAGGGGAATATTTAGTGTCTTGTTTGGTATCTTACGTGTGCAACCATGTGCTAGTGAGTTATGGGTGGCTGGTTGGAATTAGTAGATCGTGGTGATCCGAACCCTTTGTATCCAAAGATATAGTGAATGGTAGGTTAGAGCGGTGCGTGGATGGGTTTGAGGAATTACTTCCCGAATTGTATCTTCTTAGACTTCTCCTTATTGTGACTCAAAATGTGTGTCATGGTAAGAGCGGGTTGACCAGGTCACATGGGTGAAGTGTACACCTCCTGCGGGATGTAAAACTAAGTACTTAGCCATATCCCCGGTTACAGACACATTGAGTTGATGAATTTAGAGGATATGACATGTTCTCGCTCATTCTAATTTCGTAAGTTGATCAAACTTATGGTTGAACTTAATAGGGTTGTGTGATGAAAAATCAAATGATTTACAAATGATAGGATGCACTTATTTTGATGTTGCAAATATGCCTTGAACTCCACAACCCAAATAAGCATGTAGTGTATAGACTTGTTTCATTCTTTAATAGTTCCACTTGCCATATATTCAAAGTATTGACCACTCTGTGGCTGCAACATTTTATGTTGCAGGTTGTTCCGATTGTTCAGAGTAATCTTATAGGTTGCGACCCTCCACTCAACATTTGTTCGCCTATGGCAGAATTGAAGATGGAGCCTATTATCTGTTTATTCTTCTGTATGTTGTTTGACTACTTGACATAGCCTTTGAACTATGCGTTATGTATAAATCCAAATTCTCTATCATTCGATGTAATAATGATGCATTGTTAAATTCTTTGGTATTCATCTGTACTGTGTGTGCCAGTGAGCCGATCGAGGGATTGGCACTATACACATGAACTCAGCCTTATCAGGCGAGGGTTTTACAAAAAAATCCTGGCAGGTTATTTATTCCTAGATGTACAAGTACTTTTATCACATGACAATAATGAATTCCATCTCTCTGCATCTTCTTACATGAGCACCCGGAGCTCTGTTTTTTATCATCACAATTCACATCGAATGTTTTTGTAGCATCTCATCTATCTAACATATGTAATGCTACATGGTTAAATAATAAAATGCTACTTCCTACATGTTATTATTGCATCATCCTAATATCATGCTCATGTCACCATGCCACATTGCATTTGAGCATCATATAAAACCCCTTTCAGTTGGTTCTTCCTTCATAATGCATTTGCCTTATTATATGTATTTGCTTCTTGATATATTGTAGTTGTTTCTTGGTTTATTGTTTGGTGCCCAAGTTGAGTTGGAGGTATATCTTTTCTTGACTCCACCACTTTTCTTTGTCACCACCTCATAATTCCACCATCCTAATTATATATGAGCTATTGCATTTCTTTTGGTATTTAAATCTTGCTCATAATAATTGGGATGGATCCTCCCTTCTAACCATGCTTCCATACTTGTTATAATATTGTATTCACAATATTATTGTGGGAGTTACCTTGCCACCTTTGCATGATATCCAATGTAGAATCGCATTAAGTTTCTTCTATGGTTTTATTCAAGACATGAGTATAATTGAAATAATGAGGACAAATAAAACCATAGTGGCTCATACACACTATAATTGGCCTTTTATTTCAAATATACTAATTTCTAAATCCTCACATAGGAGGAAGCTTTTTGAGTTTTTCTAACATGTCGGTTTACAAGTGCAAGGAAGGCGTGGTGCTTTTCATCACCACATCGTGTATGCATGCATGCCATGCAAGGGTACCTCCATCTTATTTTCTATTTTAGTCTCTCTTTTGAATCTTATGGTTTTATGAGGTTTTATCTCTATTGAGCTCCACCAAACATCCATCTTAGGGAGATACCCTACCAATCTAACCAGCTATCCCCTTCTTGCTTGGTTTTCTTTTAATCTGGATCATGCATGTTGTTCTTGGAAGCTAGGTTGAAAAATAAATCAAACCAAACCAAATAAAAGGAACCACCGAGTCCTAGCTATCTATCTCCCTCTTTTCAAAGCCATCCTCTATTCAAAATCTGGAAAGTTTTCATAGTGGAAGCAAACTTCAGCATTCAGGAAACAGCAGCAATCTTTCAGTTAGTTGTTCCTGAAACAGACTTCAGGGCAGCAGCGATCTAGTATGGCGACAGCAGGCCCAGCGCTCCCGTTCGGTCCCGGCTCAAGAATCGGCCCGGGCCTGCCAGCGACGCAGAAGTAGCTGAGGACACGCGCCTGCCACACTACCCGACGCCGTCCTACTGTGCTTCTTCTTCCGTTTCCTCTCCTCTCTCTCTGCAACTCATCTCTACTACTTACTTATAAAGGAGCAAACATGATCTTTCCTATGTGCACCCCGGTTAACATACATGATTCTCTCACCACCACAGGATCAAATACACTAAATGAAATCTCATCGCATAGATTGATCTACTCAGCATCGTGTGCAGTTAGCAATTTACTGGGCGGGGCGGAGCACGCTGCCTACGGACGGAAAACTCCGCTCCCACCATCCGCCTCCTCCAAATACGTAGTGCAACCAAGCAATAAATATGGCTTAATTAACGGGACTAGTCCGGATCAGTAAAAATAAGGCTAAATTAATGGGACCCATAACCATCAGATCCGATCCGATCCTCTGCCATCTGCCTCCACAAAATACGTAGTGCAACCAAACAATAAATATGGCTAAATTAACGGGACTGATCACGGTCAATAAAAATAAGGCTAAACTAACCAGACTAACCATTAGATCTGATCCGATCCCACACACTGCATATCCTCCGTGGCCGCCATATCACCGTGCAGCCGCCGACCTCGACGCCAACCAGCTTCTCCCCAACACCCCAGCTTGTGTTGCCTCGTCGCCGCCGTGACCCGTCATGCGCATCCAACGACCTCGACCTCGACAACACCAGGTGGACGCTCTTCTCTTCTACCAGGTTGTTAGCACCTGCAACATTGACATTCTGGTAATCAATATGCCAAGTTCATACAGCCAAAGTTTGTGTTGATGACGATCTAAAGTTGATATATGAAATCTTCAAATCTTGGCACTCACACATAGCTGGTACAATATAGAACTTATGGGTAGGCATAAAAAATAAATATGTTAAGAATAGTTGATGTACTCAAGGTTGATTTGTTTAAGAGCCACTAAACTGGAGAAAAATCAAAGAAGATACGTAGAGCCATGAACAATAAACTATGCAAACATAGTACGAATTCATCTTTCAATTTATAGCGTCTGTACGTGTATGATGCTGCTACATTAATCACATAAATATATTGGATCCATGAACAACTATAGTGCATTGCACAGACATGTAGCTAAAGTATAAAGAATAACAATGCACCGAATCGGAAGAGTTGAATAACAGTGCATTAGAATCAGCATACCAATAGTAGTAGAGATAAGCTGTGTATGTAATGCAAATCAAGAGGTATCTGTACGGAGAGATAAGTTTCAAATAAGTGAGGAAGGCAAGCAACTTATCAATATGAAGAATGCAATATTTTGATCAAAGAACACTTACTGTCTCCTACAAGATTTCGATCAAAGAATGTAAGATTTTGATGAAAGAACCAACTTATGAAGAATGCAATATTTTGATCAAAGAACACTTAGTGTCTCCTGCAAGATTTTGATCAAAGAATGTAAGATCTTGATGGAAGAACCAACTGAATTTGTTCGAAACAGCTGGACTGAACTCACACGAAGAGAACGTCTACTGAAAAGTGCTCTTAAACATAGATAAAAGTAGTAGAGATGCTCATGTAGAAATCATAGCCGTCTGGTATATTTCGACTTGCCTGCACCAACGGAACGCTATTATATAATATATAACGTCTCATAAAAAATCATTCTGAATTGCAGGAATAAAGCTATTGGTATGGCATCTTATTGATGAGCAGATCATGCCTGCTACTCCTGCTGATATCGATGTCCAAGATAACCCGTCACCATATGTTTGTTGTCACCAAATGCAAAGGATTTCTGCCAACACTTTATAAAATCATGTTGCGGCCTGTCAATAAATGACACCCTTGAATCTTTCAATTCCACTAGATTTCATGAATTCAGAAATACCATACACCTATTTAAACAGCTAAAGTGCGGAAACCTGAGTTCAACATTGCAGTTCAGTAAATGGTGAAGGAGCTTATGTGGGGTATTAAAAGAGGAAATGATGAAAAAAGAAAAGCATGTGCCAGATCAAAGCTTAATATGAAGGATACTCATTTCTTTGAGACTTATTTAGATGAATCTTAATATGAAGGAGAATGATTTTATCTCTTTTTAGATGAAGCTTAATATGGAGACTCATTTGAGCCCTATTAGATAATGTTAATAAGCTTAACTTTCTTAGGATTTTATTTTAAGAAACTGAACTTAATTAAAGAACAAATAAATTCAGCAACATTTGAAATTTTATAAATCTGGTGGCACACTGACACATCACAACGGCCATCCCAGACGTTTGGAGCATGGCAAATCACACCATGAAATATTTACATGAAGGGCAAGAATAAACTAAATTTTCTAGGGGATTTTTACTTGCAAAACTAAACTTAACTAAAGAGGAAATATGATTCAGCAAGTTGTGATACTCTTGTAAATATGGTGGCTAGGAGGCACAAAACGACCATCCCAAGTTTTGGAGTATTATGCAAATCACACCATTAACCATAGAATTCAGAGACTAATAATTGAATGCTGACTCAATTACGTGTAGGAGCAGCTACTAATAACTATAAAAGCGTCAAATGTCAAAAGCAGATTCTACATGTTTTTTAGGAAACCAGACATAATGCATGCCTTTTACAATAACTTGTTGTAGATACATGTACATTACAAATGCTAAATTCTGTTGGGTTTCTCACCGCCGACGAAGTATTCCGAGCAGGGGTATCCACTGACGAACGCGTTGACGCTCCTTATTGTTGAAGACCCGGAAGCACCCCAATCCCTACGCCACGGGTGTCGAGATCGAGGAGGCCCAGAGTAGTAGCACCCCAATCCCTTTGCTGCGGGTGTCAAGCTCAAGGAGGCCCAGGGCGGCGCAAGCGCGCTGGATGACGCAAATTAGGAGGTCCCGGGTGGCACTACTCATCTGGCTCAACTCCAAAACCAATTCCGTTGCTCAGTTGTGAATCCATAGGCCAAGAGATAGGCCCGTCGTACGGAGGAGCGACGCCAGAGGCAAGGTTGTGACGGCATGACGGCAGGCAGAGCCATCGAACGCCGGTGGCGGTGGCCGCGGCCACGGACCTGATGGAGACGAGGTCCGACCCTCCACCTCCGTTGGCGCCTCCCGCTGGGTCAACTGGCGTCCTAGACAGGGCAAGAAGATGTGGTCGTCCGGCGGCCAGAGGCAGGAGTGGGAGGAGGTGGACGGGGGGCATGGGACCTCGGGCTGGAGCGCGCACGCGCGTGTGTAGGCGGGGTCGCGCTGGAACTGCGGGGGCATGCTGTGACGACGCACTGAAAGGTCGACGCCAGCGGCAGGGGGGCTGGTCGCCGGAGGCGGGGGAGTAGATCCGGTCGCCGGCGGTGAGGGAGACGATGGGATGAGCGAGTTTTTTCTTTGGGCTTGGATAAGAGTGAGGCCATGCGGATTAGCAAGAAAAAAAAGAGTGAGACCCTGCGGTAAGGAAAGTGGCCACGCCGCAGTCTCACTTATGGTACGTGGTTAACATGTGGAGGAGCAACAATACACGATCGTATTTGTAAAAAAAAACAATACACGATCATGCAACATCCAGATAAAAGCAAACAGATTTTGTTAGCGACTCGAAACAAAAAAAGTAGATTATGTTAGTCCCGCCTCAAATTTCTTCTAGGTACCTTTTCCCTCGGGGGATAACTCCCGCCCCCCCCCTCCCCCGCGGGTCCGCGCATAACTCCCCGCCTCCGGGTCCCTGCACGCCACGTGTCCCAGAAAAACACCCTCAATCCCGCTTTTGCTACAAGCCACCTATTTTCTGCAAAAAAGCCCCAAAAAACAGTTCGTCCACGAGATAAAAAATAAAAAGACAAATCTCGCCGAAGGCCTTGCCGGAGTTTCGCCGAGACCTCGGCGGGTACTTGTAGCAAAAAAATTGTTCTAATGTAGCAAAACCGAATTTGCCCCCGGAGACTTTCGCCGGGAGAACCTCGTCGGAGATATCATAGCAGAAATTTTAACCTGTTGTAGCAGAACCACGATATAGTTGTAGCAAAAAAGTTTAGCAAATGTAGCAAAAGTCAGACCTCGCCGGAGACTTTCACCGGAAGACCTCGCCAGAGACATTGTAGCAGAAACTTTGCGCTATTGTAGCAAAACTAGAAAAGAGATGTAGCAAAAAAGTTCACCATCTGTAGCAAAAAAAGACTTGGTCAGAGACATCGCCGGAGACTTTCACCCGAGTAGCAAACCCAATGCCCATTTGTAGCACTGTCACAGACCGTATGTAGCAAGTCTTGACACCGTACTTAGCAACGTCGATGGCCGCATGTCGCAAAACCGTGGGGGAGACGGACGTCATCGTCAACAACAGCGACCGCACACCCGGCAAGGTGAGCTTTCCAGGGAGGCGGGGCTCCGTGGGGCGGCGGTCATGGCGGGTGGCCTCCATGTCCCTGGAGCGGCGGTCATGGCGGGTGGCCTCCATGTCCCTGGAGCGGCTTGGGGACGTGGCGGCGCTACCTGCAGGCGCGGGCTGCAGCAACGGGCGGCGCGTGGTGCGGCGGCGCAACCTGCATGCACGGGCGGCGCGGGCTGCAGCGAGGGGCGGCGCGCGGCGCGACCTGTAGGAGTGGGGCGGCGGCCATGGCGGGCTGCAGCGGCTGGGGGAGAGGGCAGCGGCTCTCTGGGGAGGAGTGCCGGCGGCTCCCGACGAGCTAGCGCTCCGGGAGGGAGGAGCAGCAGGGGCGCTCGGCGCGACGGTGGTCACTGGTAGAGAGGGTGGCAGCGTCCTGGGGAGGAGTGACGGCGGCTCCCGACGAGCTAGCGCTCCAGGAGGGAGGAGCAGCAGGGGCGCCCGGCGCGGCGGTGCTCTAGCAAAAGGGTGCTCGGCATGGCTATGCTCCAGCGCAACGGGAGGAGAAGCAACATGCCACGCCATGTGCGGTTAGATAAGTTTTTTTTCTGGCCTAACTGTGGACGCCACGAGCTACGACCTGGGATCAATTCGATCGATCCCCCGGATAGTATCATTTACCTTTTTAAAACTATTTTTGTAACTAAACATTCACATTTATACTATCATAAATTTTAAGAGAAGCATGTGAGAGGATCGTGTGTTTTCACGCACCATCATATCTTTTGACACCAAACACATTTAAATACCTTAGTAAAATGCTAGCTAAAAGAAACAAATAGTGAAGCAATACTCCCGTCTACAAACGCTACGGAGCCGCCACCGCCCAAGATCCAATCTTTCTGGTCCTCCTCCACACTTCCGTCTGACGGCCACGCCAGCGGATAGAGGAGTGAGGATCCATCCTCTTCATCGTTTGCCTTTTTTAGGTATGTTTTCTCTTGATTTTGTCTCCCTAGCGGCATCAACGAGGTGAGGCGACGATGGCGTGTTGGAATAAGGTCTCTCTGGCTTCTCCCTACCTCATGGGCATCCGATTCGGAGTCTACGAAAGGTCCGTGAGAGTTAGCGTCGTCAGATCTGTTGGTTCTCTTCAGATCTTGGCAATTTGTGTGTCTATCAAGAGGACTTCTGGCTATGGGGATCTATGGATCGCCAAGAAGTTTCATCGGCGCTTATTTCTCTCTCTTTATCTCCGGGACGGATGTGGTCTTCTAGACCCATTCGACGACTTCTCGTCCGCAACCAACAACCAACAATGTCAGGCCGACTCAGGGAGAAGCGACAGCGGCGGCGCGCCGTCGACACGGTTTGGAAGTTGAAAACGAAGGGCATCTTGAGAATTTCGTTGTAATTTTCGTTTTTCTTGTGATGCTTTGTACCGTTATATGTTTGTTTTAATGTCAGGTTCCTTTCCATAAAAAAATACTAGCCAAAAGAGAAATAAAATTTAAAATTTATTTTTAATTATAAATTATATGACGCGTCCACGTGCACACTTACTAGTGGCAGAGAAGGTTGCCATGAGCCGCCGTTGTCCTAGTAAGCAACATGAGCATAGCGTGACCCTCCTCCCTCATCATTTACTCCCGAGCCGCAGTGCAGAACCCTAATCCCCACCTCTGTCCTCGCCTGTTCCCCATCGTACTGGCAGCCACCGCCACCATCCCTGATCCCCACCGTCGCCCTCAAGCCGAGGTGAGCACGGCCTCGTCTCCACCTCGTCCTCCTCTTCGTCCCTGCGGAAGTAATCGAGCTAGGAGCCCTCAATCACGACAGAATTGTCCTCAACAACAACTCCGGTCACCGGTGTTCGTCGTCGATTCTGGCTGCCACAGGCGTCCAACATCCACACCGTCGACGCCTATGAACCCCCGGTGAGCTCCCCATCCTGTTCCATCTCTCCTCCATCTTCCTTAGGCTTTACCGCCGTCTCCTGCATCTTCCTGAGCCGCTCGCCGCGCGCCAGCGTCAAACTGAAGAGACGACAGCAACAGCCTGTACGTCTTCAGTTTCTATCAGCGTTCCAACTTGCGATCCACCTCAACTATCCTGTCGATCTGTATCCATATGTCAAATGCGTCATAGCCTGATGGTTGCTGGTTCCATCCGCAGCGCATAAGTCCTGAGTTCAAGTCCTCAATCGCCCAGATCTCCTTCCCTTTCTACTCTGTTTTGCCTGCTCGAACTCTGCATAGGAACACATAAAATTCAATTAACGTTAATTTTTTTCTTTGAAACAAACACCCGGTGTTGATCCTTTAAAAGAGTCTCGCATCTCTTTCATTGAAAAACCAATGAGTGTCCTAGTGGTTGTTCCCTTGCTAGATCAACCTACAGAACTTGGGATCAAATCCTGCTGGCGCTAAGAGGCGTTTATTTTTTCTTTGTGTTTTTTTTTGGGAAAACAAGCCCCTGGCCACCGTAGGTTCTGCACAAATCACCAAACCTGTTGGATATTGATTAAAGAATTAAATTTTAACAATTGTTTTTGTTTTGGGTTATTTCTAAAAACTTAAACCATTATTTTTTTTGCTTAATCTATTTAAAAATGAAATAATTAATATCTTATATTTCGTAATTCCAAATTCAACAAATGATATGTCTAAATCGATCAGCATTTCATGGTATGAATTGAAGCATGCATCATATAAACATTAATGGGTCAGCAAGATTTATGAGAGCAAAATATGATTAAACAACTAATAAAAGTGCTTATTTCTTGTTTCCACACCTCACCCATGCCATGCTATATTATACCATGCAATTGTGCATCATTCCTTCATGGCATACCTTGTTTGCTTGTTGCATATGATTTATATGATTGTACAATTTATTTATTTTGGCCCTTGTGTGTTTGGTTTTTATTCAGATAGACAATGGGTAAGGAGAATACCAGGAGGCTCAGGAGTATTACCCGAACCCTTCTTATTCGACAACAGAACTGTCAGGCAAGCAATTCCTCATGCTTGCATACATATAATACCTATGCTTCTATCTTACTCTTGCATCATTGAGTCGCGATTGCATTAAATTAAATCCCAATTATTACATGGCATTTACTTTTAAACTCCATCGAAGCTTGTATCATCAATCCCATGAGCCATTACTACATGAGTTTTTTGAGCCATGCGAGTCGTAGAATTGCATGTGTAGGGTTGGTGCGAGTCTTTGAATAACGAGGTACCTAAATAACTAAATCTCAGTAATGGGATAACTAATGAAAGAGGCATCGGTGAGCATTATCCGCTATTTGGTTCTTTAAGCTCACTTGTGTCCCGTAGGACCCGAGTACTTGATTCCTGTTCCTTGACTATCGCACCATCCGCATGTGGGACCATGAATCCCCTTCGCCTGATCTTGATTTGCACTTTATTTCTTGGGGCCACAAACTAGTTTGGGGCTTTATTACTATCCTGTACTTACGCCATGCTCTACTGCTTTATTTACGATTGTGCATGGAGGACATGTACTGTTTTTTAAATGTGGAATGTTTACACGGTATCGACAAGCCCAGTCACACTTTCGGGTTCCCAGTCGTTTACAGCCATTGACGCAAACCCCGGATCCGTCTCGGAGCTGGCCAACTTCATTGCCGGTAGCTTATTGGGGTGGCCTCCTGAAATGATTTTTGAATCCTATGAATGCTTTGTCGTGAGGCCTTGTTGCATTTTATTTGGTTCTTTCCGAGGTTGATCGTGCGTGTGTTGCTATTTGTGCACCCCCGCAGGGTAAATCTTTCTGAAAGCCCTGTCCGCGGTTATGGATGACTTGGAGCATAATTTCTCGATCATAGACAAATATAACTAAAGTACCGCCTTTAATTTGACTAATACATGACTAGAAAAAAGTACAAAACTCCTGGAATGGTTAATAAAATTACCAACAGATAGGATATTCTTCCGCCTTCTCGTCGGTAAGCGAGAAGGAGGGCGAGCAAGGTTATTTATGTTGCTTATATAACTGTTGCTATTAATTAACGGGCGTCCGTCCATCTCTAGTTGGGCGGATGTGTAGCGAGTCTCTATAGCTCTTTGTAGATATTATCTTTCGATGCAATTGCATCACCCCCAGGTTGTTCCCTTTAGCTGCATTAAGACTTGCTGAGTACCCCTAGGATCTCACACGATAAATATTTGGTTCAGATGGACAGGTATATTCTTAGGAAGGTTACTGGGTTGAGGAGACGGGTGATGGTGGTAACGACAATCCAGTGTAGAGATTCCGGGGATGGAGATCCATAAGATCTATGGGTGGGATGTGCTTATTTTCAGGGCATCTTATGTCGATTTGCTTCTTATCCGTACTCGGATCATGTTTTCCGCTTCCGCTTGATACTCTGTTGCGTGTTGTTTGAGGCTGTATCCTAAAATATTATATCTATTTAGGATATTTGGATCTTGTCGTATGACGTTGAATATTCCTATTTCTATTGTTTATACATGATGTGACTCTGATGCCTATTGTAAGTCATAGACATACATACTCATTTGTGTATGTCGTGGTCGCGTTACCTGTCACTTACGCCACTCGCTCTTGTCCTGATGTTCTTAAAAGTGGATAAGGTGATCGGCCGGTACCGTGCCCTGCTACGCTTCAACGGGCCTACACGTGGGTGTCCTTGGGCCTCCACGGTAGAATTCCTTATCCACTTTTGGTTCATCCAGGCTTGAACTTAGAGTGTAATGTTCGAGGTATTACAGTTTTCCTCTAAAATTCCATTTTTCGTACTTGTCTAGTCGGCTTAGACGCAAGTGCCCTTCTTCTTCTGACCCTTCTACCATAAACATTGTGTTATTTGTTACTTCTATCTAAATTTTTTGGAATATGTCATGCGTGTATTTCTCAAGTGCTTGCTTCTCAAATGGATGTCTTATTGTTGTTTTTGCCTTTTTAGTGTTGTGTTCACCTTCTTCTTATCCAGAGTAGATAAGCACGTATCTTGTTTGTCTCGTACTGTTCTAGGAACATTGTTATCATGTATGTTCTTTGGCTATAATATTTCCACATGTTATTCGCGCTTTCGCTTTGACCTGTGCTCGATGAGAATGGGAAGAAGTTGTCTATAAAGTAAGCTAGCATCCATCTAGCCCGATTCTATAAAGCTTGTTGAGGTATTTCTCTCTGTCTGTGCACCAAATTTGTTTATAGCATGTGTTCAAGCCGTTTCAAACTCTTCTAGTGTGAAAGAGTTTTTTTCTATAAATCTCAGCGTTTCTGCCAGTTCTAGGTGAGTTACAAAGAAGCTCCCCTCCTTTTGGCTCATTTTTGTCAGTATATGATAATAACAGTTCATGTCGATTGTTGATTTCAGTGTTTCTTGTATTGATCTCTTCATTGCTCTCTCTTGATCTATTATGCTTGTTTTTGGTTCTTTTCCACCCATGGCTGTAACAGAAGTCTTTAGACATCCTTTGAACGAATAAATTTTCTTGTCTTCCAGCAGAGCTATCCCAAAAAGTACTATTTCTCCATGATTGTTTACTCCTACTATCTGAAGAAATTGTAGGACGTCCTTGCTCGTGCTAAAAGTTGTGTCAAAATATATATACTCGCTGAAGTTTTTTAAGTTCATTACGCACATTGCATCCATCCAAAACAAGATGCTGACCCTTTTGTGCTCATCAACCTCCATCTCATAATAGAATCCTAGAATCATTTTCTGTAGTGTTTAGAATCACTCTAGACACTGGCCAATATCATGATCCTTTTCTATTTCGTGTTGCAGGATTTTTATGTCGCTTAGGTCAGTGACATCGAAAGGAATTCCTCAGAAATTCCTTTTTATTTTCCTGAAGATCAGTATTAACTTTCTAGGTCACAGACGACCCATTTGTAGCAGTTCAATCAATCTTCTATCCATATCAGTCACCATGTTGTGACAATGTGAAAACCTAATCAGGAAATCTGTTGGGTCGAAGGGATGATTGTGCTCCAGCATCACGTTATGGAGAAACCATCCATCTTTGTCCCTCTTTACTATTATCTATGCTTTGCATTCTATTTTTATCAATACTATTGATCTACTATGTTTAGTTAGATCAATATCCATTTTTAACTGTCCTTCTTTGTTGTAGGCGTATATCTGTAGATATATTTCACCATTTTCCCCTGATCTTTTACTGATGAACTTCTTTGTTGTAAAACCTTCTTCACTTGCATATACAACATAGCTATAGAATACATCTTCTCTAGTTTTGAAATGGATAGCTTCTGTTGGAATGGCTGCAGATATTATTTCATCAACTGCTGGATAGTTATCTCCGAACATCTGGTCCATTTCTTCTTCAGTCTTTGATGGGGGCTCTGGGTTTAGGTATGGATTATCAGCTTCCTCTTCCTGCTTACTTTCTTCTACTCTTTCATCCATATTACTTCTTGTTTCTTCTTGCTTGTCTGTGTTATTATCTTTCACCGATCCTTAATCGCCTGCCATTTTCTTATAGACCTGTATGTATTTTAAAAATAAGTTAATACATTTAATTTTGTGCGTGATGAGATTTTATTTTAATATAAAAGAAATCATAGGAGTTTTGTACCTTTTTTTCCCTTCTTCATTTTGCATCCTTTGTTTGGTGAATGAATATTGTTCCATTCATTATTTTCTTCATTGCATCTTGTTGGACTGATCCACATGAGCTGGTTGGCTATTCTTCTGTAGAAATGGAACTTGTCTATTTTGATTGATTCCCTTCTTTTGTACATTTGTGAAAGAGTATGAGATTGGCGTAATATGTTTGATATATTATTGAGTCTCATGGGCAAGTATATATAGGCGTACAGAGGATTATCTTGGAATACGAGTCAAGTTAGGATAGAGTCCTAACTATCCTAAACTACCATAATAACCGTGTTCGTATCATTTAACATCCCCCACAGTCGTAGCGGTAGCGTCGTGAACAACTGGAACGTCACGGACGATCAGACTGAAGATAAACCGAAGTAGCATCCAGTAGGCTGACATTCCCCCGCAATCGTAGCGGGAACGTCGTGGACGGTATCGCGTCGAGGTTGCTTGGACTGTAGAGGAAGTTGGGGATGTTCAAGCGAGCTGGTAGCCCTTGTGCCGATGTCGAGGGAGCCAAGAGCGTGAGGCGGTGCCATGGTCTAGGTAGCCGTGCGAGGGGTCGACGTGGTTAATGTCGTGGTCGGGGATGCCGATGTCGAGGTAGATGCACATGAAGCCGCAAGCGCATAGTGCGCGAGGAGGAGGATGGAGACGCTTCGAGGCAGTCGTCGAGTGTGTCGATGCAGTCCGAGCCATCAAGGACGAGATACGGCCATAGTTTTGCCAGAACTAGGCGCACGTCGGAGACGAACACACACTCTGGTTTTGCTAGAACCGAGTATCCAGAGAAGAACTCGTCGGTGACGCGGTCGAGGCAGTCGTAGAGGGGTCGATGCCGAAGAAGATGTTGTCGAAGCCGATGAAGATGAGGCGCCGATCCGAGCTTGCCAGGCTCGGGAACGCATCGGGTATGAAGGCACTCCCGGTATTGCCAGTACCAGACGTGCGGTGGCAGGGACCATCATGAACTTGTCTCCATGTCAGAAAGACTAGTAGAGGATGCCTCCAGAGCGGTTGCGATGCGCAGAGCGGCGAAGGGAGAGATGTCGGTGCTGTCCGTGGTAGTCGGAGTAGAGTAGCAGGTGGTGTAGTCGGGGATGAGGCGATGACGCTGGCGGCGAATTTGTAGTGGACGAAGACGTAGACGGCGACGAAAATAGCAGCGACCTAGGGTAGTCATGCTGGATGCCTAGAGTGGAGATAGGGTAGTCGGTGGGACCTGCGACAACGAGAGTGCGCCCTGTAGGTTACCTTGTGAAGCGCAGCGGCGATGCTCGAAGTAGGCGAGGAAGACCCGACGACGTGACGAAGACCATGTGCAGACGGCAGCGATCCGTGCCGTAGGAGATGGCGCGGTAAAAGCCGAGGCCGTCGATTCACGAGGACGGCGAACTAGACTGCGTGCAGCCACGCTATGACCCGAGTGGGCGGCATAGCTGCAGGGCGCAAGTCGGTGCAGCGGCTGGGAGACCACCAGCGACGTACACACCAAGAAAGGCGCATTGGAAGCCGGTATCCTGGACTAAAGGCAGCGGCGTTGCGGCCCGACGGGGCGACACAGCGTCAGCTCGTAGCTCGATCGGTAGTAGGCACGTGTTCTGGGACGTGCTTGGCGTAGACAGGCGCGGGATTAGTTGATCAGACCGACGGTGTGCCGTATGCACCAGGGTGTGGACGACGCGTAGATCATAGTCGATGGCGGCGTAGTCAGTAAAGTCCCGGAAAATGACGGCAAAGACGATCTGCGGGGGCGGCCACGGCAGCCTTCCAATGGAAGGTGTAGCAGCCATCCGCGGTGAACGGTAGCCTTCCCTGAGGCCGCGGCAGCCTGCCGAGGTAGGCGCAACAATGGAGAAGGCAGGCGCACGGGTGCGGTGTGGATCCTCGATGCCGATGATCGGAGTAGAGGAGCGACGATGATGACGACGGTGGGCGACTCAATCCGATTTAAGATCGATAAACCAAAAAAGAAAACCAATCAAGAGATCGGAAAATAGAACTTATAGGGCAGCCGATCACGGATCGGCGGATGAACCCTGCGTACGGATCACGCGGCCCCTAGCGGAGATCATGGAGATCGATCCCCCGGGGGCGGCGCGGCGGAAGTGTGCGACTAGGGTTTGGACCGATTAGTCTGATACCATGAAAGAGCATGAGATTGGTGTAATATGTTGGATATATTATTGAGCCTCATGGACGAGTATATATAGCGTATAGAGAATTATCTTGGAATATGAGTCAAGTTAGGCTAGAGTCCTAACTATCCTAAACTACCATAATAACCGTGTTCGTATCATACTCTAACAATTTGTTTGAAGAAAACAATTCCTACAACGAGTTTATATTTCATTACACATGTAAGCTATGTTTATATTTTTTATTTTTTTCTACCATTATGCAACATTTTTATTGCACTTCACCTTTTTGTTTTTTATGCTATATGTATTCATCATCTCCTCCAAAGTTATTTTGTTCATCCTTTTCATTTTCTGATATCGTTACTGTCATATTGCTTTTATTCTCTTCCTATTCTTGCGAAGAATATATAATTAGAACAAAAACAGATACTATATTTAAGTAGATAGACAAGAAGATTTGAAATTATGTTTAACTTTATTCACAACACATCACTTGCTCCTTAATTTTTTGTTATTTACCTTTTTTTACTTGTTTTCATCTGCTATTCCTGCTGTCAGCTAAGGAGTTGAAGAAACAAATATTAATGATGATGGAATTAATGTTTGCAGTGTTTCCATTCTCTTTTTACTTTTCCTGTCATTGTCTATCTCCACGTCGATCGTGCTATTGCTTGTTTCCTTTTCTTCCTTTACCTTTACATTTGCTCGTCTCAAGTGTGCTTGCCGTACCTTCTCATGTGATTCTTTGATACTCTTAAACTTTGCTTTTTCTGTCCTCTCCCTTTTATCTATCCACCGCTTAATTATTTCTTGCAGTTTAAACCATAATTATCTTTTTATTAGAATATGATAGCTTGGATTTTGTTAGAATATTTTAGTACAAACAAGTGTGCTTTTTATTTGTTTACTTTTGTACTTAAAAACTCAGTACTTTATGTACTTGAGACATACTAATCATTCTACCTTTTTATGTATTGTTGTACTTCAAACGTTAGGACTTAGTACTTTGTGTACTTCATAAGTACAAACCATCGTACTTTTTACTTATTTACTCTTGTACTTCAAAAGTTATTACTCGGTACTTTATGTATTTAAAAAGTATAAACTACTGTACTTAATAATCTGATCTCATGAACGAAAATATGTACTAGTTATTTGTACTTAAGACTCAGTAATTTATATATTTTAGAAACCAGTGTACTTTTTATTAATGTACTTTTGTAGTTTTAACGTTACAATTCAGTACTTTGTGTATATCATAAGTAGCAACCAATGTACTTTTCATTTATATACTTTTTGTACTTCAAAATTTATGACTCTGTACTTTATGTTTTTAGAAGTACAAACCAGTGTGCTTAACAATCGGATCACTTGAATGAAAATATGTACTAGATATTTGTACTTCCTCTTTATAAGGTGTTGTACTTCGCATTGCATATGCTGTTATATGATCATGCTAGTGCAATTTTAAAATAGACATATGGATTTGTTTTTATATTTCATACCTGTTTGAAAACTTTGCACATTTTTCTTGTGTCAAAGGTATTTTTGTCCATGGTGGTAGAGTGTTAAGCCACATTCTTTTTGGTTCCCCATCATCCATCTTTTAATATGTCCCTTTTGTTCTTCCTGCAGATCTTGTATCAACAGTACATCATTATGAAGCTTCCACCCGCACCCACCGCTTCGCCATGACCTATGGAACACCCTAGACACCCCCGTTGGCCGCCCAACGCACCCCAGCCACCGCTCGCCGTCGAACCCGCAGCCTCTGCCGCCCAGAACGCGTGACGCTCCCGACCAGGACAGAGCTCGCCTTGCCGCGTGATACATTGCAAATGTATCTATAATTTTTGATGTTCCATGCTTGGTTTTATCCACTTTCTTGTGTTTTGTTCCAACTTTGGAGTACTTTTCATATGATTTCTTGGACTAACCTATTAACAAGAGCCATAGTGCCAGCTGCCTGTTTTCTGCTGTTTTTGGTTCCAGGAAAGTCAGAAAATGAATATTCTCGGAATTGGACGGGACAAAAGCCAAAGTGCCTATTTTTCCGGAAGTGATCAAGTGCCAGAATACGAGACGGAGAGGGGCCAGAGGGCGGCCACACCACCTGGCCGCGCGGCCAGGCCTGGCCCGCGCCAGGGGGTGGTGTGGCCAGCCCAGGCACCCCCTCGGCCTCCCCTTCCGACTATAAGTTGCCCTCGGGACGAAAACCCTAGGTACCCGATCAAAAAATCCACGAAAGAGTCTATAGCCGCCGTCATCTCCATCCCTAGATCGGGAGGGATCTAAAGCTCTTCCCAACACCCTGCCGGAGAGGGGAATTCACCCTGGAGGCCTTCTTCATCACCATGCAAGCCTCCAGTGTGATGCGTGAGTAGTTCATCCTTGGACTACGGATCCATGTAGTAGCTAGATGGCTGGTTTCTCCTCCTTTGTGCTTTCATGTTTAGATCTTGTGAGCTCCGTTCATGAGAAATATCATCTATTTGTAATCCATACATGTTCTGTTTGCGGGGATCCGATGGATATTGAGAGGCTATTTCAGATTGATTATTGATTCTATCATGTCTTTGTTATTTGAGATCTTGCATGCTTTCCGTTGTTAGTAGCTATCTTGGCCAAGTAGATGCTAGCAACTCCAAGAGTTAGTATTTATGCTTGATAGTGGGTTCATGCCTCTGGTAATCTGGGGAAGTGACACAAATCTCTAAGGTACTAGGTGTGATGTTGCTAGTAGGGAGAAAACAACAATCCTTTGTTCATAGAACAATCGTATTGTTTTACTTTACACGCAGTTCGTAAAGCAATAATCTGTTGCTTGCAACTTAATACTGGAGGGGGTTCGGATGATAACCTGAAGGTGGATTATTAGTCATAGATGCAGTTGGATGGCGGTCTATGTATTATGTTGTAATTCCCAATCAAGTCTCAAAGGAGTCAAGATGATTAGTATATGCATGTATTGCTTTCTCGGTGTTTGTCAATTGCCCCGTTGTAATTTTTTCACCCAGCATGTTATCTATCTAAGGAGAGCCACCTCTAGTGAACTATGGATCCCGGGCCTTTTACTTTACATACAATCTACAATCTTTTACTTCTTTGTGTTTACATTCTGCAAACTTTTACTTATTTCCATTCAATACGTTTAATCCTTTGTTTTCCGCAAAACACGGTGAGATTGACAACCTCATCGCAAGTTGGAGACAAAGTTCTATGATTGTGTTGTGCAGGTCTCCACGTTGCTACTAGCACCGGTAGTGCGCCCTGCCAAAGCTCAGCTAGTAACACCTTTGGGGTGTTTCCTTGCTCCTACTGGTTCGATTAAACGTTGGTTTCATAACTGAGGGAAACTTGCTGCTGTGCTCATCATACCTTCCTCTTGGGGTTCCCAACGAGCTCTACATCAACACCACCATCAAGCAATTTTCTGGGCGCCGTGCATTGAGCCATCAAGCATTTTTCTGGCGCCGTTGCCGGGGAGTCAAGGACATCTTCACAAGGGGAGTCCCTCATAACCAATCTCTTTACTTTGTTGTTTTTGTTTTGCTTAGTTTCTTTTTTTGCTTTTTTTGCTTGTTTTGTTCTTCAAAAACACACAAAAAAATTAGTTTTACTTGTTTGCTTTCTTTATAAAAAACACAAAAAAATTAAGTCTCCTTTAGTTGTCACCTCTCCCTTAGCTCACCATGTTGATCCCTACATTCACCTTGAAAGACCTTTCAATTGGTAGTAGTTCTATAATTGGGAAAGATAACATTGAAGAATTCTTTAATCATGTTAGTAAGCATGAATGTACCGAGGATAGATCCCTTGTAGAACTTGTTCCAAACTATGAGATTGCTGCAGCTTCTTTAATTCACATGTTAGAAGCTAGGTTTTTTAACCTCAACTCCTTAATGCAAGTAATGTTTCTTAAGCTTAAAGAAATTGAAGACCCTGAAAAGAGGGATTTTATTCTAGAAACTTTGTTTAAGGAGTTCTATGATGTTGCCAAGAAATCTAGAAAAGTTTTTGAACGATTCAATATGCTAGGCTCATGTGTATATGTTGTTGGTACACAAGAGAAGATGAACAAAACCGAACCTAATCGGGAGGAACCTAAGATACCAATACCCTTTAAACTAGTAGCAATACATGATGCCATAGAAAAGAATCTTGATTGGATTGTCCCTGCAAACCCTTTTGATGAGAGTAGTAAACCTAAGAGCATTGAGAGAGGATCCTCTAGAACTAATTTGGATGATATACCTTGCCTTGTTGAAAATATTTCTGGTATTGATCTTAATGCTTCTTCATTTGAGAACACTTGATTCTTTCTTTGCTTCTTATGCCTAACTTAAAGGCTTTAAAGAAAAGTACTAGTTGGGAGATAACCCAAGAGTTTTAGATGAGTCTTGGAAGTTATTACCTCTGTAATAACCTCTCATTATCCTTTTTATTTGATTTTTGTGCCAAGAGTAACCTCTAATGAGAGTGAAGTAATGATTCGGAAAGTTGCTGTCCTGAAACAGATTTCTGTGTTTCACCGTAAAAATTCCTGAGAGAGCTATGTACGTCAGATTGAGCTTTAATTTTTTATGATTCTGCCCCAGGTTGTTATCTAACGTTCTTTAGTTCCACACTTTTTGATTGGAGCAACATAAGGTCTTCGAAAAAATTCATCTTTACCTGCTGGTCTATTTTGACAGATTTCTGCCATTTTCTGCATTTGCTTCTTGTTAGTTCCTTCTTGAGTTCCTTTGGGGAATTGAGCTTTTTGAGGGAAGTGCTACAGTAGCTAGTGTTCTAATGGAAGTTTATTTGGTGTTAGAACTGAACCTTGAGACTTGTTTATCTTAAAGTGCACTAATGTTGCTAATGAGATTGTGTGAAGTTTTGTATGAAGGAAAAATTTCAGGTGTATGGAAGGAAGGAGTAATGAGATGAAAGATGGACTAAAGCTCAAGCTTGGGGATGCCACGCGTGTCACCCCAAGAAATATCCAAGAATTACAAGCGTCAAAGCTTGGGGATACCCAAGGCATCCATTTCTTCATCAATAAAAATTCTAGGTTTCTTCCAAACGCTTCATTTTTATTGTTTCATGCACAGTTGTGTTTTTCTTGGAGCGTCTTCTTTTTCGTTTTCGTTTTGGTTTTTAGTTTGCTTAGTTTTATGAATAAGTTGGTTGGACCCCCTCTTTCATACATTGGTTTGCAAATAGTTTGGTTTGGTTTGGAAAAGAGTAGGAAAACTCATGTTTATGTGGTAAAAAGAGCTCGTTTTTGACTGTGGCTATGCTTTGTCATGCCATGCTTGATATTTTTTTGGCTTTATGCTTAGTATTCTTTGATGTAGCATGGATCGTTATAAACAATTGAGATTGCTTAATGTGCCTTGGATGAATCATGCGTTGTTTTAGTATATTAAAGCATAGTATATTGGTATTCTCCTTTGATGCTTTATTTGGGTTGACTTGGCACATGCTCACACCATGTTATGATTATCCAAAGTCACCATAGCCTTTATGATCCTTTAGTTTTCAACTTGTAGTATCACTTTATGCTTTGATCAATGATGTTTTGTCGCTCTGCATGATTATGGCCATTATTGCTCTCTTAGTTTGTCTCTCCCAGTCTTTTGCTAGCCTCCACAACAAAGTATGAGTTCCACTCATGCATCCAACTCCCTAAACCAAGTTTTTCCAAAGATTCCACCATACCTACCTACTACCTTATGCTATTTCAAGTATATTCATGCTTTTGTTTACCTTCCACTTGTTATGAGAAAAATAGTGATTAAAGCTCTCACGAACTTGATGGCACACTTTACTTTTTGCCTCTAATAAACTTGAACCATTGGGTCCTTCTTTGTTGCGTATATGCTTGCGCTTTATAAGTTGAAATTAGCAGAACCATGTTTCATGGGGAACGCTTTCAACATCGCACTTGTACTTTGTACTCCGTTGATATCATGTTCTTTTGCTTACGGATCCCGACGGTGTGAAATAAATGTGGAACTTGTAAGATCATGGAGTTTGTATGTGTGTTAGAGAAACGCCTGGGCCGCTAGCCTAAGACATGCCTAATCATGGTGGAAACTTGCAGCATCACCATAATGAGCACTCTATGAAGCATCCTCAATAAAAACCTATGCAAATAGCAAATAAAAAGATCGCTGAGATGCTCATTGTCTGCTTGCATTGTCATTTTGATTATGGGAAAGCTCCCGTATCATGTGCAAGGGGTACCCCGTTGGCGGTTCTTAATGATACACATATACTTACAATGACAAGAGCTTACTCGTGACTAAAGTTGAGTAGCATGAGGATCGGTCTTCGTAAGTAAGGGGCATGAGATTTTGGTTTATAACTTGTCAAGCATATCCTCTTAGTTGTGTCACTTTAACCTTAATCACCTTCAATATGCTTATGATAGGGGCAATGAGAGCTGAAAGCTATAAGTACCATAATTTTTGGAAGCTCTTTATGAGACTTGAATCCCTACTTCCTTTTACAAAAGGCCTTTCTTCCACCATTATATCGAGTCTCCACCTTCTATTTTTATGCACCTACTTTGAGAGCATAGTGGCCATTCTTAGTTCTATGTGCATTGTCCCAAGGCTAGTTGATTGATGCATAACTTGATATTGCTTGTTTTAAACTACTGTATCTAGTCACACTTATGAACTTTGAAGGTGTCCTATGCATTTATATTTGCTACTCTATTGAGGGACAAGCTGAATACTTTTATGCAATGTTTTCTTTATGTGAGAAAAACAAACGTCTTGCAAAGCATTGTTATTCATGAATCTTTTGTTTGTGCCTTTTCATGTTGCATCATAGTTTCTTTTCTTATTGCTAGAACTTTGTCTTTCATGTTATGATTGAAGTACTATGATCCCAGCTTTGAGTTTTGCAAAAACTTTGATCAAGTCTTTGATGGTGCATGTCACCTCAAAAATTATTTCTTTTTATCACTTACCTACTCGAGGACGAGCAGGAGTTAAGCTTGGGGATGTTGATACATTGCAAATGTATCTATAATTTTTGATGTTCCATGCTTGGTTTTATCCTCTTTCTTGTGTTTTGTTCCAACTTTGGAGTACTTTTCATATGACTTCTCGGGCTAACCTATTAACAAGAGCCACAGTGCCAGCTGCATGTTTTTTGCTGTTCTTGGTTCCAAGAAAGTCAGAAAATGAATATTCTCGGAATTGGACGGGACAAAAGCCAAAGTTCCTATTTTTCCGGAAGTGATCAAGTGCCAGAATACGAGACGGAGAGGGGCCAGAGGGTAGCCACACCACCTGGCCACGCGGCCAGGCCTGGCCCGCGCCAGGGGGTGATGTGGCCAGCCCAGGCACCCCCTCGGCCTCCCCTTCCGACTATAAGTTGCCCTCGGGACGAAAACCCTAGGTACCCGATCAAAAAATCCACGAAAGAGTCTGTAGCCGCCGTCATCTCCATCCCTAGATCGGGAGGGATCTGAAGCTCTTCTCGGCACCCTGCCGGAGAGGGGAATTCACCCTGGAGGCCTTCATCACCATGCAAGCCTTCGGTGTGATGCGTGAGTAGTTCATCCTTGGACTACGGATCCATGTAGTAGCTAGATGGCTGGTTTCTCCTCCTTTGTGCTTTCATGTTTAGATCTTGTGAGCTCCGTTCATGATCAAGATCATCTATTTGTAATCCATACATGTTGTGATTGTGGGGATCCGATGGATATTGAGATGCTATTTCAGATTGATTATTGATTCTATCATGTCTTTGTTATTTGAGATCTTGCATGCTTTCCGTTGTTAGTAGCTATCTTGGCCAATTAGATGCTAGCAACTCCAAGAGTTAGTATTTATGCTCGATAGTGGGTTCATGCCTCTGGTAATCTGTGGAAGTGACAGAAATCTCTAAGGTACTAGATGTGCTGTTGCTACTAGGGAGAAAACAACAATCCTTTGTTCATAGAACAATCGTATTGTTTATTTTACACGGAGTTCGTAAAGCAATAATCTGTTGCTTGCAACTTAATACTGGAGGGGGTTCGGATGATAACCTGAAGGTGGATTATTAGTCATAGATGCAGTTGGATGGCGGTCTATGTATTATGTTGTAATGCCCAATCAAGTCTCAAAGGAGTCAAGATGATTAGTATATGCATGTATTGCTTTCTCGGTGTTTGTCAATTGCCCCACTTAATTTTTTCACCCAACATGTTATCTATCTAAGGAGAGCCACCTCTAGTGAACTATGGATCGCGGTCCTTTTACTTTACATACAATCTACAATCTTTTGCTTCTTTGTGTTTACTTTCTGCAAACTTTTACTTCTTTCCATTCGATTCGTTTAATCCTTTGTTTTTTGCAAAACACGGTGAGATTGACAACCTCATCGCCAGTTGGGGACAAAGTTCCGTGGTTCTGTTGTGCAGGTCTGCACGTTGCTACTAGCACCGGTAGTGCGCCCTGCCAAAGCTCAGCTAGTAACACCTTTGGGGTGTTTCCTTGCTCCTACTGGTACGATTAAACCTTGGTTTCATAACTGAGGGAAACTTGCTGCTGTGCTCATCATACCTTCCTCTTGGGGTTCCCAACGAGCTCTACATCAACACCGCCATCAAGCAATTTTCTAGGCACCGTGCATTGAGCCATCACCTCGCCTTTAAGCCTCAGAGCACCGCCAGGAGATAGGCCACCGTCCCCTACCTCGAGCCACGACGCTAGCCCCCTGTGCTGCCCTCGCCGGAGTCGCCTGCCCTCACCGCTCGGTCTCACCGTCGAGCCTATATAAAGCGGCCTCCCCAGCCTCTTTTCTCCACACTCACTCACTCCCACCTCTCCCTGAACCTCACCCACCTCTAGCCGATGCCGCTCGAGCTCTGCCTCGCCGGAATTGGAGCCGGAGCCGCCGCAGCTGGAGGAGAAGGGCGCCTGCGATGTAGGGCACTCCAAGCTCCGCCGCAACCGCGCCTCGCCTCGCCGTCGCCTTCCAGCCCGTTTGCCCGCCTCACTGACCTTGCTGGAGCCCTAGTACGCCCCCAGTCGACCCCCACCACCGCATCTAGGTCAAGTTCTCGCCGGAGTAATCTGTTGACGACGATGAACCCCCACCGTTAGATCCCCTTCTAATCGTGCGGCCTACAATGCTAGATACCGTTTCGGTGTGTTTGTGCCGCTGACTGGTGGAGCCCGCATGTCAGCTGAGCCCCGCGCCGCGGAGCGCCACTAGGCCGGCCCATGTTCGTTCCCGCGCTAGCCCAGCCGTTCAAATTTGGTTTTTTCTTTTTGAGTTGAATCTAGTTTCTGTCCTCTAGTTTAAAAATTAATTCAGAGAGTTTTACAAACCTCAATTTTGCCTGAAAGGTATTAAGATTATCTATCCAAACCCGTTGGATTTAATTCAATTAGAGTTATAGATCTCTCCTAATAAAAATAACAAAACAGAAGCATTTGCACCTTGCAACATTTTTATAAAATCAACCAAGTTAGCTTTTGAGTTGATTCCAACTCTCAAAAATTACATTTCATCATATCTATCTAAATATGTAATAATATTAAGGTTTACATGTAGTGACTTTGGAGTAGTACCAAAATAATGCTATATAGGCATTTCTAGTCACTTTAAATCATTAAATAATGAGCTTAAACCAAAGTAATTATGATCCAACCTTTAAATCTCATTCCCACATGTTAGAATATGTGGTGATGACATAGGTCAACATGATCCCATATTTTAAGTGGTGAATAGTAAATCTTAGTTAATTTTTCAATGAGTAGAAATTACTTTTCTAAATTAAAAAGAATGAAACTAGTGCATTAAACTTGTGATGCTTGTGATAATAATAGATCATCAAATGTGTGTTTTAGAACACTAATTAGACTAGTTAAATATTGTTTGGTGATTATGTACTCCGTATGTATTTATAGACGATAGTATCGAGGAGGAGGAGTTCTACCAAGAAGAAGAAGAAGAAAACTTCAACCACTGCACCAACCAAGGCAAGCCACCATTAACAATGCAAGCTAACCCTTGCAAGTTTCCTGCTTAGCAAGCTAGGATCAAACTAGATGATTTTGCAAAGATGCTTTAGGCATGCTTTGATCACACTCCTTTGACTATTAGTTACCCCAAGTCTTATTTACAAGTTTTACCTCCCTTAGTTTATACAAAGTTCTTTACTTGTTTTGAAGGTAGCATAAAGAGTATAAAACTTGACCTATTTAGAACCCTTTAGATGTCATTCTATGGCATGAGATTGAACCCATCTTTTCCACCTTAGTGAACACTCTTAACTTAGTAGTTTAGAGTAGATCAAAAACTTGAGTCACTCTAGATGGGAACACTTGGTGAAAATGAATTATGAAAACCTTGGAATGATGAGTCATTCTATTGATATGTTTTGACATGTGTTGAGAAACACAAATGGTTTATGATGGTGAAAATGTTGAGGCCTGAGCCTTAACCCTTTTATAAAACTGATGGTTGGATTCGGATGCGATACCATTCCAAATTTACCGTACAACCACACTACCTGAATTGGGTAAGGCTTAGCTGGAAATTTATATGCATTAGTATTAGTTCCCTCACGGGAGAGGTTTGAGCTGAGGCTAGCTCTGAATGTTGTAGTGCCCAAGATGACAGATAGTCATAGTTGGGAGGCCATGCTCATAGGAGAGGTGCTTATACTAGGGTGTGTAAAGGGAAGGTTATGTTTGATTATCTGCATACTAAGTATGATGATTCAGGGTTATCCCTGACAGATGTATCGAATCTTGTGGTGAAAGTGTACCACCTCTGCAGAGTGTCAAACTATTCGAATAGCTGCGTCCGCGGTTATGGACAGTTGGAATGGCCATACTGTTTCGTTGTCAGATGTTTTCTAAATAACTTGAAATGAAGGATGAATTTTGACTTGACCACAACAGGGTTGTGTTTATGACATTAGCTTTCCAACTTAAGTGATTCTAGAACTTTACTTTATCTTTCTTTGCTTCTGAACTGAGCTTAGGTTTCAAACTTAACTTTATAGTTAAACATAGAGTTAGCACTTTAACTTAGAACTATAATACTTATTAGTGGTAGTTTGCGAGTACTTAAAGAGTACTCATGGCTTTTGTCCCTGGCTATTATCATGGCCAGACTATGAACGAGACTATCAAGATGATGGCCAGCAAGACGGCTATGATAACTAGGACTATCTGCCTTCGTCAGCATTGCCTGTGCCCCTGAAGATGGACCCCACCGCTACGCTTATCTTTTATTTCCGCTGCTTGTTGTATTAAGACTGGATCATGAGATCCTTATTTGTGTAAGACCTTATGTATGGTTTGTAATGGATAATGTACTGTGATATCCAATCCATTATGTCTCGCAAAAATGGTAATTCTGGGATTGCAAGGTATGGCATAACGGGCATCTGGGATTAAAAATCCGGGTGTTGACAAGTTGGTATCAGAGCCAGGTTGACCATAGGAGACCCTAGTTAGAATGGACGTCCGAACAAAAACTTAGTTTCAAAACCAAAGTGAGTATTTACGAAAAACTATCTCCTCTCTTATCCTTGTGAACTCATTCTTTCTCAAAAATTCATGTTCCTCAAAAATTCTTACATTACTACTTAAAATTTGACACACTTGATCACTTCACTAACTTCCTCATCCTTAATTCTTGTAGATGGAGACTCAGTTCAGCAAGTTTCACCAGTTGGGAAACGGAGGTCGGCTGATCTTCGAGAGGGATCTGGACTCACTGTCAGAGTTACTGGGACCCCCGCACCCGGAGTTTCTTGGAGCTCAACTTCCAGGACCCCTAGGAGGAGACCTATAGTGGCTAGTCACCAGAGATCTTAGAGGAAGCATTGAAGCACCAAGCTCTGGGAGAATTCAGTTCTCCGTGAGAGAGAACAACTGGCTAGATGGATTAGCCAGGGCAATGCATGAAGCTCTCGCACGTCTATGTGCCCTCAACGTCAACCAGATCCAAGGAACCCGTTTTGCCCACTATGCAAGACTTGAATTTATGGGAATGCCGATGGAGATGCCAAGTCATCCAGCACTAAAGCGCCAAGTGGAGAACCTTGACTTGCCGTTGTATGACCGTTAGAAGGAGCTGGACAATGCCAGAGAGTTAGCCAACCAGAACCATGCCATTGCCGACCAGAAGGCCCAGACTTTCGCACTGCTCGTCCAGGATCGCCAGTCTCTTTGCGTCCAGCGTGCAAAGAAGGATCATACCATCGCCCGTCTTTGCAAGAAGGTGGCCGACCTCGAGAAGACAGTCAAGGAGCAGGCAACCAGCTTGCAGCAAAATAAGAAGATGAGGGTGAAGACATCCAGGGAGACATAGATTCTTACCTCAGCAACGATGATGACTTTCTGGCGGAGGATGTCGTGGACTCCTACACTGATAATGAGGACTCCGACTTCATCGACGATGAGTAGAGGCACTAGAGCACTGTCGTAGCATGAGATGTATCGGTCTCATTGTATCGTAGTTTGCAGAATGGTTCTTCAAACCATCTGTTTTCCCTTTGATTGTTGTGGTGTGTGTTGTATCTTGTGCTGGCTTGCATGAATGAAATGGAGTTAGTTGAAAAACCTAAGTCTAACTCAAAGTTTTAGCTTTGAAAACCCGAAACCATGAACCCTAGAATTTCCCTCTTACCCCTATATCCATCTCAATCTTTAGATGACTCGTGGAAACCAAGGAGGGAGAAGCTCGTCGCAAGACCCAATGCTATAGATCTTGCAGAATCTCATCGAAGACCATGAAGCAAGCAGGGCAGAACGCCAAGCCAACTTAGCAACACTGCAGCAGATCGCCTAGATAGCTCTCAACAACCAAGGGCATGGAAATCAGGATCATCAAGGATCCAAGCTGAAGAACTTCCAGAATACCAATGCCCCAATCTTTAGCACTTCTGAAAACCCATTAGATGCTGATGACTGGTTACAGACCATGGAAAACAACTTAGAAGTTGCAAGAGTTGATGAAAATGAGAAAGTTCTCTTCGCCACCCACTATCTGGCAGGAGATGCAAGAGCTTGGTGGAATAGCATCCGCAATATGAACCAAGGTCAAGTGATGACATGGGAAGCATTCAAAGTCAAGTTCAGCCGCACCCACGTGCTGCAAGGTCTAGTCAACAGAATGAGAGATGAGTTCCGCGAATTGAAGCAAGGAAGAATGACTGTGGTGGAGTACCGTGCCAGATTCCTGTCACTTGCCAGATATGCACCTGATGAGATCAACACGGAGGCCAAGAAGAAGGAGAGATTCTTGAACAGATTGCATGATGAGATGCAGACTGTCCTCGTCAATATCCGTTTTCAGGATCTCGAAGAGCTAGTCGACTCTGCCATTCAGATGGAAGGGAAGATTAATCAGGCAAACGACAACCGTAAGCATCGTATGATGCAGCAGTCTGGATCCAACTGTCACCAGAAGTACCATCCCAACCCTTCACCAGGATATGCACCAAGGAAAAATCGACCCCCAAATGCTCGCCCAAGCTACCCCAACCGTAGTGGAGGCAATGTGAAGCCCAGAGGAAACAATCACAACTCCAGTAATGCCAACAATTTCAACCGTGCACCTCCCAAGAACCACAACAAGAACAACAACAACAACAACACTGCACCCAGAACTGGCAACCGTGTTGTGCCTGTCACAGTCAAGGACAAGTCCCAGATTACTTGTTTTGAGTGTGGAGTGAAGGGTCACTACTCCAATGAATGTCCCAAGAAGACTGCAGCAAATGCCAATGTGAATGCCCCAGCTGAGTAGCGACATCGTGTTCAACCAGGAAGGAGATTTGCCCCAGGGAACCCTCACAACCGCAATGGCCGTCTCTTCCACATGAATGCAGAAGAAGCCCAGGAAGCGCCAGATGTAGTGCTAGGTATGTTTTCTGCCAACTCAGTTTTAGCAAGAGTATTGTTTGATTCGGGAGCATCGCATTCATTTGTCACCGAAGAATTTGCATGCACTAGTAAGATTCACCCAACCAACCTGAAGCATGTCATGATAGTTCAAATCCCCGGTTCAACAACCAAAGCTAGAAAAATTTGCAAAGTTGTGCCTATCAGAATACATGGGATAGATTTTTATGCCAACCTAATTGTACTTGGAACCAAAGGATTGGAAGTAGTACTAGGTATGGACTGGATGTCACGGCATAAAGGACTGATAGACTGTGCTAAGAAAGCCATCACCATGACCAGTAGTTCTGGAGTCACAGTAGAGCATATCTCTGAAACCTTACCCCGCCAATTCAAGTGCAACAAGAGTGTAGCCCTGCCCACCATAGACAAGTCAGAGTAGTCTGTGAATACCCCAACGTATTCCCAGATGAATTGCCAGGTATGCCCCCGGATAGGGATATTGAGTTCATTATCGAACTAATCCCCGGAACCGGACCCATAGCCTAGAGACCCTATAGCATGAACCCCTCAGAGTTAGTGGAACTGAAGAAACAGTTGGATGCTATGTTAGAGAAATGCTTGATTCAACCAAGCGCATCGCCATGGAGATCACCAGTGTTATTCGTTGACAAGAAAGATGGAGGCAATCATTTGTGCACAGATTACAGAAAGTTGAATGATGTCACCATCAAGAACAAGTACCCCTTGCCCAAGATAGAGGATCTATTTGATCAGTTGACCGGAGCTCAGTTATTCTCAAAGATTGATCTTAGGACTGGTTATCACCAACTTAAGATTCGTGCAACGGATATTCCAAAGACCGCCTTTACTACTCGCTATGGTTTATACGAGTATACGGTTATGTCTTTTGGATTAACCAATGCCCCTGCTTATTTCATGAATCTCATGAATAAGATCTTTATGAATTTCCTAGATAAGTTTGTAGTTGTGTTTATCAACGACATCCTTATCTACTCCAAATCAGAAGAAGAGCATGAGCAACATCTGAGAGTGATCCTAGAAACCCTGAGAGAGCATCAGTTATATGCCAAGTTTAGCAAGTGTGATTTTTGGCTGAAAGAAGTAGGATTCGTAGGACATATTGTGTCTGCCGGAGGAGTCTCTGTTGATGCCGCCAAGATCAAAGATGTCGAAGAATGGGAAGCCCCAACCACTCAAACCCAAGTTCGTGCATTTCTCAGATTAGCGGGATATTACCGCAAGTTCGTAGAAGGATTCTCGAGCATAGCCCGACCAATGAACCAATTGTTGAAGTAGGACAAGAAGTTTGAATGGACAGACAAATGTTAAGCCAGTTTTCAGGAGATGAAGAAGAGATTGATATCAGCCCCAATATTAATCATGCCAGACATCAAGAAGCCGTTTGATGTATATTGTGACGCATCCAAGATTGGTCTAGGATGTGTATTGATGCAAGAAGGCAAAGTCATCGCGTACCTGTCTCGACAACTGAAGCAGCATGAGCAGAACTATCCGACCCATGATCTCGAGCTAGCAGCTGTGGTTCTAGCATTGAAGACATGGCGTCATTATCTGATGGGTAATCACCGTGAGATTTACTCAGATCATAAGAGCTTGAAGTATATTTTCACTCAGAACGAGCTGAATATGAGGCAAAGGAGATGGATAGAGTTAATCAAGGATTATGACCTTGACATTCACTATCACCCTGACAAAGCCAATGTGGTAGCGGATGCTCTTAGCAGATTGCCGTGTAGGCTAAATACCATGATCAAGGAGAAGCAACCAAGTTTGTATGAAGAGTTAGAGCAGTTCAGGACTAAATTAGTTAGCAAAGGATTCTTAGGTAGCATTGAACTTCAACCCACTTTGATTAGCCAAATCAAGGAAGCCCAGAAGGGGAATGAAAGTATCGACGGAATCAAACATCATATTGGTACAGGAAAGGTACCTGGATTCACCGAAGATGAAGAAGGTGTACTGTGGTACAAAGGACGTATTTGTGTGCCAGCAGATTCGGAGCTGAAGTAGGTTATCATGAAGGAAGCTCATGATACTCTTTATTCTATCCATCCAGGAGGAACGAAGATGTATCAGGATTTGAAGGAGCAATTTTGGTGGCACAAGATGAAGAGAGAAATCGGAAGCTACATCGCCAAATGTGACATCTGTCAAAGAGTCAAAGCAGAACACCAGAGACCTGCAGGACTGTTGCAACCATTGCAGATTCTGGAATGGAAATGGGATTCCGTCGGAATGGACTTTATCACCAGTTTACCTACTTCTAGTAGGGGAAATGACTCAATCTGGGTCATAGTTGATAGACTGTCCAAGGTAGCCCACTTTATACCTATCAAGACAACTTACCAGAGTGCAAAGTTAGCAGAGCTATACATTGCTAGGATTGTTAGTCTGCATGGAACCCCCAAGACCATCATATCAGATCGAGGAACTCAGTTTATCTTGAGATTTTGGCAGAAAGTCCAAGAAGGATTAGGAGCCAAGTTGAACTTCAGCACAACGTATCACCCGCAAACTGATGGATAGACTGAGAGAGTCAACTAGATCCTAGAGGATATGCTTAGAGCTTGTGTGTTGGAATACGGATCAAAATGGGAAGACTGCATGCCTTTCGCAGAATTCTCATATAACAATAGTTATCAAGCTAGTTTGCAGATGGCACCATTTGAATTCCTATACGGAAGAAAGTGTCGTACCCCTTTGAATTGGTCGCAAGTAGGAGAGAGTCAGATCTTTGGACCCGACATTCTCTGAGAAGCAGAAGAGAAAGTTCACAAAGTCCGTGAGCACCTCAAGACCGCCCAATCCAGACAGAAGAGTTATGCTGACAAGAGAAGGATAGACCTGACTTTCAATGTCGGATATTTTGTATATCTCAAGGTTTCACCATTGAAGGGAACTCAACGCTTTAGTCTGAAGGGAAAGTTAGCCCCCAGATATATCAGACCTTTCAAAATTCTGAACCATCGAGGAGAAGTATCGTACCAACTGGAACTGCCTGAAGAGACGTCAGCCATCCACAATGTGTTCCATATCTCGTTACTTCGCAAATTTTTGGAAGTGCCCGAGAAGACTGAAGTTTTCAAGAACATCGATCACAAAGCTATGAAAATCAACAATGACTTGACCTATAGAGAAGTACCCATACGTATCTTAGAAGAAGCCTACAGAACCACCAGGACCAGGAGTATCAAGTTTCTCAATATTCAGTGGAGCAACCATACCAAGGAGGAAGCCACTTGGGAGCGAGAAGATTACATCAGGACAGAGTTCCCCGATCTCTTTAGTTCCTAGTTTTCTTTGTAAATCTCGGGACGAGATTTTGTTTAAGGGAGGAAGGTTTGTAACATCCCAAAACTTCAATCCAAGCTTATCAAGATCTAAATCATCAAAATTTAGGGTTAACAAAAACTTTTCCAAATTAAAAATGAAAGCATTCATGTGTATGTGCATTTAAATTAGGAATTGATTTGAATTGCCATGGTTCTATGATTCTTTGGTTGTAAAATGTTTCTTAGGTGATTTAAAAATCATATACATCATTCCCAAAATTTTACTAAAGAAAATCAAATAAAAAACAATTAAAAAGGAGGAATGGTCATTTTGGCCATTTTAATCCACTTCACTACTTTGAGTGTTCCTAAAACTCATTTCTTAACAGAAACAATTCATGATATTTGCACCCCTTGCTAGTACACATAATGAGGTACCAAGGCCCACCTTTTGATCTGCTAAAAACATTCTTTTGCTTATTTTAAAAGGCATTGGAAAATTGAATCTATTTCGTATAGGAAGATTCCACTTTTTTCAAAAACCATCAATTTGAGCTCCACTTTCAAAACCCTTGCAACCAGAGACTACCTAGCACTAGTGTAGATCACCCAAAAATTTTGAAACCAAAATTCAAAAGTTTACTTCTTGCGGCCATTTCATCAAACAGGTGGCAAGCACAAATCTGGCTAAATTCAAAACACTATTTTGAGCAGTGATTTTGGTCACCATTTGGGCCTAACTCGGTCCCCTTGTCCCCCCCAGTGTACCCCTACCCTTGCCAGCCCGGCCAAGCCCTGTGCACACGACCAAATGGTCATGGCTATTAAGGCCGAGCACCTTGAGCACCCTCACCGGCGACATCACACCACAACAGCCGCTAGCCTCTCTCACCTTGTCCAGCACGTAGCCCGTGGTCCACCTCCACCGTCCAACCAACCCCAGCCCAGAGACAGGGACGAGAACGGCCAAGAACCGCCGCGCTCGGAGCTGGTCGACCATGCCGACGCCGCCCGCAGA
Organism: Avena eriantha; assembly: GCA_910589775.1. NCBI lineage: Eukaryota > Viridiplantae > Streptophyta > Magnoliopsida > Poales > Poaceae > Avena > Avena eriantha. Next base: position 198,319,957 of record OU342740.1, on the reverse strand, counting down.
GCGCGCCCTGTCCCCACGTGCACATACCGCCCCTCAGCCGCCGCCCGTGCCCACCGCTTCACCATGACCTAGGGAACACCCCAGACACCCCCGTTGGCCGCCCAACGCACCCCAGCCACCGCTCGCCATCGAACCTGCAGCCTTTGCCGCCTAGAGCGCGTGACGCTCCCGACCAGCACAGAGCTCGCCTTGCCGCGCCTTTAAGCCTCAGAGCACCGCCAGGAGACATGCCACCGTCCCCTACCTCGAGCCACACTGCTAGCCCCCTGTTCCGCCCTCGCCAGAGTTGCCTGCCCACACCGCTCGGTCTCACCGTCGAGCCTATATAAAGCGGCCTTCCCAGCCTCTTTTCTCCACACTCACTCACTCCCCAGCTCTCTGAACCTCACCCACCTCTAGCCGACGCCGCTCGAGCTCTGCCTCGCCGGAATTGGAGCCGGAGCCGCCGCAGTAGGAGGAGAAGGGCGCCTGCGATTTAGGGCACCCCAAGCTCCACCGCAACCGCGCCTCGCCTCGCCGTCGTCTTCCATCCCGTTTGCCTGCCTCACCGACCTTGCCGGAGCCTTGGTACGCCCCCAGTCGACCCACCGCCGCGTCTAGGTCAAGTTCTCGCTGGAGTAATCCGTCGACGACGATGAACCCCCACCGTTAGATCCCCTTCTAATCGTGCGGCCTACAATGCTAGATACCGTTTCGGTGTGTTTGTGCCGCTGACTGGTGGAGCCCGCATGTCAGCTGAGCCCCGCGCCGTGGAGCGCCACTAGGCCGGCCCATGTTCGTTCCCGCGCTAGCCCAGCCGTTCAAATTTGGTTTTTTCTTTTTGAGTTGAATCTAGTTTCTGTCCTCTAGTTTAAAAATTAATTGAGAGAGTTTTACAAATCCATTTTGCATGAAATCAATTTTGCCTGAAGGTATTAAGATGATCTATCCAAGCCCGTTGGATTTAATTCAATTAGACTTATAGATCTCTCCTAATAAAAATAATAAAATAGAAGCATTTGCACCTTGCAACATTTTTATAAAATCAACCAAGTTAGCTTTTGAGTTGATTCAAACTCTCAAAAATCACATTTCATCATATCTATCTAAATATGTAATAATATTAAGGTTTACATGCAGTGACTTTGGACTAGTACCAAAATAATGCTATATAGGCATTCCTAGTCACTTTAAATCATTAAATAATGAACTTAAACCAAAGTAATTATGATCCAACCTTTAAATCTCATTCCCACATGTTAGAATATGTGGTGATGACATAGGTCAACATGATCCCATATTTTAAGTGGCGAATATTAAATCTTAGTTAATTTTTCAATGAGTAGAAATTACTTTTCTAAATTAAAAAGAATGAAACTAGTGCATTAAACTTGTGATGCTTGTGATGATAATAGATCATCAAATGTGTGTTTTATAATACTAATTAGACTAGTTAAGTATTGTTTGGTGATTATGTACTCCGTATGTATTTATAGACGATAGTACCGACCAAGCTTTCGAGGAGGAGTTCTACCAAGAAGAAGAACAAGAAAACTTCAACCACTGCACCAACCAAGGCAAGCCACCATTAACAATGCAAGCTAACCCTTGCAAGTTTCCTGCTTAGCAAGCTAGGATCAAACTAGATGATTTTGCAAAGATGCTTTAGGCATGCTTTGATCACACTCCTTTGACTATTAGTTACCCCAAGTCTTATTTACAAGTTTTACCTCCCTTAGTTTACACAAAGTTCTTTACTTGTTTTGAAGGTAGCATAAAGAGTATAAAACTTGACCTATTTAGAACCCTTTAGATGTCATTCTATGGCATGAGATTGAACCCATCTTTTCCACCTTAGTGAACACTCTTAACTTAGTAGTTTAGAGTAGATCAAAAACTTGAGTCACTCTAGATGGGAACACTTGGTGAAAATGAATTATGAAAACCTTGGAATGATGAGTCATTCTATTGAGATGTTTTGACATGTGTTGAGAAACACAAATGGTTTATGATGGTGAAAATGTTGAGGCCTGAGCCTTAACCCTTTTATAAAACTGATGGTTGGATTCGGATGCGATACCATTCCAAATTTACCGTACAACCACACTACCTGAATTGGGTAAGGCTTAGCTGGAAATTTATATGCATTAGTATTAGTTCCCTCGCGGGAGAGGTTTGAGCTGAGGCTACCTCTCAATGTTGCAGTGCCAAGATGACAGATGGTCATAGTTGGGAGGCCATGCTCATAGGAGAGGTGCTTATACTAGGGTGTGTAAAGGGAAGGTTATGTTTGATTATCTGCATACTAAGTATGATGATTCAGGGTTATCCCTGACAGATGTATCGAATCTTGTGGTGAAAGTGTACCACCTCTGCAGAGTGTCAAACTATTCGAATAGCCGCGTCCACGGTTATGGACAGTTGGAATGGCCATACTGTTTCGTTGTCAGATGTTTTCTAAATAACTTGAAATGAAGGATAAATTTTGACTTGACCACAATAGGGTTGTGTTATGACATTAGCTTTCCAACTTAAGTGATTCTAGAACTTTACTTTATCTTTCTTTGCTTCTGAACTCAGCTTAGGTTTCAAACTTAACTTTATAGTTAAACATAGAGTTAGCACTTTAACTTAGAACTATAATACTTATTAGTGGTAGTTTGCGAGTACTTAAAGAGTACTCATGGCTTTTGTCCCTGGCTATTATCATGGATAGACTATGAAGGAGACTATCAAGATGATGGACAGCAAGACGGCTATGATAACTAGGACTATCTGCCTTCGTCAGCATTGCCTGTGCCCCTGAAGATGGACCCCACTGCTACGCTTATCTTTTATTTCTGCTGCTTGTTGTATTAAGACTGGATCATGAGATCCTTATTTGTGTAAGATCTTATGTATGGTTTGTAATGGATGATGTACTGTGATATCCAATCCGTTATGTCTCGCAAAAATGGTAATCCTAGGATTGCGAGGTGTGGCATAACAGGCATCTGGGATTAAAAATCAGGGTGTTGACAAATTGTTTCTGTTTCATCTGAGCTTGTTCTACCAAAACTATTTCTACTTGGATGTAAGATCATATGTTGTTTCTTCGCAGGAACAGGAAGAGAACAATTTACCTCTATTGCTAATCCTTTGAGGTAGCTTCATTTCTTCGTAGCTCGAGATCATTCTTGTTGAATCGCCATGTTCTTCCTTTAATTGAATTTTGACCTGTCGCTAGACGATGGAGATATCTGATCTGTTACCTTATATATGGTAAGGTAAAATATTCTTCGTGATTTTGTATAGCACGATTGCGTGTTGTGTTTTCCTACTATACCTCCATATTTTTCTATGACAAGTAGGACCAAAACTATTATTATATGGTCATGGCATTTGCGTGACCTTCTATAAGTATGACATGTGGGATCAGTATAGAAAATAAGACGTGTATGTACACGTTTCTCCGATCCTTGTGCATCCCTTGCGCATGGAACTATATTTGAGTTTTATAACTCATTGGTTGAAATGTGTACCTATCCATTTTTGGTCCTCCTTGTCAGTGACTAGGTGCAAGGATGTTTTGTTCTTTATTTCACGTTTCTAGATCTCGTCTTCTTCCTTGTTACCTTTTCCATGAGAGCTTGGAGTTCTTGTTCGTCTTGTTTGTAGGACTCCATCCAGTCTTCTACCCTTTGGATGCTCTAGATCTCCGTTTGGGTATGCTAATCTTTCATCTACTTTCCTTGAGTTTCTATTTTAGTTCATTTCATTTTCCCTTGTCTTTTCATCTATTTTATTGTTTTTAGTATATGATTTATATCAGTAGAGCGTCGATGATTTCGATTTTGTCGTTGGACTAAGGGAGACGACCCCTCGAATAATCCTGTTCGGTTGATTGTACAGAGGTAGTAACGCATGATTTTATGGTAGATGAGAAGTTAGATATCAAGAGAATAAGGATCGAGGAAAAGAAGTTTCAACTAGAAAAAAGATTGAGGAATTCAGGAAGAAGAGATATGGGTTCTTTTAATCATTGCTGTCGATTTTGCCTAGTTATTTCGTGTTCTTCTTCATTTCATTTCATGTAAAACAATTGCACTCATATGCTTGGGTCAGTATACTTCTTCTTGTAAAACAATCAGATATTATAAAGAAATTCTTGGGTCATTGAGCGTACTTTATCTTTCTGGGCAGTGTACTTTACCTTTCTTAGTAACTGTACTTGTATACTTCATGTTTCTCTGCCTTGTTGAAAATTTATTAGTATGAGATGATTTATTGTTACTTCCTGTATTTGTTTTGTCTAACCTTTTAAATTTAGTTAATATTCAAGTGTACTCTATCTTTTTGATTAATTGTACTTGTATACTTCATGGTTATGTGCTTGGTTGAAAAATTATTAGTATCAGGACTTTTAGCTAGGCTTCCTGTAATTGTTTTGTCTAACTTTTTATTTTTGTTAATGTTATAGTGTAATTTATCTTTCTGAGTAGTGTACTTTATCTTCGTTATTATTTGTACTTGTATACTTCATGATTCTATGCTTTTTTGAAAATTTATCTATACTTCTCCTTTTGTTTTTCTTTTGTACTATTTAGTAATTCATATTTTGTACTTTTGTTTAATTAACCTCCTTATTTATCATCCTTAATAATAAATGTACTTGCCTCATTTTATATTCCACTTCACTGAAATTTAACTATACGTTTTGTAATTTCATGTTTTGTATTTTTGTTATTATGCAGACTTGTTCTTTCATTCCATGATTTATGTATGTTGCTTCATACTTTATTGTACTTGACGAAATTGAGCTCTACTTCCATTTGATGGAATTTCACTCTGTTAAAATGTTGAATAATGTAGATTATTCTTGTATAATCTTTTTTATAAGAAATTGATTGTTTTAATTTTTATTTCTAGATCAGGTTCAATGGAATTTTGCAAGCCTGGTTTCACAACTAAGCTTATTTTTCCTAAGTTTATTTCTATGTGAAGATGTCTAACACGTGAGAAGGATAAGTACATTAATGATTTAGGACAAGGGTCTTTTTTAGATCTCCGGCTTGAAGAATTATCAAGAAGTCTTGTGCAATGGATTGTCAGTAATTACAAATCTAGCAAGAGGATTGTTGATCTTCCTAATGGGTTCAACTTTCCCTTGAACCCATTATGTGTTCATAAGATTTTAGGCATACCTATTGGAGGTTGAAGGATTCCGAGCAAGTGTAGTGAGATATTCAGGGACACCATCAGGGCTAAAACAAGATGTGTAGAAAATACTCCTTCTATCAATGAACTGATGGACTTTCTCAAGACTGACCATGACGAGGATGACTTCAAGAGATTTTGGATGATGTTATCTATTACATATTTTCTTTGTCCAACTACATATGATTTCTCTGCTTTAGAAGGCCCAACTGAAAATATTAGCTCTTATGATTGGTCTTCTGATGTTTTCAACAAGCTTTCCTCCTCCATTGATGTATATATAAAAATGGTTTTGATGGTGCCTTATGTGGTTGTTTGGTAGTTCCTTGGTAAGTTGTAAAATTTTCTTATCATATTTAGATGATATAAATTTTGTAGTTCCTTTGGTAACCTTCAGTTTTATTAATTGTGTTTTTATTTATTGTTTCTAGCAGATGATTGATCTTGACTATTTGAACACTGAAGAAATAAAGGTTTCTAGTATTATTCCACCAATCGGTGTCTGGGATTACGAAATAGTTAAGATGTGTGAGAACCTTGATTTGGTGTGTGAAGAACTTGGAAATTATGGCTGTTTACCGGGAAGTGCTCACAATTTTTTTATATAACCTAAATAATTGTATATTAATTCATTTTTTCCTTACCATAATGTTGTTATCTTTAATGTAGTTGAAGGATGTAAGCTCCGCATCTTTTCAGTAGATCATTTCTCCAAATAATTCATTTGGAGATTTACATCCTGGCCTTCAGACGTTTCCCTATTCCTTTGTTCACCCTAACTGTAACACTCTAGATAGCCACCCTATATGGCAATGCTACACAAACCTTAAACACTTCTCATAAAGGTATAAAACTATAAATTTCAGCAAAGTCTCCTTTGCTTATGGGGACATTGATACGTCCATTTTGCATCACTATTCTATGTCATAATTCACTGTTATTCATTGATATATTTCATATTAAGAGGTAATACTTATGTTATTTCATCTATTTTTGCATGGTTGATGACTTTTGGAGCATGGACCGCTGCAGTCAGGATTCTGATGGAAAAGGTGCTGTTTGGAGGCAAAATTCGCGAAGATCAGAAAATCCGAGAAAATATACGGAAAATCCTATTTTTCCAGAAGACGAAGGATGCCAAAAGGAGGAGTGGAGATGGGCCACAGGGGGTCCACACCACCCCCTGGCGCGGGCCACCCTAGGTCGCTCCACCAGGTGGTGTGGCCGCCCTGGCCCACCTCTGGCTCTCCCCTCTAGCGTATATTATCCTCCCTAAACCCTAAGACTCGGGGGAGCGACCACAGAAAATTTCCGCCACCTCTACGGGGCGGAAAACACCGAGAGAGAAAGATCTCTCCGGCAGACAGATTTCTGCTGGGGGAATTCCTTCCCGGAGAGGGGAGATCGTCGCCATCAACACCACCATCAAGCTAGACTTCATCGGGATCATCATCATCATCACCACCACCATCATCACCCTCATCACCATCTCCATATTGCTGTAACAATGGGGTTGAATCTTGCATAGTTCATAGGGGAAACTTTCCTGGTGTTGATTACTCTTTGTTGTTGATGCTATTGAGTGAACCATTGAATTATTGTTTATGTTCAGATTGTTATACATCATTATTCCATCTCTGATCATTATCCATATGATGTATTGTGAGTAGTTCATTTTGTTCTTGAGGACATGGGAGAAGTCTTGTTGTTAGTAGTGGAGCTGTGTTGAGAAAGATTCAATAGTTTGATATTTAAGTTGTGGTGTACTTCTTGTAGTGGTGTCATGTGAACGTCGACTACATGACACTTCACCTATATGGGCCTAGGGGAATGCATTATGTATTTGGCTACTAATCGTAGGGGTTGCCAAAGTGACAGAAACTTGAACCCCAATTAGGAAACCATTGCATAAGGGACGTAAGAGTCTTAGAGTTTAAAGCTGTGGTTAGGTTTCTACTTTAATTACTTTCTTGTACTTACGGATGTTTGCAAGGGGTATAATCACAAGTATGTATTAGTCCTAGGAAGGTCGGTACATTAGCACAGGTTCACCCACACAACACTTAGCAAGCTAAAGAAGATTAATCAACTATATGAAGCGAAAGCACTTGACAGTCTTCCCATGTGTCCTCGAGAACGTTTGGTCATCTTAAGTAATACAACCGGCTTCTCCTTTGCTGCATAAAGGATTGGGCCACTTGCCGCATTTATTATTATTGCCTTTTATTTACTCTTACTTCGTTTACTTGCCTTATCAAGAACCCCCAAAAATCCGTTTGCTAAGTATTTGCAGAGAATTCCTGATCCATACCACTAGCCAGCACCTTCTGCTCCTCGTTGGGTTCGACACTCTTACTTATCAAAAATACTGCGATACACCCCCTATACTTGTGGGTCATCAAGACTATTTTCTGGCGCCGTTGCCGGGGAGTGAAGCGCTATTGGAGAGTGGAACTGGTAAAGGAAACTTCTACTGTGAGTATTGTTTACTTCTGTTAGTTGCTTTATTTTCGTTATGGATAATTCGCTGAGTTTCTTATTTGGTAATGCTACTACCACTGCTAAGGTAGTAGATGAACCACCACCTGCTAAGAATGATGTTTTTAAAATACCTACAAGAATTATTGATCATGTTATGGATAACTACTATGCTGGGGATGGAACTGTCCATCCCAGTGATCATTTACTCTTTATACACGAATTATGCGTGTTGTTCAAGTGTGCAGGTACTACTATAGATCAAGTTAAGAAGAAGTTATTCTCATTATCACTGAAAGGAAGAGCTGAGGAATGGTATAAGCTGCTGAAGAATGGTCAAGCTCTTGAATGGGAGGAAATAGTACCACTCTTTTATTCAAAGTTTTATCCTCCTAGTGAGATTCATAAAGATCGAAATCAAATATACAACTTTTGGCCTCTTGATGGAGAAAGTACAACTCAATCTTGGGGGAGATTGAAGTTACTTATGCTCAAATGTCCTATTCATGAGCTCCCCAACAACATTGAAGTTACTTATGCTCAATAACTTTTATGCAAGGCTCCCTCTACATGATAAGGATTTATTGGATGCTTCTTGTGCTGGATCATTCACTCGCATGGAAGAAGAAGCTAAATGGGATCTTCTGGACCGTATTCAAGACAATGCTGAAGTTTGGGAGAATGACAAAGGAAGAAAGTCAGGTATAAATTATGATTATGAATGCATTGAATCTTTTATGGGAACTGATGACTTTCAAAATATTAAAAATGCTTATGGTCTAGACTCTCAAGCTATTGCTTCTTATTTTAAGGCTTTTACTTCCTATATTGAAGTGCCTAAAAAGAAGTGGAATAAGTATCATAAACCTTATAAAGATATTGCAAGAGTTTTCCTACAAGAAATACTGAAGTTTATACTGCTAATCATGTTTTACCTGAACCTTATATTGAGAAAATGCCTTTCCCAATTAAGATAAAGGAACATTCTATGATAGCTAGTATGGTTGATGAAAGTATAAGCAAAGCTGTTGAATCTGATAAACAAATGGTTGATGAACCTATAATAGCAAATGTGAAAGACTTTGTTACTAAATATGTAGAAGAGGGACACACTATCCTTTGTAAGGATACCTCTAGTATTGTTTCACAAAGTAGTGTTATGAGAGCTAGTATTCCTGTGTTTTCTGTTAGAATAAGCGATCATTGTCACGATGGTCCTTGTGATAGTTATATTGTTAATTTTATGCATGATACTGAAAGTTACTATGAGAGAGGGAAAAGTGTTCTTATGCATCTCAATAATCTCAAGTTTCCTCTTTTTATGCTGAAAGTTTTTATGTTGCACTTCTTTTGCCTTCTTATGCTAGTGGTTTGTGGTTTGAACAACTTGTTTGTTTACAAAATTCCCTTGCATAGGAAGTGGGTTAGACTTAAACGTGTGTATTTTTGATTCTTAATGCTCCCTTTCAACTCAATTCATATTCCTATGTTTGCATCATCAAAATTATCATGCCCATCTTAATGGCTATAAAGAAAGAGCTTTTTGGGAGACAACCCAATTTATTTTTGCTTTCAGTTTGTTTTTGTTTCTTTGAGTCTTGGAAGTTATTACTTTGGTAATAACCTCTCCTTATCCTTTTTGTTTGGTTTTTGTGTCAAGATCAACCTCTAATGAGAGAGAAGTAAGATTCGGGGAAGTTGCTGTCCCGAAACAGATTTTTGTGCTTCACCGTACAAATTTGTGAGAGACCTATGTATGTCGGATTGAGCTATAATTGTTTGTGCTTCTGACCTAGGTTGTTATTTAACTTTCGTTAGTTTTTACCTTTTGATTTGAGCAACAGAAGATTTTCTAAAAAAATGATCTTTACCTGCTGGTCTGTTTTGACAGATTTTGTCACTCTTGCATTTGCTGCTTTATTCGATTTCCTTTTTGAATTCTTTTTGGGTTTTCGGAAGGAGTTGCTACAGTAGATTATGTTTTGATGAATTTCAGTTGAAATTGGACTCAAAAGGTTTTATCACTTCACTTATACTAATGTTGCTAACGAGAACCGTGTGAAGTTCTGTGTGAAAGAAATTTCCAGGTTAGTGGAGAAAATGGTGTCATAAGAAAGAGAAAGGTTTCATGACTCAAGTAATTTGTGTATGAAGATGAAGATATTGATGTTATTCAAGTGGTGACTCTGGAAGAATCTACTAAATACCAAATTCAGAGACCTGCAGAGTCCATTTTCGAATAGGTAACAGTTCTGGTAAGAAAAGTTCCGTGAAAGATCTGTCAAATTATATTTTTGTAGTTTTAGCCAATAAGGAAAGCTACGAAGCGAAAGAGGGACGGAAACGGAGCCAGGGTGGCTCACACCACCTTGTGGCACGGGCCCACCCCTGGCCGCGCCACCAGGTGGTGTGTCCACTCCGGACCCAGCCTCCGACTCGTTTTCTCCCAGTAACTTCCTTTTGTTGTGAAACTTCGTAATATATAATCCCCCGGATCCCCCGAGGTTCGTATATCATGTTCTCGTTGTGTTTTTGTTTCGATCTGTTTCTGTCAGGAACTATTTTTGAAAGTTTAGAAGCACAATGGTGTCTGCCAAGGATAAGGGAAATGAGCCTATGGAGGAAGATCTCCAAGACCCCATGCAGGAAAAGAAGACTTCAAGGAGGTAGAGCGGGGGAAAAATCGCAGCTAGGAGTCGGAGCCCGACACGATCATGAGCCGCATCGAAGAAAATTCAAGGTTGATTCGTACTCTCACCTTCAAGATTGAGGACTTGGGGAAACTTATCAAAGAGCTCCTCAAAAGAAAACCACCACCACCGAAGGAGTAATTCGTCATCAAGTTTGGCATCCCCTTGGTTTGTTCCATGCTTGGGGGAGTGCCTCGGTATCAAATCACTATCTTCTATCTTTTTACCTTTTTAGTAGAGTCATATAATGAATAGAGAAGTTATCATGTAGGATGGTTTGCATTATGGAAGTGTCCCCTCTCTCGTTAGATATGTATCCCTTGGTGTGAGTTGTCGTTATGGATTATTAATGAGAAGTTCTATCATTTACTCTTTTGCATACCTTATATTAGTTTTCAATTCGTGGTTATATGATTGATATTGTTGTTAGTATTGGTATCACTTTGGGATCATTGAGTTAATTTAGTTGGTTTTGGCAAACCTGGCTTGGTCTATAGCAACACTATTTTTGAGAGTCGAATGAAAAGATTAAAGTACTCTAAGAAATATAATTTCATCATCTTTCTTTCTTGATTTGCTCATAAGATTAGTATTCTCTAGTTAAGATCTTTTGTGCTTCCAAGAAAGATTGCATGTTTGTCTTTATCACTTGTATGTTTGTTTGTTTCCTTCAACTCTTATATTTGCTACCCAGCCTTGCTAGCCAAAAACCTGTGCTGAGAGGGAATTCTTCTCGTGCATCCAATCCTTAAACCAAAACCTATGCCATTTGTGTCCACCATACCTACCTATTAGCATTATTTCTATTCCAAGTAAATTTTTGTTTTGATCTACCTTCCAAATTAAACTTGTTATGTGAAAATTAGTGATTGAAGCTCTCACAAACTTGATGGCACATTTTACTTTCTTGCACTTAATAAACTTGAACCATTGTGCTCACCTATGTTGCGTATATGCTTGCGCTTTGTAAGTTGTGAATTAGCAGAACCATGCTGTCATGGGGAACACTTTCAACATTGCACTGGTACTTTGTACCTAGTTGATATCATGTTTTTTGTCTATGGATGTCGTCAGTGTGAAATGAAAGGGGAGCTTGTAAGTCCATGGAGTTATGCATGTGTGTTAGAGAAACGCCTGGGCCGCTGGTCTAATCCATGCTGACATGGTGGAAACCTGCAGCGTAACCATAACGACCATCTATGAAGCATTCTTCTTATAAAAAAAGAGTCCTATATAGAGAAAAAGATAAAAGAAAAAAGAGATTAGGAAAAGAGGAAAGAGAGAAAAAAGCACCATATTCCCATGGTAAATAAGAAGATTGTTGAGATGCTTGTTGTCTGCTTGCCTTGTCATTTTTATATGGGGATTCTTCCGTATCATCGGGCAAGGGGTACCCCGTTGGCGGTTCTCTATGATACACATATGCTTACGATGACAAGAACTTACCGGTGACTAAACTTGAGTAGCATGAAGAGCGGCCCTCATATTCAAGGGGCATGAGATTCTCAATTTACAACTTGTCAAACATATCCTCATATTTGATCACTTTAACCTTAATCACCTAAAGATGCCTATGATAGGGGAAATGAGAGCTGAAAGCTAATAAGTACCATAATTTTTGGGAGCTCTTTATGAAACTTGCAATCCCTGCTTCCCTCTGCGAAGGGCCTTTCTTTTACTTTGTAGTTGAGTCAATAAACCTATTCCCTTCTATCTCAGCAAGTATTTTGAGTTGTTGTGTTTCATTCATTCATATGATGATTTATTCAATCATGTTTCTTATGTTCCTTGTTTTGCACATTGTTCTTATCTTGGTGATTACTACTTTGAAAGCTATCATTGAAAATCAGTTATTTGTGAACTCCAGCAAATTATCAACTATTCTTCGACCAAGAGCTAAGTTTGCCATTACCAATTATGATTCACTTTATGTATCTTTATTGTGTTTCCTTTACTTATTGTAAGTTAAGTTATATAATAGTGAGTTGTCTTCTATTATGATCTATGTATTGATGAATGTGATGCTTCTTGTCCGTATTCTTTTATCGACTCTTCACTCCATAAACCTGAGGCCATGTTTATTGAGCTCAGTTTCGCTTGGTGACAAGCGAAGTCTAAACTTGGGGGAGTTGATACGTCCATTTTGCATAACTATTCTATGTCATAATTCACTATTATTCATTGATATATTTCATATTAAGAGGTGATACTTATGTTATTTCATCTGTTTTTGCATGGTTGATGACTTTTGGAGCATGGACCGCTGCAGTCAGGATTCTGATGGAAAAGATGCTGTTTGGAGGCAAAATTCACAAAGATCATAAAATCAGGAAAATATACGGAAAATCCTATTTTTCCAGAAGACGAAGGATGCCCGAAGGAGAAGTGGAGATGGGCCACAGGGGGCGCACACCACCCCATGGCGCGGGACACCCTAGGCCGCGCCACCAGGTGGTGTGGCCGCCCTGGCCCACCTCTGGCTCTCCCCTCTGGCGGATATTATCCTCCCGAAACCCTAAGACTCGGGGGAGCGACCACAGAAAAGTTCCGCCGCCTCTGCGGGGCAGAAAACACCGAGAGAGAAAGATCTCTCCAGCAGACAGATTTCTGCCGGGGGAATTCCTTCCCGGAGAGGGGAGATCGCCATCAACACCACCATCAAGCTAGACTTCATCGGGATCATCATCATCATCACCACCACCATCAACACCATCAGCATCCTCATCACCATCTCCATATTGCTGTAACAATTGGGTTGAATCTTGCATAGTTCATAGGGAAAACTTTTCCGGTGTTGATTACTCTTTGTAGTTGATGCTATTGAGTGAACCATTGAATTATTGTTTATGTTCATATTGTTATACATCATTATTTCATCTCTGATCATGATCCATATGATGTCTTGTGAGTAGTTCATTTTGTTCTTGAGGACATGGGAGAAGTCATGTTGGTAGTAGTGGAGTTGTGTTGAGAAACATTCAATAGTTTGACATTTAAGTTGTGGTGTACTTCTTCTAGTGGTGTCATGTGAACGTCAACTACATGCCACTTCACCTATATGGGCCTAGGGGAATGCATTGTGTATTTGGCTACTAATCGTAGGGGTTTCCGGAGTGACAGAAACCTGAACCCCCGTTAGGAAACCATTGCACAAGGGACGTAAGGGTCTTAGAGTTTAAAGCTGTGGTTATGTTTCTACCTTAATTACTTTCTTGTACTTACAGATGTTTGCAAGGGGTATAATCATAAGTATGTATTAGTCCTAGTAAGGTCGGTACATTAGCACAAGTTCACCCACACAACACTTAGCAAGCTAAAGAAGATTAATCAACTATATGAAGCGAAAGCACTTGACAGTCTTCCCATGTGTCCTCGAGAACGTTTGGTCATCTTAAGTAATACAACCGGTTTGTCCTTTGCTGCATAAAGGATTGGGCCACTTGCTGCATTTATTCTTATTGCCTTTTATTTACTCGTAATTCGTTTACTTGCCTTATCAAAAACCCCTAAAAATCCATTTGCTAAGTATTTGCAGAGAATTCCTGATCTATACCACTAGCCAGCACCTTCTGCTCCTTGTTGGGTTTGACACTCTTACTTATCGAAAATACTGCGATACATCCCTATACTTGTGGGTCATCAGACATCCACGAGAACAAAACGATATTACTCATCCAAATTTTCCATACAAACAACCACATAGTTCAACAAGACCAAGTTAAAACTTTTTATCCATGATGTCTCCCATCTACCAGCTCGGTAGACACAATAAAAACCAAAACATACAGTAAAGAATAAGTCTAGAGCAACTTTGAGCATTGTTAAACTACACTATTTATAAGTGTTGCAATGTGTGTAAAGTAGTGTGAAAATGTAGAGTTGCTATTCCCATCCCATTCATGTCGTCCTCCAATGGTACCTAAAAATATAGAAGCCACAAGGGTGAGTACAAAGTACTCAGCAAGTACATATCAAAATAATAAGCATTTAATAAAACATGACACCAATGATTATCTTGTAACACTAGTTATGTCGCGAAGATGATCCTGTATGCCTACATGCTCTTTGCTTTCACTTTTCTTTTGTATATACCGATACATCTTGAGTGGACACCCATCAGCATCCCACTCACTCCAACTTGTGGAGGTTGCCAACAATGTGGGACTCGTCCCAACATCGACGGTCTCAAGGCGTCTACCTCAGTAGATCACAACACTATGCACTGTCTTTAACATGCTATGCAAAATGCAAGCGCAACTGTGACATTTGCCTTTATTCTTTTTTGTATCTACTTTATCTCCACATATAACACCAATATATAGCATCTAAATAATAACAAGTGCTAGAAAATAAAAGTTAAGTGAGGGGAATCATGCAATTATTATCCCGTTATTAACTTTCCTCAACCGATTGGCACAAAGACTGAAGTATAAGATTCCAAACAAGAAGTTCCAACACCCCCTGTTGAAACATAAATCACGCTCAAAACACATAGCATCACTTCAAAAGCGCACCAGCAAAAGATCACATGGCTCCTACGGACAAAAAACTGAACGGAAACCTTACTTTCTTTCTCCTTGATTTTTTCTAGAAAAGACCACAGATTGAGTTCTGAACCGACTCTCTAAACAGAAACAAACATTGTAGCAATTAAGCATAGAGCTAATGGATTTAACTAACTGCAACTTGGTAGTACTACCATTAGGTACAGCCAACTACTCATCAATTATCAAAGTGCTTTGTCTCAGGCTTGGATCTATAAATAATATAAGAAAACTTGATCCATCGCATACAAACTCATGGCATGTCCTAGATAAAAACTAGAAAGTGCTAGCTATTTCCTAATAGGTAGTTGTTTACATCTCTTTCACGTGTATCTCTAAACCTACAGAACTCTAAACCTATAGAACTAGCAAAACCAATAGCTATACCGTAGAGAACGATGGTTCCATCAAGCCATGTAGATAGATGTTGTTGATTGTCTAGTACTAATTCCTTGTTAGCTAAATGTGCAGCTAAAACCTTGCATGATTCTCCGACTGTATCTGGTTGAATTCACTAAAATATAGAAATCAGCTGACCTTCTAAACTTCGCCCACTGATATGAGCCATGAGTACATACGTACTACCATTCCTCTTTAAATGACTTTTACGTATCTGGCTAACGAATATAAATTGCCGTTCTGCAGTTCAAAACTGCCGGGTAGCTAACAGGAAAAACATCTTGCCGTCGGCGAGAGAGGTACGTACCACTGAAGAGGGCCGCGACAACATAGCTTTCGGAGGAGCATCCAACGGGTGTGGCCACGGAACCTCGGCGCCGGATCGGGTGTAGACTATGTCTTGCCCGAGACGGGCAGGACAACAACTATGCAGTCCTACAACGACGACATTGCAGATCGACATGACACATCGGCAGTGGCTACCTGGGAACTCTGGTGTTGGAAATTCTTTAGGGCAGAGAGCTGTGGCGGCGGACTCCCTCGACAATAGTAAATGGCCAAAGTAGTCGAGCCGTACGAGTCCGGCTCAGATACACAAGAAGCCCAATCCAGTCCACTTCTTGTGTTTTTCTCTCGCATTGGTACTGCTTACAAGCTTCTAATCAGACATTGCTAACATAATATCTAGGCAGAGCAACCTTGTAACTGCTAGTAAACTACATACAAAGACAAGGGTTCAAGTACTAGCAGCACACGTTTTATTTTCCTTGTTTTTTTCTTTTCTAACTTGCCATGCACATGATATACTTAAATTTGACCTTAGTCCTATTTCATTTCCGCAAGATTAAATAAGTGCAAATGATAACACTAAAATTCGTGGTATTACATTCTCACCCTTTTAAACAGAATTGAACCTCGAATTCTTCCTCTCTTTATTACTGGTAAAAACATAATTGGTACAAACAATATAATCCATCACAAGCAATCCGAGAATAATTCAGATATTTCTCGTGCAACAAGAGTAAAGCACCCACACCACATTATTGTCAATTCTTTAGTGTACTATGGCTCATCACACTCTAACACTCGTCAATTTCCTCACAGCATAAACCCCAAAGGTTAACTCCTCATAAAACGCAACGGGTACCATGGTAATCTGTCATTTTAGACCATAAAATTTCTTGGGCAACCAGTGTATATGAAACAAATTATCCATACATCTCATGAACTCACACAAGTCAAGTCGGTAGGTCAACTTCCCTACCCTGAGCGTCACTATCATGAAACGTTCAATTTACACGGATTCATCTTCCCTTTGATATTAAATCTCAAAAAAATTGGTGGTTGACACCTCTAATAGTGAATTGTGGTCATTGTGAAATAACACACTCGACCTCTTCGATTCATCACAACTCTTTTGCTTGCTCCAGGCTGCTAACCTATGTTGCCTAATCTCAGTTGATCTCTCTATTAGTTTGTTGATCCCAATCTCGTCTGAGCACTTCTTTCTCACCCACGACATTACAACAAAGTGTACATCTATACTTCCTAGATAATAAAAATCCTCGCAATCAAACTCCACAAGTAGCAAGTGATCATCCTACCACCCTTGTCAAGATAGCACATGACACCTCGACATATCTTGTAGAGTTTGGATGTGCTCTGACTTTCCATCTATCTGAGATTGAAACCCTATACTAAGTGTCAAGTCTCAATTGTGTAGCTAAGGCACTCCCGCAAGCTCCCCCAAAACCTTGGTACAAACTTAGCATCCACAAGTAAATAATATTTTTAGAAACCCTAGTCAACCTTATTACATCAACCTCATACATTGGTGGCAAGTCATTAGCAAAGTCTGATGCGTGGATAAGAAAAAAATGAACAATTTCGCTAAGTCAACCCATGACCATCCAAATTGCATATTTCCCACCAAAGTATAAGGTAGGCCAACAACTAAATCCATGGCAATGTCACCCAATAACCAAACTAGAACCTTCAAGATTTGCAACGGTCCCACTAGACTCTTACGCTCATCCTCTAAAGAGGACATATACTTGGCCACATCAACTTCCATTCTTTTCAACCATTTTTTTTGAAATCCTAATACATATTTGTCTCTCGAAGATGAATTGTGTAGGAGGGTACTCCTTCACCTAAGGCTTGTGTAGCACACAAAGACAACTATGAAACCGATCATCTCCGATCCCACCTATAGTGAAATATCCGATTCTCACTTCTAAAATGTGCTCTCGCTCTTGTTGGAACATCCAATCACTTTGTTGCTTCTCTTACTCTATCTAGAATAGCTGCAGGATGAATTTGTGTTTCCTCCTGTGCTACACTAGCAAATCATTTTGAGATGCTCACCCATTCAATAAAAGTAGTTAAACAACCTATGTTGGGAGGGATATATAGTCTTGTGACTAAGAGCATCCGCACCCATGTTTCCCTATCTTGGTTGTACTGGATATTGAGGTCATAGTCCTTCATTAATTCTTGTCGCTACCTTTGCCTTAGGTTCAACTCCTTCTCTGAGATGAAACGCCATACCTATTGTTTTGGTTGACAAAACTTCATCTCATGACTGACTAGAGGAAAAGGCACACAGTGATTCACCACTCCAGCATATAAGAGCGAATAATAAGGGTAATTGGTATGGGGACCAATCCATCCCGCGCCCAAATTATTAACTCTGTAACTGAAATGAGGAATCGTGCAACACTAATACTCAGGAATCCTCACTTGCATGCAAACAAATGTCATGGGCATGAACCAAAGGTTCAAGGTCGACTCCCATCTATTGTTCTTGCATAACCACTAGAAAACAATCCAACATAGATCTTTCAACAATACTCGGGATAGCATCTACTAGAGATAATTTTAAAAGAACAAAATGTCACTTCATGGATTAGCGACTGGAGCTAGAAAACTAACACTAGATAAGATATAAGAAAGACAAGCTTCTCACCTAGACTAGCAACCAAGGAAGAGGCTTTTAGAAAGAATTTTTTTATGCACATCTAGGTTGCCTCAAAGTATAATAGCGCATTCACCATTGATTATACTCCCAGGCGGAGGAAGGGGCACTAACAAATGTCAAACAAGAATACAACATACAGAGAATAGGACAAATATAAGGTGTTAATTCTACAATACTAATGTTCAGTGATGACATTTGAAGTACATGATTGGAAATACTTCATCATCCTTAGACATTAAACCAATACGGATATTCCAGAACTAGACGATGATCCTTTGACCAAGAAAAGTGCATGTGATGCACTAAGAAGGATAGGTGTATGGGAGTATGAAGACATGTGAAACTGGTGGTTTAACAGACATTGGTAGAGGAGAGTGGTTCTCATTCTGATTTGTATCTTGATTAGTCTTTGTATCATTATATTATCTAATCCACTATTACTCCTACTAGGTTATCCAATATAACTTTACTCTTTTGTAAACCACTCACCTTATCCACAACATCTTCAATATTAGCAAACTGTTCTCTCAAATTCCGCTGATATAGAATCTCCAAACAATCTAGACAAACAAAACTTTAATCTCCCACTCTAATTCACGTAAATTATTCTCTCAAATTCCATTGATATCGGGATCTTCAAGAAGAATGCTAACTCAAAATTTGATGCCAAAACTATTCAACTATCCCCTTGCGAGTCTAACAAAGTAACATAAATATCTAAACTTATCAATCTGATACCTTTATCTCGATATTCACACATTTATTAACCTAGCATAGAATATCAACTATTTTTGTTCAATGTTGAATTCATCAACCATGAAGATTATTTTCTTCTCTCTCGTCAACTACCAACATAGAGACAATGGTAGCTAAAGCACGGATTCCAAAGCCTCTTGCAGCAATACAATTGCAGCATGTTCAAGAACATATATGGATAATAGAGATCAACATTAAAATATAGCTAGCAAAAGCGTAAATGCAATGCATGACCCAAACCCACCCTATTGTGCACCAGTGTGTCAAGTTTTAAGTTGCTAAGATTGTTGATCAAGTGTTTAGCTGTATAGGCTAAATAAAGACATTAGTTGTTAAAGACATTAGCAAAATACCCTAGTTACTATTAACCTACTCCACAGACCTAAAGCCTTGCTCTGATACCAACTTTAACACCCCAAATATCCATGCTATCTGGTAATGCTACACAAACCTTAAACACTTCTCATAAAGGTATAAAACTATAAATTTCAGCAAAGTCTCCTTTGTTTATGGGGACATCCACAAGAACAAAACGATATTACTCACCCAAATTTTCCATACAAACAGCCACTCGATTCAACAAGACCAAGTTAAAACTTTTTATCCATGACGTCTCCCATCTACCAACTCGGTAGGCACAATAAAAACAAAAACATACAGTAAAGAATATGTCCAGAGCAATTTTGAGCATTGTTAAACTACACTATTTATAAGTGTTGCAATGTGTGTAAAGTAGTGTGAAAATGTAGAGTTGCTACTCCCATCCCATGCATGTCGTCCTCGAATGGTACCTAAAAACATAGAAGCCACAAGGGTGAGTACAAAGTACTCAGCAAGTACATAACAAACCAATAAGCATTGCATAAAACATGACACCAACAATTATCTTGTAACACTAGTCATGTTGCGAAGATGATCCTGTATGCCTACATGCTCTTTGCTGTGACTTTTCTTTTGCGTATACGGGTACTGCTTGAGTGGGCACCCGTTGGCATCCCACTCACTCCAACTTGTGGAGGTTGCCGACAATGTGGGACTCGTCCCAACATCGATGGTCTCAAGTCGCCTACCTCAGTAGGTCACAACACTATGCACTGTCTTGAACATGCTATGCAAAATGCAAGCGCAACTATAACATTTGCCTTTATTATTTGTTGTATCTACTTTATCTCCACATATAACACCAATATATAGCATATGAATAATAACAAGTGCTAGAAAATAAGAGTTAAGTGAGGGGAATCATGCAAGTATTATCCCATTATTAACTTGCCTTAACCGATTGGCACAAAGCCTGAAGTGTAAGATTCCAAACAAGAAGTTCCAACACCTCCTGTTGAAACATAAATCATGCTCAAAACAAATAGCATCACTTCAAAAGCATACCAGCAAAAGATCGCACAGCTCCTACGCACAAAAAACTGAACGGAAACCTTACTTTATTTCTCCCTGATTTTTTCTAGAAAAGACCACAGACTGAGTTCTGAACGGACTCTATGAACAGAAACAAACATTGTAACAATTAAGCATAGAGCTAATGGATTTAACTAACTGCAACATAGTAGTACTACCATTAGGTACAGCCAACTACTCATCAACTATCAAAGTGCTTTGTCTCATGCTTGGGTCTATAAATAATATAAGAAAACTTGGTCCATCACATGCAAACTCATGGCCTGTCCTAGATAAAAACTAGAAAGTCTACTCCCTCCGACCCATATTAGTTGACTCGAATTTGTCTAGATTCGGATGTATCTAGACATGTTTTAGTACAAGATACATCCGAATCTAGAAAAATCCAAGTCAACTAATATGGGTCAGAGAGAGTAGCTATTCCCTAATAGGTAGTTGTTTACATCTCTTTCAGGTGTATCTCCAAACCTACAGAACTAGCAAAACCAACAGCTATACAGTAGAGAACGATGGTTCCATCAAGCCATGTGGATAGATGTTGCTAGTTGTCTAGTACTAATTACTCGTTATCTAAATGTGCAGCTAAAACCTTGCATGATCCTCCGACTGTATCTGGTTGAATTCACTAAATTATAGAAATCAGCTGACGTTCTAAATTTTTCCTACCAATCTGAGTCATGAGTACGTACATAATACCATTCCTCTTTAAATGACTAAGAACAAATCTGGCTGACGAATATAAATTGTCGTTCTGCAGTCCAAAACTACCGGGTAGCTAACAGGGAAAAACATCTTGCCATCGGTGAGAGAGGTACGTACCACTGAAGAGGGCCACGACAACATAGCCGTCGGAGCAGCATCCAGCGGGTGTGGCCACGGAACCTCGGCGGCGGATCGGCTGTAGACTATGTCTTGCCCGAGATGGTCGGGACAACAACTATGCAGTCCTACAATGACGACATAGCAGATCGACAGGACCATCAGCGGCGGCTACCTGGGAGCTGTGATGTTGGAAATTCTTTAGGGCAGAGAGCGGTGGCGGCGGACTCCCTTGACGATAGTAAACGACCAGAGCAGTCGGGACGTACGAGTCTGGCTCAGATACACAAGAAGCCCAACCTAGTCCGCTTCTTGCGTTTTTCCCTCGCGTTGGTACTGCTTACAAGCTTCTAATCGGACATTGCTAACATAATAACTAGGCAGAGCAACCTGGCAACTACTAGTAAACTACATACAAAGACAAGGGTTCAAGTACTAGCAGTACACCTTTTATTTTCCTTGTTTTTTCTTTTCTAACATGCCATGCACATGACATACTTAAATATGACCTTAGTCCTATTTCATTTCTGTGAGATTGAATAAGTGCAAATGATAACACTAAAATTTGTGGTATTACACTAACAATCAGCTACTGGTATGTATTTATTGTCTTTATATTTTTCGATGCTTGCTTGTGTTCACGCACTGCTAGTAGTGCACTTACTAGTGCATGAACACATGTATACCTGGGACATATATTTCAAGTGCAGTGCATATACTACAGGTAGATTATCATACCCACTTTATTTCATGTTTTAATTGACTTTGTGCCACATATGTCAATGGTTTCTTTGTCATAGCTCAAATATTTTCAAAAAAAGTTGTTGAGTGTTTTTAAGGTGAAATAAGAAGTTGTTGAGTATTTTGGAGGGTAGTTATTTTAGTTAATGTTCAAGAGTACTCTATCTTTTTGAGTAATTATATTTGTATACTTCTTGGTTCTGTGCTTGGTTGAAAAATTATTATTATGGGGAGATTTATCTAAGCTTACTGTATTTGTTCTATTTAACTCTTTATTTTTGTTAATGGTTTATTGTACTTTATATTTCTGAGTAGTG
The DNA here is from genome assembly GCA_910589775.1 of Avena eriantha. NCBI lineage: Eukaryota > Viridiplantae > Streptophyta > Magnoliopsida > Poales > Poaceae > Avena > Avena eriantha. The sequence goes on along the minus strand of OU342740.1, from coordinate 198,297,645 downwards.
TACTTTATCTTTTTGAGTAATTGTACTTGTATACTTCATGGTTTTGTTCTTTGTTGAAAAATTGTTAGTATGTGGAGATTTATCTGTGCTTACTGTATTTGTTATGTCTTAGATTCTTTTCTCAAACATTTTTTAATGAATAGGCTATCGATGATGAGACAAATTCATCATGACCTGTATTCGGAAATCTTTTCTGCTATACAACCAGTCATTGATAACAAGATTGCCAATATTTTTTTGCTTGCTAGTTTTTATAATGAATGGAGGGAGTTTATATTCTAGGCCTTGGTTTTGTAGTATGGATAATTGTTTTAGGACATTTCACCATCTTGATGACCAATATCATTGTTACACTAGTAGTGGACTGATTCAGCATGAATCTCCTACTAGTGATGCCCTGCTTGGCGTGATCAGATTATGCCATTAAGTCAGAATATTTATAAAGAGATATAGTTGCTACAGGAAATTATTCCAGTGGATTGCAAGTACACGCCAAATGATCTTTACAAAGAGTATCTCGTAAACCTTGAATCCTGCCTTGATCGTGTCATTGAGGAACTACCTTCAAAAATTCCTTTCGAGGGTACAATGGAACTGCTTAAGCAGAAAGGAGTTGTTTGAAGTAGCTGTGGTATTTTACACACCCCTCTTGTCTCTGATGATACGTGCAAGTTTCATGTTGTTGAAAAGGTTGACAAGAATAATCGTATACCAAATAATCCAGAATCAAAAGTGTTGACTAATGGTCGTGCTCTTAACTGTTTCGTGCCTTTCAATGTTCTTGATAGTCGTGATGTTTTGACAAGGACTGGAGTTGAGGGAGAAGTCTCTAAATATGTATCTTCTAGTACAAGTACTTCTTTGTTGCCAGAAAATATCATAGGTAGTTATAGATTTTTTTTGAAGCGGGTCTAAGTTTTCCTCCGGTATCTCAAGGTTGAAAGTTCTCTAGTTAGAATATTTATTCTTCCAAGTGTTATTCTTCTGCTAATATGGCATGTCTTAATGTTTCTGATCATAAAAATACTAAAGCATCTCCTGGTTTGAAGATCAATGGTTTAGTTGATGGTACAATTTCATTATCATTAAAGACATCAGGTTCTACTAATTTAGCTTCAAGTGATGCATGATGTGAAGTATTATGCTGTGCAATGATGAATCCAAAACATTCTTCCCATTCTGTACCTAATCTGGTACCTTCTCAGAAGCGACCTTTGACAAAATCACTTGATCATGTTTTAGAAGCTGGTGTTGATTCCTTTGAAGAAACAAAAGATACAAGATTATGATGCAGGCCAATTCATATTAGTAACATCTGAAGGATGTCATTTCCCCTTATTAACAACTTCGTGTGATCCTTTGGATACGCCTTCTTCTTGGGAGTTAGTAAGCAGAATTGAGAAAGAAAAAGAAGTATTGAAGAAAAGGAATATTTATTCTTCACCATCGCCAAATGCTTACTCTCTACCTCCTCCTTCTGAAACGAATGTTTCAGATGTCTTGCAGTGATCCACAACATGAGCAATCGGGAATGTCTAGTTTGAATCGTTCTCAACAACCAGGATCTGCATCTAGGTTGGCCTGACATTCTCCGTATTTCTGATTCAAGAACCGCTAGTGTTAGACAAAGGTATGTTAATTTCATTGAGCTTGTAGGATCACAATCAATTGAACACACAACTAATCAATGTCGCTTCTCTGATTCTACGTTTTTTCCATACAATCCCCATGACATAGGGATCGGGTTCCACTATCAGAAGATAACAGAACAGACAGCCATCCGAATCAGGTTTTCAAGCTCCTGGAGCTTTGGGACTATATACAAACACAATCCATGCTAACAAGAAAAAGCAAAGATTAAGGGGGGATGGATAGAGAGATGCAAGAGAAAGCACAGCATGACGCTAGTGTTTAAACAACCCGACCACAACCCCTAGAGCACGAGATAACATCAATCCTCACAAATCCACAAAAGACACACCAAAAGTAATCTCCCAAACAGAAACAGCTCGGACAGGGCACCCCCAGGAATCAAAGGTTGTTTTTTGGACAAGAACATCATTTCTCCTTCCCGGCATCTTCAGGAGATCTTGCACGTTTCCTACTAGTAGAAGGTAGGCCCAACAGTGGGATCGGGGCTGTGTCCATATCCTCAGCCTCAAACAGAGCATTTCTCTGCACCACCTCAGCACCACTCCTCAAAGCCTCTCTCTCCTCTTCATTGTGAAGACCTGCCCAGTATTTAATAAAGACACAAGCAAACATGATCAAATCGACAGGGGAGTTAATCAATTTTTGTTCAAAACAGGCTCTATTTCTGAGCTTCCAGATAGCCCAACAAATAGAGGCTAAAGCCATAATTTGAACATTACGACTAATAGAAAGATATTTCGGAATCCACCAGAAGTACTGTGAAAAGGACCCAGGCCTGTCCACAACACCAACTGATCTTGCAATCACCCCCCACACATACTTTGCAGCTCCACAGGTAAAGAAAAGGTGACCAATAGATTCTTCCTGATCACAAAACCTGCATCTTGTATCCCTAGTCCACTTTCTTTTCTTCATTTTGTCTTTGGTAGGTATGGCATTATGCCAGATTAACCACAGCCATATCTTGATCTTCAGGGGGACTTTGGCTTTCCACAGATGTTTGAAACTCCTGTCCACACCTCTGTTGGAGGTATGATTATACATGGATTTAACAGTGAAAATGCCACTCTTATTCCATAACCACCGAGGTCTATCCACCTCTGCTGACAAAGGAACCCCCCCTGACTATTCTCTACAGTCTATTATATTTTCCTTGCTTTTCCCCATCTAGCAGTCTTCTAAAAGAGCAGTGCCAACCTCTTGCAGCCACGACAACAACTGCCACATTCTGATCACAACAAATGTCAAACAACTCAGGGAAAATAATTTTCAGAGGAGCATCCATACACCAAGAATCACCCCAAAAATGTGTCCTCATGCCATTTCCAACAACCATCCTTCTTCCTGCCAGGTAAATTTCCTTTAACTTCAACAGGTCAGACCAACATGCTGAGTCAGATTGTTTGTGTTTCACAGAGTAGATTCCCCCACTGCCTAGATATTTTCTTCTCACAAAAATCTGCCAGGGTCCTTCCTCAGCCTCCAATCTCCACCACCATTTACACAGAAAACTGATATTAAACATCCTTACATTTTTAATACCTAGACCGCCTTTATTTTTTGGTCTGCAAATATATTTCCACTTCACCATTTGATATTTTTTCCTGCCTGCTTTCCCATACCAGAAGAAAGCTCTGATAGGTTTCTCTATTTCTTCCATATTTGTCTTGTGTAACAGAAACATAGACATAGGATAGACTGCTATACTTGACATACAAGCAGTAATTTTCACATATCTCCCTCCAACAGATAAAGCACCTCCCATCCACCCATTCATCGTTTTACACATTCTCTCTCCTATGAACCTTAAGTCATCCACAGAGCATTTTCTACTACAAATAGGCAAGCCCAGATATTTGATTGGCCAATCACCAGTTTGACAATTAAAAAGATCTGAATACAGCTTTTGCTTCTCATCATCTTCCAAGATCATCGGCACTTCACTTTTCTCAAAATTGATTTTCAGACCTGACATAGCTTCAAAGAGATACAAAAGCAGTTTCAAATTCCTAGCCCCCTCCACATCATCTTTGATGAACAAAATAGTGTCATCAGCATACTGTAATATGGCAATGCCTTTAGCAAACAAATTGTCTGCCAGACCAGTAAAAAGGCCACCTGCCTGAGCATTCAACACCATTTTAGCCAAACAATCTCCAGCCATATTAAACAAGAAAGGGTGCAACTAAGCAGTGCTTCAGACATGATACTATACAGAGCTCCTATATTGCGTAGAATAGTTGTTGTAGCTCGTACCCTTCATATTCTGCCTTCCGTTTCTACGGCGTGTCATCTAGTTCACAACCTAACGTGCCAAATCCTTACAGTGAGGCCTCTTAACAAAGTTTCCCTCAACTTAATTCAGAAGAGGCTAGGAATTCTTCTCCATTCAAAGTTGCTCCTTTTCTAGATTTCCTTCTTTGTGATTTTGATATTCAAAATGGTCATCAATCTTAGCAGGACTTTTATTCTCAACAACCACTATTTGACATTTCTCGAAATCATGGAACAGTTGCTGGAGTGTCTAGTCGTTTCTCATGGAACTTTTCCAGTTCATCAATAATGAATGTACATACTCAACAATCACAACACAGGAATCACCGTCCTTTCTTACAAGTGAGAGATTCTTTCACATCCCAATTTATAGAATTGGTACTGCATATCATTCATATCATTGCATCACGCACTTCATGCAAAAATTTCAGTTTGAAAAATCTTTTCCAAAAACTCCACGCAAGTGCATGTTCTTCATACATGGCAATTGCAAGGATTTTAGTCCCATTGCCTTTGATGATGTCTAATACACATATAGAATGCCTAGGAACATAGGTAATATAATTACAAACCCACAGTTTTTTGTTTCACTCAATTCGAAGCTCTAAAACTGAATCTATGTTTAAAATTCAGAAAAGATAGAAATAGAAAATTTAGAAACAATTTCCAGTTACAAAAAAGAATAAAAGTTAGAGAAAAAGGGAGAAACCGCAGCGCCGGCCGGCCAGGTGAGCTAGCCCAGCCGGGACCGCGCCTCGCAGTGGCCCGCGACAACCCACATAGGAAGAAGCCACAACAGCGCAGCCCACAGTAGCCCCCACGCGTGCCTCTCTCCCTTTTCTGCTTTGTTTCTTCTTCTTTTTCTACCAGGACCCGCTTGTTAGCACCCATCGTGTTGCTGGGGGCCGAGCTCACCTAAGTTCAAGCTCGGGACAAACCGTTCGAGCAAAATACTCGCTTTGGTTCCGATTCTCTTCCCAGACACCTAACCGAGCATGCCTCCTATAAAAATCTCTTCCCCTGCATCAAAACCCCCTCTACCCTAACCGACACCGGGAGGCTGCCGAATTCGTCCCGCCGGAGAGTTCCGCTACCGCCACCTCGGGAGGTTGTGTCGCCTTGACTTGGACCACCCCAAACTTCTACCTTTTGCCTTGGTGCTTGCCTCGCTGTTCAAGACCGCCTCACCAATTTTCCCCTTTTGTGTAAAAGTAGATTGCTGGGGATTTCTCCGCCGAGACCACGGGAGGGAGCAGGTGCAGGAAAATCGACCCTGCCAGGAGGACCTCCTCGTTCTGCCTCAGATCGCTGACCCTCCTACGAGCCGATGGGACCACCAAAGCACCACTAGCACCACCGCCGCCGCCCGCTGCCACCGCCTCACCGCCGGCCAAGGTGAGCAAGCTTTCCGTCCCAGCCATCCGATCTTGGATGGACGGACGAGATTAGATCCGGCCAAACCGATACCGTCCGGTGAACACACGCCATGTGGAAGCCGCGTGGCACCCGTGTGGACGCCCCGTCAGCGCCGTGTCAACACTGAACACCCAGTCAGCGCGGCATATTCCCAGGGAATATTCCCTCGAATTTCCAGAAATTAAAGAAATAGTCATAAAATGGTTTTCAATTCGAAAATTCATAGGAAAAGATCTATACATCAGAAAAATGCAAATAATATGTCATTGGATTCAGAAAAATGAGTAGTATTTTATTGTGTAATAAAATTATGAGTTTACCATATGGATATTTTCAGAGATATTAAAATGCATATTGTAGTATTTTAATTCTATAAAAAGATCTGCAAGTCTTTTTGACGTGAATCCTTTTGCTCCTAGCTCTAAATAAAATTACATATCCATTAGTATTTTTTAACAGAATTTAATCACCCTGTTTAGAACAGAGGTTAATTTTAATTGATAAAGCCTATGAAATAGATCTAATTAATGCAATAAATGGTTTTGATTCATTAAAAAAATTCCATGCATACCATCTGTAAGTATAATGATCAAAGAACCTAAATACTCTACTAAAACGTTTATGGACATGTCATGAATGCTTTTGTTGCATTTGTATTGCTCTCTTTGTATTGTTGTTCACCTCGTTGCGCCGATTCGTGTAGATTGTGAGGAGTGTAATCCCTGCGACTATTAAGATTGTGTTTCTGAGTCCTACAACCAAGAAAAGTAGTGCCACATAAATATCCTACTTATTTTTTTCTATATATTGTAGCTCTATTTTTGTAGTTGCATGTGTAGAAATATTATTACTATGATATAACCTACGTTTGTCGTAGTACTCCTTGTTAGGTGATACACCATAAGTTACATGTGGTTAGATGTGCTTACATAGATGAGTGAGGGATACACCATTGGCAAAATATGTTTTGAAGGTATGTGTTTTGTGGAAATTGAAAACAACATAATTAATGAACTCTCTAGGTGGAATTGGTATTGCTTGGTTTATGTTGAGTGGTTACTGGGCCCATGTCTACGGTTTACCAGTGTATCGCACTTGTGTATGATCACCCAGGTTTCAGAGGAATGATTAGTGTTTTTATTTGGTAGTTTTCGTGTGCAACCATGTGCTTGTGAGTTATGGGTGGCTAGTTGGACTTAGTAGGTCATGGTGAACCGAACCCTTCCTATCCAAAGATGCAGTGATTGGTAGGTTTGAATGGTGCGTGGATGGGTTTGGGGAACTACTTCTTGAATTGTCTCTTCTTGGATTTCTCCCTATCGTGACTCAAAATGTGTGTCATGGTAAGAGCGGTTCGACCAAGTCAAATGGATAAAGTGTACAAACCTCTGTAGGGTGTAAAACTAAGTGCTTACACATGTCCCCAGTTATGGACAATCTGAGTTGCTTAATTTAGAGGCTATGGCATGTTCTCGCTCATCCCCATTTCATAATTTGATAAAACTTATTGAACTTAATTGGGTTGTGTGTTGAAATATCAAATGATTTACGAATGATATGATGGACTTATTTTGATGTTGCAAACATGTCTTGAACACAACAAGCCAAATAAGCATTAGTGTATTGACTTGTCTCACTCTCTCATAGCTCCACTTGTCATTACCTTCAAAGTATTGATCCGACTTGTTTAGTTGCAACCTTTTATGTTGTAGGCTGTTTCGATTGCTCTAAGTGATCTTATAGGTTGCGACCCTCCACTTGACATTTTTTTGTGTGTGGCACAATTTTGAGGTTGGAGCTACTTATTTATGTTATTCTATTAGTACTTTGTTCTTTGAGGAAGCTTTATGCTTAGCAACTTTGTAATAAATTCAAATATTTTGGATCATTTCTATGTGAGTTGTTGTTGTATATATATGTTTTGAAGGTTCCATCGTGAACTATTGTGTAACGATATTACTCCGTTTTCTACCCGCACGCAAGTGCCTGATGGGAATCTCTAAATCATTTCTATGCGGGTTTGCGGGAATCACTAAAACTTGCATAGGGCCGATTCGAGGGTGTTACAAAGTGGTATCAGAGTTCAACAGTTAAGATACCCACTAGTCTAGCCTAAAGGATAACCTAGCTAATGGCCGATGTAGAGTGTCGAAGCTATTTTATAAAACCGGTTGGATAGATCTGATTAGGTCTACTTTTACTCCTTACCTCTATGCTCTTCTCCTCCTACCTTTGCATGTTTTAAATCTGCTCTCTTATCTTTTCTTCAAGTCTAGGAATTCTCATGGTTTATTTCTGTCGTATCTTTAGGGTTTCGCTTCCTCTTTTGGTAACGGTATTTCTACATCTGGGCTTCATGCTATCTGAGGAATTTTTCCTATGTGTACCTTTCAGCGGATCGAAAATTCACTAAAAAATTTCTTTATATCTTCCAGCATTTTCTAACACAACGACATCATCCACATCAGATCTGATGAAGAGCCTCCATCAATCCTTTGTTTCCCAAACGCTGTTTGTGAAGATCTTCAGTCTGAATTCCAAGAATGGGTTGCACGATTTTTCTACTACATGTGCGTAGTAATAGTTTGGGTACGTGATGGATTGTCCTCCATGCCGACTACTCATTCTATTCGCTCCCGTAGATTGAAGTGGATTAGGTTGCACCTTCCTCTCCTTCTATCGAAGTTAGAGGTGGCCTTATCTTTGATACCTTTACCTTCATCCTCTGTTTATCCGGAGTGTTCCCTTAACAAACGTGAGCAACGACCCCTTGTTGGTGGTGTTGCTGAATTCAAGATGGAGCAAGGATCTTTGTTAGTGGGGTCGCGAGGATCTACACTAAGCGAGAAGACTCAGATTGTCAGCCTTCTTCCCCGTACCATGAGGCGGATCTTGAGGGAGAGATCCATTGTTAGTGTTGTTGAATTGTAGCACCCCTGTTGGAGATATGCTAAATGGGTATCACCATAGCACGTCCTTATTTCGGCTAACCCGGGTGGCCCATAGTTGGTAGCAAGGCCTATGGCCTCCTGGGCGGCCTAGTTAGACGGATCCAGAAGGGAGGCCCATGCCGGATAAAGGAAGGCTACACAGGAGTCACCGACATACTCCGAGCCTTGGTGTGCAAGACACGAAAGACTAGTCTGTATTAGTATAGGACTCTTTACCTTGTCTGGCAAGGACCTTTCCCTATAAACCCTAGGTTCTGGTGCCTTTATAAACCAGATCTATGGGAGCCTTTAGGACACAACTTAGATTGCTACGTACAACATGCAACACCCTGCACAACGCATCTATCTCTGTAACGCGGCGTATTGCCAATATAGTGATTTATAGCAGGAGTAGAGTTCCGCCACCGTTGTGGGACTTGAACCTGGGTAGGCTGTGTTACCTCGTACCCATCAACTCTCTGCCTTACCCCATGTCTCTAAAAATGCCCTGTGAGGACCCCTCCATGGCGTACTCATCGACAATACCACGACAGTTGGCACCCACCGTGGGGCAAGAGGCGCTTCAAGCTCTACACCAGGCAAGGTCCAATCTCTTCACGGGAATAAGCGACACCGTAGCCATCGGACGTGTTCTCTTCTCCAGCAATGTCCCTCCAGATGAGTTATGGGTGCCCTAGAAGACGAACCCTACGTGTTGCTCCGTCATCCCCTTCGGAGACATCCACATCTTCATTGGCAAAACCGACTTGGGTCCTAGCTCCCAGGACGTCAAGAACTCGTCAAGCCCCGCATGGACCGCCGAACACGTTCGCGTAAGGATCTGGGCCATACCTCTCTCTAGAGTATGATGGCTCAAATCAGGAAAATTAAAGGCCCACCCAAACCGCCCCTGTGCAGGATATAAAGGTGGAAGGACCCCGCAAATCCGCTTGGCTTCCCCGAGCGTTAGAGATGCACAAGTCACACTTTGTCTGTGAGGACCGGAACTTAACTTCGAGAACCCCCTATGTTTATTCATCAATCCCAAGATCAATGTTGACGACACAGCGAAATGTATATCATTGCAAACGTACAGAAGTAATTTATTACAAAGTCTGGATAACAACATAGTAAAATATCTAGTGACATTTATTACATCCAGAAAGCACAGCAGAAATATAAAACGCGTAGCGACTCCATCCCAGCCACAGGCAGTCGATGTAGTCCACGAGGCCTCACTCATCATCGTCATCATAATAGTCATCGTCATCTCCTTCTCCATAGTACTTTGAAGTATCAACAAAAGCATTGCCATGAGTACATGTCGTACTCAACATACCCCTTATACAAACCTGATATATCTACATGTGGCTTTATGTGAAGGTCATAGGGTTCTTTTGCATAAAAGCCAATTTTATTTGCAATTGATAGTAGTTTTGATAAAAGCAGTTTCAGACGAAAACATGTTCATCATCACTGTGGTATTTATCAATAGTGTGATTGTCCATAACAACTCACATAGTTCATAGATTCCAGGATAAGAATAGGGGCAAAGAGGGAAGTAGCAAGACAGGTTCCCGTATGTCAAGAAAGATTCATGTGTCGTCCATGACCATGGACACGGCTATTCGAATAGTTTAAACTCTGCAGAGGTTGTACACTTTTCTCACACGACACAATCCCGTCTTGTTGCCCACCAGTGAACGTTGGTTTAGTACACACCCATTGGTGTACCGGCAGAGGGATTGTGACAAGGTCTTTTAGCTAGATCCCCCAAATATGTGACAAGCCCACCGGGTATGGCACATGGAACTGAGAGTACGTCCCCAAACCTGTCCTCCCATCTGTGCCGAAGGTTCCCCCGCAGGCAGACACCTCATCAGCGGTACAGCGACATCGACACCTAAGCCTGACTAACCTACTTGACCAAGACAGTGCCTATTATAGCATGTGGTTGTACGGTGGTCACAGTCTTCAAATCCAAGACTTATTAGGCCCTCATGCGGCACGGATGTCGGATTGCCCCTCCAACTAGTGAAGGGCAGCCAGTCGCTCCTTCCTTTGATCCAGCTGTCGCCCGCGCCAGTTTTAGATGGTAAGTTTCACCCAGAGTATAATAAAGTAGAGGAAGCAACAATGGCTAGCACCACGAGCTCATCAAGTTTCAAAAGTATATATGTGATCCGAGGGTCATCCAATTCCTCCAAAGAGGGGAGATCAAGGATCCTAAATATTATTTAGCATGGCTAAGCAATTATACTTTACAAGATTAATATATAATCTCTACTCAGGGTTGTGTATGGCGACATGTGTATCAAGGTATGTCGGTAACCAAAATAGCCGCAGTATTTGTAAAACAATAACAACATGCACTTGTAAAACATGGGATAATTATGAAAGGGGCATGCCTTCGTTGATGAATCCTTCTTCAATAAGCTGATTATGTCCACGACCAAACTCGTCACTCCCTACTCGTTGTAACGCTAGCAAATGAAAACCAAATAAATACCAAGGCAATAAATACCAAATGAAATACAAAACAGAACGAATGTATGCGTTGGTGTAGAATAGGACATAGGACAATTTGGTAAGGATCGAGGAAGTGAGTTGTAGTAACTCGAATATGAATCAAACGAATGGATAACTCGGATTATAGGATGATAGGATAGATTATCTCAACATAATATTGTGATAATATATATGGATAGGCTTGCTAGATTTAGATGACTCAAGGTATATTGGTTGGTTTACCGTTCTAAACTAATAATAATATATTAGGAAAATAATACTTATGAAAGATAACCACTATAGGTGGTTTTGTCTTAGTGTGCAATGCACACACATTGTATCGACTATTCTACAAGTAATCATGTGATAGCAATATGATGAAATAACTATCCTATGCTCACATCATATAAACAAATAACAAAAAATTCATGACATGAACATATCAGTACCAATGTATTGTATATAAATAAAATATACTAAGCATGGATTAGGACATCAAACACATGCAATAATGACTGATTCTAAGATTTAAAAGCACGAACCACTACAATAGAATGATATAGACCACATCAAGGAAAAACATTGGCAACATTACTGTAACAAAAGCAAACAATCTAGCTAAGCATCCAACATAAAGAGTAACCATGTGATGATAAAAAAAATATTATAATTAATCTAGCACTTGGAAAATTGTGTACATGCGATAATGAATACTTCTAAGATTCAGCAGTAGTAGCATGGCATTAAGCAACAATTGACATGGTTATGTTATCTAAGAAATACGTATTGAAATAATAACCAGCATGATAAGTAACATGCAATAAAAATATATCTCATACCGAATCCTAGTCTACAGGCATGACAAGCAAACGACATGATGACGATGATGTACAAGTATCCTGACATGCTCTAGTGATAATAACCACACTAGCTAATTCACGTAGTAGAAAAGGTACACATGATGCAGTAATTAAATTTTGAATCTAACAATTAGGCTTATAGCTACTAAGAACTACGTACTAGCAGCAGCTAGTACAAGAATATTGCACGCACTAGCAGATACGAGTCGGGTCATAGATATGCATGCGATTTAAATTAGGCAAACATGAATTTCTAAATAGCTAGCAATAGTACGAGCGGTACAATAGGAAGATGAAAGACACGGACAGGAATAATGTACTGATATCAAAACTCTTTTGAAAATAGATTGATAAACCTGGAACATACTCGCATCTAATAGTACAGGCAGTTTCTAGAGCTATTCGGAATATTTTCTAAGTTGGGAACAAGATTATCAGACGTATGCATGGTGGTCCAAACTGTCGATGCCACCGAACGGCGTTCGGTTCACCGGCACCGTTGTCAACTAGCAAACTACATTCGGAAACTATGTCTAGGAGGTAGGCATACATGTGTGTACTGTGTGGGTGCAAGGATTTGGTATGTAGCTCACCGAGCGCGATGTAATCGTTCGACGAAGACGATGAACTGAGATGAACTTGTGGTTTGGTACGTCGTGGACGATCGGCAACTCGAGTGTCAGTTCTGTGGATCATCTCACCTCCTCCTCGTGGTTCTAGTGGTGGCCGTCGTGGAGTTCCTCGTGGCCGGAGCTGCCGGGTATGCGAGCAGTGTCTAGGCGGCGGCCTGACGGAGTTAGATAGATGTTTGAGCGATAGGCTCAGGTGGTAGCGCGAGATGAAAAAGGAGATGTAGGGCTTCGTTTTGGGACTATATAAGAGGAAGGTTGTGCTCGCTAATTGATGGAATTAAAGGATGAATGAATGGGCGGAGCAGTTTCTATGAGCTGCTGAAGTTTCCGTGCGAGGCATTTCTTAGCTGTCTCACCCTTGCGGGAGAAGAACTGAAGACGTGTGATGCTTGGGATTTCTGGGAGATGAATCAGGCAACGCTTCGGGTTGATTGCGTGTGGAAAGTGGACCGATGGTCTCTCTCGGTCCAGACCAGGTGTGACCGTGTGTGGCATGCTGGCCTATGCAACTTGAGCATGTACTTAAAAGCTGATCGATCCTAGTGTTGCTAGAAAGAAATGAATGGGAAGAGAGAGAATAGAATGGGTATCACATATACGTATATACAGTGAGCTAGAGATTATCCTGACATGCATGGTCAGCTTTGTGTATATATATATATATGTGAGCTTAGAGAGAACTAGAGAGAACAACATATATACCCGTAGTAGTGATAGAGACTAGAGCATGGCATGCACGTGCATGTGCATGGATGTGGGCCAAGTTCAAAAAAATGCGAATTTGGAAATAACCAAATTAGAAAGAAGTTGAAAAACCAGATTCAAATAAATAGGAAAGTAACTTTGAGAATTTAATCTCCCCTTATGTCAAATTAATTCTAGAGAATTAATTTTAGCAACTCAAAATAAAACGAAAAGAAAAACTCAGAGAAGCATAGTCCAATATGCTGAAGCAAAGAAAAAATTGCAATCCAACTTGAAGGACCCATAAAACAAAATTTATATTCACGATGAATTAAATTCATATTAGAGCCGTTTGTGTATGAAATTTCCGGTTAAGCTTTTATTTATTGAACAAAAATTTCTAGTCCTCATTTTTGAATAAAAGCTTTTGAAAACTCCAAAAATCGGTCCGTGACATGGTCGGCGTCGTCACCATCTTCGATCTGGCCAGATGCGTTCAAAGGGATGGAGAGCCTCCCCGCAAATACCTTGCCAGATGGATGAGGGTGAGGGAAATCCTAGAGGGTAATCGCGTAGACGAGCTCATATACCACTTCGTGGAAGGGCTCACACCCGGAACGCTCCTCCGGCATACCCTCCGAAGATGGCAGGCCACGGGCCATCTCACCCTTGGTGAGATGGTCACAATCGTCAACGAATACGCGGACGCCAATGAGGAGGCTGAGGCCACAATCGCCATCGTATCCGGAGGAGGAAACAACAACAACAACCCACCGCCTCCATCACCCTCACATCTCAACACCGAAGACAACTCCGACTCCGTCCTTGACGCCCTATATGCTGTCATCACTATGGATGCCAGTGGCTCGGATGCTAACTCGGAGGAATACAATGCTGTTATGAGGGAGATCGAGCAGGAGATCGAGAAGGAGGAGCGCGCCGAGAAGGCCAACACGTCCCACCAGGTGCTAGTTGCCATTGGGAGTGTGATGGAAGAAGACGGACATGAACTGGGTAGTAAGAGAGCTCTGCCCACGCTAGAAGTCATTAGAGCAGCAGTAGCCAAGAAAGCCGCTAAGCCTACGGCTCTGGCCAAGGCCTTGCCCCCTCCGATTATCCGCCCGCAACCGGCGCATGATATCATCACGGCTCCCAGTACTGCCAAGCAGTCAAACCAGCCACCAATGGCACCATCAACGTCTGCAGCTGGCAACCCATTGGTTACTCCCGACAACAAGGCAATTTATGGCACACTCCTTGTTGAGCCCATTACCGTCGCCCATATCCGGAGTGTTACGGAGCTTGATGAGAAGCATGCGGCAATCCTTGCGGAAGCCAAGTGCATCGCAGAACAGGGCGCTAAGCTAGATGAAGATATGGCAAAGGCACAACAATCTATCAAGGCGGCAAGACCTATGGAGGCTGAATACAAACAGTTGCTGTTGAAGCACAAGTCAAAGAAAGTACCAGCTCAGGTTGTCGAAGACCCCGGCGTTTGGTGCAGGTTGGGGTATGAGGGATCCAAACCGGCAAAAGCCACCCGATACATTGATTAAGAGGGGAGGCAAGTAATGACAACTCCCGCCCTCAACATTGCATCGCCAAGACCCTCTTGGAACATGACAGGTCGCTAGAAGCAGTTGCTCAGGTGTATGAACTCGTCGCCAAGGCATGCAAGCAACAGGAAAAGGCTACCTCGCAGAGGCTTGAGTCCACCCGGAGCTTTGCCAGTCAACCTAGCCGCAAAAGGCCAAAATCTCCCCGTGACAAGGGATCACATACAGGCTCCACAGAGCAAAGATGGAGGGACGCACGCAACAGGGATGACGCCATACCCATATCCTCCGATCATGGACAAAAGGCTCATCCTTGTAGGTCGCCACCCCACCTCCATCTCGACATCACGAATAGCCACAACCGCGCCATCGTACAAGCATGCCACCGCCTAGGCGTCCCCAGGTTGGCATCGTTATACGCGACCAAGGAGAGCAGCCCCGTCATGCTAGAGAGCGTAGCAGCATTGGAGGACATAGGAGCAGGTCCCATAAGGAACCGCCACATACGGCAAGTAACCGCGACAGGCGTGAGGAGTCACGGGAGGGTAATAGCAAGAAAGCTAACCCACCGCCCCCACCGCCACCGTTGCCACCTAGCAGCCATCATGGCGGAGGACACGGTGGATCTCATAGATCGTGCCGCAACTCCCCTTCCCATGATGGAAAAGCGAAGCAACAAGAGCCGTATGACGCACGTTCATGATTGGACAAGATCCAGGAAGCTCGGGAGCTCCCATACCTTGGGCCACATTGTTTTGGACTAGTAATACAGGCCACAACCTACCCACAGGGTCTCCGGATAGGCAAAACTATCAAGCCCTATGACAACACCGCCATACCAGTTACATGGTTGCAGGACTACAGTGAAGCGATTCACATCGTAGGGGCAAACCCTAATGTCGCCGTCAAGTACCTCACACTTATGCTCACTAGCACCGCCCAACAATGGATTGACGACTTGCCGGAGAAATCAATATGCAATTGGTTGGACATGTATGAAGCATTCACCAAGAACTTCGAGGGTACGTACAAACGTCCCTGCACTATCGGAGACCTACAGCGGTGCGTGCAAGAAAAGGATGAAACCTCTTGTGTCTACCTCTCTCGCTGGCTGGATATGAAAAATTCCTGCGCAGGGATGCACGAACAAACCGCTATGGCCGCCTTCATCGACGGTCTGGTGAAGGGAACTTTGCTCTGGCATACGTTGAAGCGCAAGCAAGACAACAATGAGCTCAACCTCAGCGCAATGATCGCCATGGCTAGTAACTTCACCGCGGCCAATGACGATGCACGCAGATCGTTGCCAGCAATAGCAATCCCTACCCAGGCCAGGAAGAATAATAATAACAAGCGAAAGACTACGCCTAAAGAAAAGAAAATGGGCCGACATGGTCGCCACTATGTTCACTGGCAGAGGCGTAGGTGGACAATGTGGACGTGGCCGGGGGGTTAGCAATGGCCAGCAGAGGAGTGATTCTACACCCTCAACGCCCCATGTTCCCCAAACGTACAAAGTGTACCGTGATATGCCATGTTTCGTCCACCTTGACGCAAACGGCAAAGCCACCTACACCAACCACCAAAGCAAGTTTGTTAATGATCTCAAGGAAGCCCTGAGTCTGGCTACAAGCGAAATCAGAAGAACAGACCTCGCGGAAAGGGCAAAGGGAAGAAGAAGGAGGAGGAATCCAAGGAATCGAGCGATATAGATGAAGACGTGGAACCCAAATCCTCCGACAAGGAAGATGGTAAATGGAAAAAACCCTTCGAGAAGAAGGCTCCAGTCTACCACACTTTCCTTGGTACTCCCATCGTCTAGGCCTAGAAAACCTCTCTGAGGATACTGATGGCTACCTTCCCTCTAGTTCCCCAGTACGTCAGGTGGTCAGAGATTCCAATTACTTGGGATAGGAAGGATCACCCAGACCTTATCCCAATAGAGTACCAGTATTCCATGGTCATCAACCCTTTCATTGACATCACAGAGTTCACCAAATGCCTCATGGATAGTGGAAGCAGCATCACCATCATGTACTTGGATACACTGCACAAGATGAACTTGACGGAGACCCAGCTAAGGAATAGCAACACCGTGTTCCATGGAGTTGTCCCTGGCTGACAAGCAAATTCCCTGGGTTGCATCACCCTTCCGGTCGCTTTTGGCGATATTTACAATTATCGCCAATAACACATGACCTTTGAAGTGGTGGCTTTCAAGAGCATGTACCACATCATCTTTGGACACAACATCTTCTACTCCTTCCTCGCAAGTACATGCTTTGTCTACAACAAGCTCAAGATACCCGGACCAAACGACATCATCACCGTTGACAAAAGCTTCACCAAGGCATGGGAGTGCGATCTCAGTGAAGACGCCTTCGCCGAAGCAGTTCTCTATGTTGAGGAGTTCAAGGAGATCCCGAACCAGGTCGATGCCTCGGAGATCCCAGCTTTGAAGAAACAGATTACTGTTGCCGAACCCGCCTTCAAGGCCGCCATCAAGACCAAGCAAGTGGAGCTTGTTGAAGGAGATTCCTCCAAGACCACCGCCATTGGCACGGACCTGGATCCCAAATAGAAAAGCACGCTCGTCAAGTTCCTCCGTGAGAACAGGGACATCTTTGCCTGGCAACCTCCCAACATGAAAGGTGTACCTAGAGAACTTACCGATCACAACTTGAATATTGATCCTAATTCCAAACCGGTGAAACAACCTCTACACTACTTTGGTGACGAAAGAAGAAGGGCTATAGGCAAAGAAATATCTAGGTTAATTAAGGCTGGCTTTATCCGAGATGTTATTCACACCCGATGGGTGGAAAATCCTATACTTGTCCCCAAAAAGGGAACCAATGAATTAAGAATGTGCGTTGATTACACCGACTTGAACAAAGCATGTCCGAAGGATCCATTTGCTTTGCCTCGCATTTACCAAGTCATTGACTCGATGGCTGGCTTGGAACTTTTGTGTATTCTCGTTGCCTACTCCGGTTACCACCAAATCCGGATGAGAAAGTCAGACCAACTGGCCACTTCATTCACCACACCCTACGACACATATTGCTATGTCACGATGCCCTGTGGGCTGAAAAATGCTGGTGCTACCTACCAGCGGACAATGCAACGTTGCCTACGCGACCAAATAGGTCGCAACGCACACACTTACATGGACGATATCGCGGTAATGTCAAATAAATCAAACATCTTATCGCCAACTTGTAGGAAACCTTCAACGATCTCTAGAAATACAGCATGCTGCTGAATCCCAAGAAGTGTGTCTTTGGGCTACCTTTCGGCAAGTTGTTGGGTTTCATCGTTTCGCACCACGGAATCAAGGTGAACCCGAAAAAATCAAGACCATCCTGGACATCAAACGTCCGACATGCCTGAAGGACATACAAAGGCTCACAGGATGCATAGCAGCAGTAAGCCGGTTCATCAGCCGACTTGGGGAGAAGGCTATGCCGCTCTACAAGTTGATCAAGAAGGTGGACAAATTCATATGGATAGACGAAGCTGACGCAACACTTCAGGAGTTGAAGAAAATACTCTCCTCCCCACCAATACTTGCAGCACCATTGTCAAGGGAGCCTATGTTAGTTTACATCGCGGAAACCAACCGAGTAATCAGCCTCGTCATCGTGGTGGAGCGCAACGAACCAACACATGAATATGGAGTTCAGCAATCCGTTTACTATGTAAGCGAGGTCTTGAAGGAGTCCAAACAACATTACCCACACTACGAAAAGATAGCTTATGGAGTTTTCCTTGCTTCACGCAAGCTAAGGAATTATTTTGAGGAGCATCCTATCACAGTTGTGAGCAAAGCTCCACTGTCCGACATCATCAACAACATCGATGCTACAGGAAGAGTGGAAAAGTGGGGCATTGAACTTGCCGCCTTTCAAATCACCTACAAGAGACGCGACGCTATCAAATCACAGGCATTGGCGGATTTTATTGCAGATTGGACATAACTGTCAAAAGACACTCCTGTACCAAAGCCAAAATATTGGGTTATGCACTCTGACGGATCAAAGCTACTCAACGGCTCGGGGCTAGTGTATTGTTACAATCACCAACATGGGAGAAGTTGCAATACGTCCTGTAGATCCACTTCAATGCTACCAACAACATGGCGAAATACGAGGCCCTCATTCACGGACTTCGAGTAGCCAAGGATATTGGCATCAAGCGCATAGTTTGTTGTGGAGATTCCGACTTGGTTGCCTAGCAACTAGCTGGCACCTGGAACACATGGAACCCTATGATGGCGGCATATCAAGACGAATTAGACAAAATAGCCAAGTGCTTCGACGGCTACAAAGTCAAGTATGTCAAAAGGGAAGAAAATGAGGCGGTAGATCTGCTGTCAAAGCTTAGGTCAGCCCGCCGACCAATTCCGCCAGGCATTTTCCAGGAACACTTACGGACTCCATCCATGAAGGGAGCGGACCCCGACAACCCGGATAGAGTGGACTCATTTGTTAACACAGTAACACTGACCTCTCCGGCTTGGATGAAACCGTTCATGGACTATCTACAAGACAGAACTTTGCCCACCGACAAAGTCGAAAGCCGACAAATAGTACGTAGAGCAAAATGCTACGTCATCATTGACGACCAGCTATATAAAAGAAGTACCACATGATTTTCCTTCGATGTGTCTCCCAGCAGCAAGGTATTGAAATCCTTAGAGAGATACATCTCAGATATTGCGGGCATCATGCCGCTCCCCGATCATTGGTTGCTAAGGACTTTCGACAAGGACTCTACTGGCTAACTGCCAAGGAGGACACCGACAAGTTGGTACAAACATGCCTTGGGTGTTAGTTCTATGCAAGAGAACCAAGTGTTCCAGCTGAAGAACTGCAAACAATATCAATAACTTGGCCATTTGTAGTCTGGGGGTTGGACATGGTGGGACCTTTGCAGACAACACCCTGTGGATTTACACACTTGCTAGTAGTAGTGGATAAGTTCCCAAAATGGATTGAAGCTAAACCCATTAGAAAGTTTGATGGGGCAACAACCCTAAAATTTGTCCAGGATCTAGTGGTGAGGTTTGGTGTCCCACATAGCATCATCACCGACAATGGCAGAAATTTGTCTCTCGGAGAAGTTGAGGAGCACTGTCATGAAAAATCCATCCACATTGACCTAGCATATGTGGCACACCCACAGTCAAATAGGCAAGTTGAAAGGGCCAATGGACTAATTCTACACGGAATCAAGCCACGCTTAGAAACACCTCTACATAGAGCAGCTAGAGCATGGGTGGAGGAATTGCCATTTGTCTTGTGGAGTTTAGGAACAACACCCAACATGTCCACCGACTTGACTCCTTTCTTCATGGTTTATGGAGCAGAAGTTATCATTCCATCCGACATCCTCCACGATGCACCAAGAGTTGCCGCCTATGAGGAGGATGATGCTGAAAAATTCAGACGCCTATTTGTGGACCTACTTGAAGAAGAGCATGTGCTGGCATGCCAGAGATCCGCCGTCTACCAGCAGAAGCCACGTGGCTACCATAGTCGCCATGTAAAGCATCGCTCATTTAAAGAGGGGGATCTGGTGCTTAGACTCAAGCAGGAGAAATCACACAAACTATCCCCACCTTGGGAAGGACCGTTTGTCATAAGCAAAGCATTGTTAAATGGTTCCTATTACCTTGTCGATATTCATGAGTTGAAGGATAGGCCAAAAAATCGCAAGCGCAAGCAATGTGACTCTGATGATGATTACCCGGAGACAAATCAGCCATGGAACGTAGCATAACTACGTCCCTTTTACACTTACCATATTTATGTTATGTAATAAGTTTGTTATATGATCAATGAAATAAAGCATTTGGTTCACTCATATTCTCTGAGTCTTTTACCTCCTTTAGTTGTTCCTTTTTGCATCATATAAACCCTTTATGCGCGATTTTGCATTTACACTTGTGAAAATTCCGCCTACGGGCGTTAGCTTAAGTTTTCAGGTCTACACGTTTTCTGAAGTTTTTATGTGGATTCCGGAGTTGTGACTTCTCGGCACTCAAAGCCGGCGATTATGCTCTTAGGTTCTTCACGATGCTATTAAGCATCATCACCTGAGGGCATAGTTCTGCGTTGCGAGTCTTCTGTCTCATGAAAGGTCAAGCATACGAACCATAATAATGGATAAGCCTGCACTTGCTTAAAAATATACACATGCTGGAAACAGATAAGTAGAAGGAAACTTGAGTACAAGTTTTCCCTCCTTAACAACACACATAAGTTTTTCCTAATACACATTGCAGAGATATATTTAATACAAATATTGTTTTTATGGCTCTGCTGTAGGGGACTTCGTAGTGGCATCATCAACAATAGGATAGCTAGGTTGGGATAGCTCATCAAACTCGGAAGGAGATGGGCTAGACTCAGACGAAGCCATGTCTTCATCAAGGATCTCGGCGGGCATGAAGACGTCCACCTTGACCATTCTGGCAATTCTAGTGTCGAAGCCGGTGAGGGAATTCCAAATAGCTTCGCTATCAATTTATTTTCCTTCCTCGTCCAGCTTAGGCATGCCGGAAGTTACCAGGTCGATGTCGGCATTGTCGTAGTGTGCCTTGACCAAGGATAAGGTCATCCTTGCACCATCCCAGACGCAAGAGGCTTTCCAGTCCTTGACTTTCTCGGGGGCTTGGCGCAGGATTTCCCAGTACTTGGCCGCTGAGTTAGCCACCTTGATGTTTATTCCTAGAGGCTGGACTATCTCCTTGGCCTGGGCAATGGCAGTGCTGACGAAGTTGCCGACAAGAATCATGCATTCCTTGGGATCTAGAGCACCTTCACCCAAGTTGGCCAAGCCAATGGGAGTTGTTGTTTACATAAGATACAAGGATCATGAGTATAAAAACATCAAACGTTTATCCAAAATATTGAATTGACCAAGATAGGGGAAAGTTACAGAAGATGCTCGTCTCCACCTACTTGCATGTCTGCGCCAAGACGTTTCGCTCCTGTGAAATGTCTTGTACACCTCAAGGTTCCTCTCATTCTGCTCTTTGGTAGCTTTGTTCTGTTCCTTGAATTGTGTAATTTTGTTCTTCAGGTGCTGCATCTCGGCATCAGCAGACTCTTGCATCACCCTCATCGCCTCTTCATGACCCTTGACAGCATCGGCCAGGTCTTTCTTCAAGATTTTATTCTCATCGTCAAGCTCTTGAATGTGTTTGGATTGCTCGACGATGCTCTTGGCTTTGGCGATGGCCTCTATAAGACGGAAAAAGGAAAGCACTATGAGAAGACGGCAGAAATGAATCCATGAGGAAAAGTAAGGAGCTTGTAAAAGAAATAGACTCTGGCTATTTTTGATATGTTGCTTTAGGAAGGTTGTTTTACACTGTTCAAGGTCCAGTTCCTTCCGCAAAGAAGCAAACGTCTCATTGGAGGTAATCCTCCGTTTATTCTCATTCTACAACAAGTAAACATGCTTAGAGCATTTAGTCGAAACTATATAGTTTCAACTACACGCTCGGGGGGATACATCACAAGATTTTAATCAGCATGTATGCTACTCTTAGAGCATCTAGCCGGAACTTTTCTAAGTTTCCACCTAAACACTCGGGGGCTACATTATCAATTTCTACTCTTGGTTCTTTGGAGCACTCAGGCTAATAACTTTTGTTTATCCGCCTAAGAGCTCGAGGGCTTCAGAGGGATATGTTACACGAAGTAAAAGAAGTGAAGTTTAAAAGACTTATAATGGAAATATGCTTCAGATTGTTGGCCAGGTTGGCATATGCAGTATGGAAGATGTCGGCATTATTATACACGCCATCTTCCTATGCAATGAGGTCATCTAGGCACAACGTCAGAGGAGTCGTGGCCAGAGGAGATGTTGAAGCCGGAGGCATGGATGATGCCCTAGCCACCTGCTGCATCTTCATACAAGTTGATGGATCAGAGGCTCCTGCCTTGTCAGTTGCCACAACTGCCTCCGCCTCCTCTCCTTCCATTACATGCTTCCCTTTCTCGGTGGCATCCTTAGCCGGAGCTTCAGCCACTTTGGAGGACGTACTCTCCTGTGTTGCCTGACCGCTGGGAGAGACGTCCACCTCAACAGAGCCTGAGATATCAACTATTGTATTGACATCTGTCTCCATGGTGGAGATCTCATGGATGGCGGGGGATGAAGGCCTAGTGGGACCGGTACAAGGCTTGGCGGCATGAGTAGGGGGAGCAGTAGCGGGAGAAGGCTTGGTAGCCGCATCCCTGGTAAGCATATCACAAATGTTTTTTGACCCTCCATCATCTCTGGAGGATCGCTTCAAACTAGCACTAGCTTTTCTCCTGAAACATACAAAGTATAAGTACAAGAGTTGAAAAAAGGTATGAGCTAAAGATACAAGCCAGAGAATGAATATACTTACTCCACGGCAGGAGGCTTAGTAAGGGGAATGCTGGTGGCTTTCTTCTTCTCCGCCTCTAAGGCGGCACTGGATCGTCTGGAGACTCCACTCTCCGATTTCTTCTTCTTCTTGGCCTTGGCAACATCGGTAGAGGTGGAGCTCTTCCACTTTCGTGCTGCTGGAGCTGGCTGATCCTTGGGGGCGTCATCGTTGGACACCACATGGGTATCCTTCATCTTGGGACCATAGACCTGGGAGGCCATCTGATCTTCCGCCAAGGTCGTTAGTTGGGGAACAAAGGAGTGTTAGACTGACAACTTCAAGACGGAAAAACCATAGAGTATATAACGAGCAACAAAGGAAAGAAAAGCTACCTGTAGGCATTTGTCATAGTCGAACATGTCATAGGTGATATTGAAGCCACGCTTCCTGTCCTTCACCTTGACGATGTCCTTAAGGCGGAGTTTGACAGAGTCCTTGGAGAAGTTGTCCCTTGAAATTCGCATGGGATCCCTTCTGTCCTGAGTGTACTTGCACATCAACTCGGCGTGATGCTCCAGAGGTTGGATCCGCCTAACAAACCAGCACATGGCTAAGTCCATACACGTCAGACCTCTGTCCACGAGCCATTCGATCCGCCTTACGGCGCGGTTGGCCTCGTCGTCGGGCAGAAGGGAGGCTAGGGTCCTCCAGGTAGGTACTTTGGCGGCAGCTCCGTTGACAAAGTTGGGATACGTCTCAAGACAGTCATGTAGGGGCATATCTGGGCCATAGAAATATGTGCGCTACCAGTTCTGGCATGAATCATGCCCTATGATGCAGGGAAGTGCTGGCTAGGCTGGATCTTAAAGCTAATGGTTCCACAAATCCACAATTCATCCTTGGACTCTACAGACTCTCTCTTGACGGTAAAAAAGTATACAAACAGATCTAATCTAGGTTTGATGCCTAGATATCCTTTGCACAAAGCTACAAAGTTGCTAAGGAGGAGGATGCTGTTAGGAGAGAGGTTGTGGAGAAGTACCCAACAGTGCCGGAGGACGTCCAAGAAGAATTCGTACCAGCTGGGATTTGAGGTACACCTTCTCTCCGGCTTGGGGAGAAGGAGCCACCTTGCTGGCCGGCGCCGGCCGCCAGACCAAATCCTTTGCCGCGAGGAGATACCCCTCGGTGACCAGTCCTTGCAAATCTTTGGCGGGGAGGTCAGAGCCCCTCCACACTCCCTTGTGGGAGTCAGTGTCTTCTTGAACGGTTTCTGACGCCGCCTGTTCTTGGTCGTCACCGGTGGTTTCCACCACGGCGGTGACAGGGACAACGACCCCCTTCGGCGGGACCGTCACCCCCTAAGATAGCTCTGGCGTAGCCTCATGGGTCACCGTCGTTGAAGGGATGGAGCTGCTGGAGGCCATTGTGATGCTGGGGGTGGATGGAGGAGAAGGAGGCTCTGGCTAGGGTTTTCCAAGGAGGAGCTCGAACGGGCGCACGGCTGGAGGAAGACGAAGTCAAGATGGCGAATGCGAGTAAAAAGAAAATAACCTAGCCGTAGTTAAAATATATAGGCTCAACGTCAAGATTCGTGCAAAAAGATCTTATGGACGGAGCGTTGCCGACGTGGAGATGAGCGTGCACGGTAATTTCGCCACATCCTCCGTTTTTGCTACTTTACCGTTTTGGATTTGACGCGCATAAAAACAGCTAATGATTAATCCTCTGCCTTCTGTGAGTTTCGAGGTAGCGTAGGCTGTACCCTACGTCATATTCCTGACAGTTGCAGTGAAGGGTCACGTCTGAAGATTTCATCGAAGGTGGAAAATATCCAGGTCTGGAAACAAAGACTCAAGGAATCTCCGGCTACATTACGAAGCCAGAGAGGATTGCAGGGTTCTTTGGGAGACCTATGAGATACTGCTTGGCGAATTGTCAGCATCACCTAGATGGAGCATTCAAGACTATAAGCAAGACGGCGCAAGATCTTAAAGTCCTTCGTGGGCTACTGTTGGGGATATGCTAAATGGGTATGACCATAACACGTCCTTATTCCGGCTAACCCGGGTGACCCATAGTTGGTAGCAAGGCCTATGGCCTGCTGGGTTTCCTAGTTAGACGGATCCAGAAGGGAGGCCCATGCCGGCTAAAGGAAGGCTACACAGGAGTCACCGACATAATCGGAGCCTTGGAATGCAAGACACGAAAACTAGTTCGTATTAGTACAGGACTCTTTACCTTGTCCAGCAAGGACCTTTCCCTGTAAACCCTAGGTTCTGGTGTCTTTATAAACCGGACATGTGGGAGCCATTAGGGCACAACCTAAATTGCTACATACAACGTGCAACACCTCGCACAGCGAACCTATCTCTGTAACTCGGCGTATTGCCATTATAGTGATTTATAGCAGGAGTAGAGTTCCGCCACTGTTGTGGGACATGAACCTGGGTAAGCTGTGTTACCTCATACCCGCCAACTCTACGCCTTACCCCACGTCTCTAAACACGCATTGTGTGGACCCTCCAGGGCGTACTCATCAGCAATACCATGACAACCCGGGTAAAACCACTACTAGAAAATCGCATGTTGTTTGTATTTTGTGCATCATCATGACCACATGATCATGTTATCATGCCATATTGCATTTGAGCATCATCATGTCATCATACATCTTTTGCTAAAAAATATTTTATAGAAGCCTAATTTTGTTTTCTAAATATCCTTCGTCCTTATTTCAAATCAAAACCCTAGCCTTTTCCAGATATTTTTGTTTTCTCTAAAAATCATTACAAAAGGTCTTTAAAATAAAATAGAATGAAAAAATATAAATAAAACTATTTTGTACCTGGGGAGGCAGCCCAGCCCATAGGCCAGGCCACCTACTACCCTGGCTGGTCCAACCCTTTTCCGATCAAAACATAACCCCTAGTTCTATTCCAAAACCCTAAAACTAATCGGCAACATCCCTGCCACCACCAGCCCATATAACCCACCCTCTAGCACACACTACGCCCCGCAACCAGTCCCTGCCCCTGCGCATGACCTACACACTCGCACGGCCACGCAGCGCTGCACATGCCTGTGCGCGGTACACGTAGCGGCATAGGGCCCACAACCCCACCACGCGACCCACCCCTCGCTACATGTTTCACGCGTCACACGATGCCCTGCTCGCACCCCACCAACCCCCGCTCAACCCGATCCCCATATTGATCCCCACCCCATCTTCCTCCCTTGCCTCCCTGCTTTGCAACCGCTTCCGCCCCTCGAGCTCTACGCAAGATCCTGCCGCCCTCCACCCGAGCTCTGCCCAGCCCTCGCCTGCACCATAGCTCGGGCCTCCTCGCTGGAGCTTCCTCGACCAGCAACTGGCTGCCACCCCTCCTCGCCCTGATGTCCACCGCCCCGCACTCACTCTTCTATCGCAGCCTTCCTCTTGAGCCGGCCCCGTTGCCGTAGCGTCTCCTCCCCGCTGTAGGAGCCATCTAGCAACCCCGCCAGAGCCCTGGACCATGCCATCGCCACTCCCTATGACCCGACATCCCCTCCGCCTCTCCTCCCTCAAGCTCTGCTAGCGACTGTGCTTCTTTCCCGAGCGCGCGGTGCCACCCATAGGCGCTCGTCCCGCCGCCTCTCCCTGCACCTCCCTGTGACGACCTCACCCATCCGCCGGAGCTGGCCCCACACCTCGGCTACCCCGAGCTGCATCCCCGCTTGTCCAAAAGCTTGCCGAGTCTCGTGTTGCTCTGCCTCTCATTGCGAGTTGGCACCGCCTCTGCGCTCCCGGCCTCGCCCGAGACCGCCTTCGCCCGGCCTCCACCTGTTCTCACCAGCAGCCCCATCTCTCTGGTTGCTCGTCACCGGCCTTGTCCCTGCGCCCCTGCAAGCTCATAGGAACCCTCACCTAGTATCCCGCAGTTAGACCTCCTCTGAATATTTCTACCTCGTCAGACTCCTGTTGATGTGGGCCTTGGCGTACCAAAACCCGTGTATGGTGTGGTAAGGTTATGCAGTTGGCACTTTGAAGATTTGGGGATGTTGATAATATGTCTGTTCTGGCACCACGAAGCTCCACCATACACATCCCAGGATCTGTCTACTCATGTCTCCATCAAGAACTTCCGAAGACCCCAGCACCGATCTAAGATCATCAATGTCGATTGTAGCCGGAACCCCAAGACCGACGTCATGGAACCAAAGACCAAACCCCATCACCGACTTTGTGTTCTTCTTCACGGATGCCATGACCCTAATCCCAAGGATCCAAACACCAATCCCGGTGTTCAAAGACCGATCCCCCGAACCTTCCGAGCCCCAAGACCATCGGTGCCGAACCATAATGTGTGACCCCTTTTCTGAGACCCCTACTTTTAATAATATATGATATATACTTGTTGCATTTAAATTGTACATACTCGCATACATATTGTTGTTGTTCGGGGGTATTTACACGATTCACCTAAATTAAATATGGAGACCATATGCAGGCTTTTGTAGTCTTATATTGGCTCCATTTAAATCTGTCTATCGAACCAGTGACATATTTGCCTTATTAATACAAAATTTAAATTGCGGGGTATCTAACTAACCTGAACCTTCTAATTAATTGTCATGACCCCAGTTCCACTCTATATTTCCTAGTCGCATCACATCTTTTCCATGTCATGCATCATACACGCATCATGCCCAATCTTCTGCCGTAGTATTAAATAGTGCATCCGGTGTTTCTTCTAGCGCTTTGCTTCTTCAAGGATTAGGCCGTTGAGTTGATGCGAGCTTTGCCCCATCCTCCGGTGTATCTTCGGCAGTGTTTCCCAGGCAAGCATTCTCCCTCTTTCTACCTATTTTGCATTTAGAGTATTTACTTTCTCATGGTTATCTATTGCTATCCGTGTTGTGATGTTTCAGTTTCCGTACCATTTATATCCCTTGCAGGCTCTATATTTCCTTGGACACCTCCTATTGCCTATTGTTTGGTCGACAGTTGGCCTTGTGAGTCGTAGTTGTTTGCTCAGGTGTTGCTTCGCGTCATTGAGTTTCCATCGTTGTTGGGAGGTTGTCAGATGCTAAATGGTGGAGATGATCATGGCTTTCATTATAACTTGTCAATTAAAATGCTGGAAATAGATATAATGCAGAGGCACGGGTGGGTAATAGATGTTAGTTGGTTTTTACCCGCCCACTGGTGTCCACCTAGGACCCAAGTTCTGGACACCTGTTCCGAGATCGAGCATGCTTAACACAAGTGGGGTGAATGGGAACCCCTTCGACTTATTACCTGATTTCAAAGTATTACACTGGTGGCCACAAACTAGTTTAACATTTTCATGCCATGTTATGCCATGTTTAACATATGTTACTCGATGAGCGTTCACTACTATATTGTTTATGATGTGGGTCATTATGTTGAGTATTATACCTATGGCCTCTGATCTCTCGGTCGATCTCACAACCTCTAGGTCCGTCTTTGGAGCCAAACGACTTCGTTATGGGTAGCTTAATGGGGTGGCCCCCTTGTACATGCTTTGGGTCTGGGAAAGCATCGTGTCTAAGGCCCCGCCGACATATCGATGGTGTCTGTTAATTGATCCGGCAAAAACGGTTGAAGTGCGTGTGGAAACTTTGGTGCACTCCTGTAGGGTTAAATCTTTTTGAAAAGCCGCGTCCGCGATTATGGTCGATTTGGAGCATAGTTTCTCTATCATAGACAAATGTAACTAAAGTTTACTGTTATAAATTTGACTTATTTCTAATATGACTAGTAAGTTGGATAACCTCTATGGAAAAAATAAATAAAACTACCAACTGTGTGAGTTTCCTCAAAAGGACCTCCTCGTTTGTTCTCGAGGGGGGAAATATCAGGATGGGTATGTCTGGTGTTAGTATCAGGTTAGTTTCCAAATAGGTATTTCTTATCCCTCTCGAATAGCCGACAGTTGTATCGAGTCTCTATAGGTTGTTTAGTGTATGCTTCGCTGCCACTTCAGTCCACCATACCTATGTAGGCGAGAGCCGCCGAATTCTAGACTCACTGTGTACTGGCCTCAATACTGACCGCTCTCTTTTTACTTTTCCCTTTGTCGGAATGCCTTTTCTTTTAGCAGGTTTGAGATCGACGTTGTTAGCAAGGTTACCCTTCCGGTTTGGCCTAGGCAGGGGTTATGGACGCCATTGGTTATTCTTCAGGGCTCTTAGCCCAATTTTATTTTTATCCGTACTCAGATGTTCTATCGTTTTCAAGGTGATTTGAATCTTTGTACTGTGTATTTGTATTCTTGACTCGTTGAGTCATTGTTGTATATATATGTTCTGAGGGATCCATCATGAACTATTGTGTAATGATATTACTTTGTTTTCCACCTGCGCGTAAGTGCCTGGTGGGCATCTTTGAATCGTTTCTATGCGGGTTTCGAGGGAATCACTAAAACTTGCATACGGCCGATTCGATGGTGTTACAAGTACACTGGGGTCCATTCACCAAGGCTCTTTGCGAAGGAGTTGGGAGACCTTTCTCACTTGTTGAATCTGTTGATGTCGATGTTTAAGGGAAGAAGGTTGAATGTCTATGTGCCTAGAGACCGCATTTGGGAGATCACAACCATTATCCTTGGAGATCCCACCATTCCAAATCCAGACAAATTGAGCTACACGAAGCACTATGTTACTTGGGAGCATGGAGTGGACTCGACCATGCAGGAGGCGTTGACATGCCTATGCCACCTTCACCAACACCAGCTGCCACCAAATTTCATTTTCTGTAAAATTGGGAAGCGCGATGGGAACGGGAATGTCGTGATCACTCCTAGTGATAGGAACAATATGCCACCCTTTGTGAGGCATGTGGAGTACCTAGAGTTTCAAAATTGGGTATTGGAGCATCAGGTGATGCAACTAAAGGAAAATGGTGACCATGTAAAAGTCCTTGTGGTAATGCAAGAGCAGGAAAATGAAACTATGCACCATGCTGTGAACATATTGGAACAAGCACTTATTGACAGAGATCAAACCATAGTAGAGCTGAATGAATGCATTAAGGAAAGGGATCAAACCATTGTATGGATAAACCAGGTTGTGTTGGAGAGAGATCAAACAATTGTGGAGATGGATCAAACAATTGAGGACATGGCTGCTCAGATTGTTGCCCTTCAAGCACAACTGAATCCTCCACCCAATTACAACAATAATTATGATGTGGATGACCATGATGATGATAGGGGCGATGACAACGATGATGGTGGAGATGAGGTGGTTGCCAATGCTGAAGCAAGTGGAGAGGAAGACCTTGAAGAGAGGATCTTCGATGTCTCTAGCGATGAGGATTCAGGAGAGATGTACACGTCGCCACCATGGATCACTTGCACCTTGAAGCGCAAGCACATGTGTGCTATGTCCTACTGCAACCTATTCATCAAGTAGTTAGAAATCTCCCACCAAGTAGTCTTTGTGAGAAATTCATTAATTTTATTTCATCGATTGATGTAAACCTTTGGTACTGCTATTTTATTGTGCTTAGGATGCACTACTTTGTACTCTAAAGTTCTAGGAATTTTTGAGAGTTTTCATAAATTATATTTGGCAAAGTTTTGGATGAAATCTGTGATACTACTACTGCAGTTTTCTGTGTGACCTGTTGTGCTACGTGATTTTTCATATTTTATTGGTAACTGGAAAAAAATCGGAAATAGTAGTATCTGGTGCGTAATTACATGTACTATGAGAAAAACAATCAACTAAATTTTTTGACGAGTTTAAGTCAGGCAGAAAAATCCGTGAACTCAGTAGTATTATTCTGGACGAATTCTAGTGATTGCTTATTTCCTGCCTTATTGTATCTTAAAGTTGTTGCCAACATTTTTAAACTATTTTGTAGTTATATACTGTTAAGGTAAACTCCTAGAAAAATGATTGTATGTGTGATGGTTGCTTGTCGTTGAATGTGAATGATTTGTTGTTGTATGAGCATGATGCACGGGTAGGAAACTATTTCTTTAAATGTTTCTTTGTAAACTTACCTATGTTGAACCGTAGATGCCTCCCCGTTGCCAACCAGATGATATTGCTCAGCTCGTGGCAGCCCAGACACATCTGGCACGGGTGATTACCCAATTCATGGCTACCCATAACAACAACAACAATGAGAACAACTAGCCTAGGGAGATGGTCTCACCAGGTTTCTGAGACTGAGGTCAGCTAAGTTTTCCACTACACCCGAATCTATGATTTCTCTCGAGTGGCTGCCCTCGGTGAATAAGAATCTAGTGATTGTCGGCTGTATCCATGCTGAGAAGGTGAGATTTGCTTCTCACCTACCAGAGGGACCAGCTGCTTCCTGGTAGGATGCTTTCCAGATCACCCACCCCATTTCCACTGTCACTGAGATATATTTGAGAAAGGGCTCAAGACCAACCATGTCTCTGTAGGGACCATGAGATTGAAGAGGAAGGAGTTCAACCAATCGCATGGTGGCGGATTACACAGAGGAGTTCAACAATCTCTCTCGCTATGCTCTTGAGGATGTTGACATTGATGCTAAGAGAAGAGAGAGGTTCCTGGATGGTCTTAATGATGACTCTCACTGCAGTTATCATTGTTCTATTTCCCTACATTTTAGGATCTGATGGACAAGGCTAGAATTATAGAAGGGAAGCACAAGCAGGTGAAAAATCACAAGAGGAAGCAGAACAACTACCACTCAGGGTCACACCACTGGGCTCGGACTTCTTATGATGGACACTCTGGGTACTCTAGGCATGGAGGGAATGTCACATCCCAATTTATAGAATTGGTACTGCATATCATTCATAACATTGAATCATATTCATCTTTGCAAAATTTTAGCTTTAAAGACTTTTCCCCCAAAACACCACACAAGTGTATGATCCTCATATATAGATCAAAAGCATGGTTTTTAAATTCCATCATCTTGCATGATCTTATATAATCATCCTAGATTCTTAGGAACATAGGTATATTATATGAACCCGTCGGAACATGTTTCACTCAAATTGGAGTCTCAGAACTAAATATATGCCCAAATGTTAGAACAGTTTTAGAAAAAGACAAAAAGTTCAGATAATAGTTCAGTTAACCAGTTCAGAAAAGAATAAAGGAGAGAAGAAAAAGAATATGCAGCCTATCCGGGACCGCGCCGTAGCGGCCCACCCGGGGCAGCAGTAGTAGCGCATAGCGCGCAAGCTAGCATAGCCCACCAGTAGCCCAAAGCAGCCCGCACGCGCCCCCTTTCCTTTTCCCTTTCCTTTTTTTTTCCTTTTTGGTTTCATTTTTTTCTACCGATAGGTGGGACCCGCCTATCATCTCCCTCATCGGCTCATCCCTGACCCGGAATCAACCTCTGTCATGTATCTCACTGATTCTGCTCAAATCCAAGCCACCCCATCTCCTAAACCCTTCTACTATATAAGCGACACCACCGCCGCCAAAAACCATTTCCAAAAAACCTAATTGGACGACGGGAGGCTTCCCAATTTCTCACCGGAGTTTCCACTACCATCGCCACCATTGCCTTCGGTACGAAGCTGGAGCCGCCGCCACAGAGCTCCCATGCCCTTCTTTTTCCTTGCTAGCCTTTTCGCCGCATCATGCCGCCCCTCCTTGACCACTTTCCTGCAATTACAGGACATCGAGGCGCCCCCTCCGGACACCACTAGAGACCGCCACCAACCGCGCCACTCCAGCCGACCGCCGACATCACCCGAGGAAGTGACGGTACCCGAAGTCGCCACCAAGAGGACCGCCGCCTGCCGCCGCACCCTGTTGATTCCCTCACCACCAATGAAGCCCACCGGAGTCGCCGTCATCGCCATCTTCTACACCGCCGTCGCTAGCTGACCTCGCCGGTGAGAATCGGGCCCAGCTCGCCTCATCCGTACGGTCACGCATCAGTGGCCAGATCACCCCCTTTACCCCCGCGTTGATCAGCCATGTCACGCTGACTTTTCAACTGTTTAGAAAAAATGATTAAAAATTATAGAAAAATAAGTGAACTTGTAAAAATCATAGGAAAATATCTACACATCAGAAAAACCAAATAATATGTTGTTGAATTCGCAAAAATGTGTAGTATTTGATTTTGTAATAAAATTACGAGTTCATAGTGCAGATAATTTTTAGTATATTAAAATGCATACTATAGTATTTTAATTCTATAAAATCATATGTAGGTCTTTTTGATGTGAATCCTTTTGATCCTCGCTCTAAATCAAAACATATACCAAGTAGTATTTTTACCAAGAGTTGAACATGCTATTTATAACATAGGCTTAATAAATTGAATAAAAGCCTATTAACTAGATAAATAATTCGCATTAAATGGTTTCGATGCATTAAAAGCTTTTCATGCATGTCATCAGTAGGTATAATGATCGGAGAACATAAATATAATAATGAAACTTTTATTAAAGTTTCATGCATGCATTTGTCGTATTTGTATTGTTTTTGTTGTATTATTGCTTACCTTGTTGTACCGATTCATGTAGATTGTGAGGAGTCTAACCCCTACGACTGTTAGGACTGTGTGTTTGACTCCTACAATCAAGGCAAGTGGTGCTACATAAATATCCCATTTATTTTCCCTATGCATTGTAGCTATATTTTTGTAGTTGCATGTGTAAGACTATTACTGTTATGCTATATCCAACTATTGCCATAGAATTTCCTTGTTAGGTGAGCCACCGTATGTTAGGTATGCTTACTTAGACGAGGGTAGGATACACCATGATAAAGTATGTTTTGAAAGCATGTGCCTTGTTGGAAAACTCTAAAACAACTTAATTAATGAACTCTCTAGGTGTAATTGGTATTGCTTAGTTTACGTTGAGTGGTTATAGGGCTCATATCTATGGTTTACCTGCGTACCGCACTTGTGGATGGCCACCTAGATTTTAGAGAAATGATTAGTATCTTTGTTTGGTAGCTTACGTGTGCAACCATATGCCAGTGAGTGATGGGGGGCTGGTTAGACTTAGTAGGTCGTGGTGAGCTGAGCTCTTCGTATCCAGAGATGTAGTGAATTGCTAGGTTGGTACGGTGCGTGGATGGGCTTGGGGAACTACTTTCCAGATTGTCTTATCTAGGGATTCTCCCTAGCATGACTCAAAATGTGTGTCATGATAAGAGCGGGTCGACCAGGTCACATGGGTAAAGTGTACAATCCCTACAGGGTGTAGAACTAAGTGCTTAGTCATGTCACCGGTTACAGACGATTGAGTTGCTGAACCTTAGAGGCTATGACATTTTCTCGCTCATTCTAACTTTGCAATCACTAAAACTAGTGGTTGAACTTAATTGTGTTGGGTGATGATAATAAAATGATTTAAAAATGATAGGATGAATTTATTTTTCTTCTCCAACTTAGCCCGAAGCTCCACAAGCTAGATATGTATGTAGTGATTAGACTTGTTACTTTCTCTCATAGTTCCACTTGCCAATACATTCAAAGTATTGACCACTCGTTGGCTGCAACCTTTTATGTTGCAGGTTATTCTGATTGTTCAAGTGATCTTATAGGTTGTGACCCTCCACTCAACATTTTGTTCACCTATGGCGCATTATGGACACTAGAGCTATTTATTTAAGTTTTCTATTGGTACTTGGTTATTTGAGCAAGCATTATGCTTGACAACTTTGTAATAAATTCAAATATTCTGGATCATTTTGATGTAATAATGATGCACTATTGAAAGGACATTTATTATCTTAATTAGTTTTGGTGTTCGTTAACAACTTGGGGACACTTTTTACCATGTGCTAATTATTTCAGGTTAATCTACTGTAAAGAGAAAAGTCCACAATAGCAGGAAGTTTCCCTGGCTAAAACAAAAGTCTGATGAAAAGTCCAGACCGGAATCTCCGGTGTGCAGGGACAAGAGTTTCTTGTGTGCACCAGAGTTTCGTCCCAGACCTCTGGAGTGGATCGATGCTAAAGCCTAGGGTCATTATGACTAGGGGTCTAGAGACAGACCGGAGTCTCAAGTGTGCAAAATCTGGAGCCTCCAGTGTTCTCAGGTCCGGAGTTTTGGCCAAGTCTCGAGAAATACTATCAAGACCAGGCCCAGGACATTCTGACTGGGGGTCCGGAGATGGACCAGAGTTGGACTGGAGTCTCCGGTTTGAGCTTCTTTCAGACTGGAAGCTCCGGTCTCCAGACCGGAGTTTCCGGTGTGCAAATTCCACAACAGGCAGAAAACAGTCTGGAGTAGTGGGCCTATAAATAGGGGACCTCATCCCCTACCTCAAGCTAATCGTTTTCAAAAAAGAAGAACACCCATTCGAGAGCCACCAAATCAATAAGATCTCTTTGGAGAATTGAAGAAGGAGGCCTTGATCTATAGCTTCACCAATAGAGATCTTCATTTCCCCCTCATTCACTTGAGGACCCCTTGCTCTAGGGTTTCATTGGAAACCCTAGGCCTTGATTTGGTTCTTACAAGATTGTATTTGAATGTTGTGACAACTTGCTTGGATTCAGGAGCCTCTAATTCAGTTGTGGATGTGTGCCTCAAACTTGTTGTAAAGGTGTTGGTTTCCACCTCGAAGGTTACCGATATAGTGGAAGAGTGAATCGATCCCTTTAGGGTGAGGTTCACTGGAGAACAAGGGAGGCCTTTTGTGGCATTGGTGGTTTGAAATCGCCCACTCAAAAGGAAGGAACTGCGGGAAATCATCCTTGTGTCTCCGCGTGCTCCATTTCGGTTACATCTATCCTTTATCGCACTTTACTTATTGCTTTCTCTTGCCTAGTTAGTTGTACTAGTGTGACATATAGGTAATTTCACCTTAGTTGCATATCTAGAGAATTTACCTTTTTGTGTCAAACCTTAAATTGAAAAAGAGTAAATTTTGAAGTAGCACCTATTCACCCCCCTCTAGGTGCCCATACGATCCTTTCAATTGGTATCAGAGCCTCGGCTCTTCATTCAGGCTGAACCGCATAAGAGTGTATGGGTAACCCGGAGGAAGATGTAGAGGGTGAGGCTAGTACCTCCATGACCTTGGGTGATCTCAAGAAATTGGAAACAAGCTTGAGCTCCTTCTTGGGAAATGAAATCCAACATTGCGTTAACTAGGTGAGAAACTTGTTAAGGAGAAGGTAGCCCCACCATCTCCCAGTCAAGAGGAACCTCCTCCGATTCTGAAGGTGAACGCTTCGGCTAAACCAAAGGTTGTAGTTGTGGGGGATGAAAAATACCACTAACTCCTCCACCAAAAGGGGCGATGGGAAGGAAGAGCACCATTCGGTTCCCGGTAGGTACTCTCCCGACCCTCTGATCCCTCAGCCTCATATAAATAATAATGGTGACCCACCTATGCTAACTCTATTCTTTTGCTCAATGACAAGTTTTGATTAAATCTCATGTGCACAACTCTTGCATTGACTTGTGGAATATTATTGAAGAAGGACTCAAAATTGAGGATCCAACCAACTTGACAAGAAGAGAAGTGGTCAATAGTCAACTCAATGCCACCACTTTGCGCATGATTCAACTAGGGGTGGGGCCAAAAGATTTCCCTCACATTGAGCACCTCAACACTGCCAAGGAAGCTTGCGATGCTCTCATTGACTTGTTTGTTGGAAATGAAAGCATGCGAAGAAATCGATATGATGCCTTGAGCAATGAAGCCGAAGGCTTCTATATGAAGGATGGTGAGGACCATGAAGAGATGTATTGAAGACTCAAATACACTGCCACCACTTTCAGAAATATTGGTGCCTCACATGTGGATGATGCGTGGATAAACAGGGAATATGTGAGTGAGGTCATGCACTTTGATCCCACTGACTTGAAGAGTCTCCAAGGAAGACACAACTACCATCTCATGACCTCCAACGAAGTTATGCAAGAGATGTCCTCCTTGAAGGTTGCTGCCAAGAATACCAAAGATGCCCGTGCGCGTGCCCTTGGAATGAATAATGGTGTTAATCTTGCCTTGAAGGCCAAGGTTGTGGAGTATGAGGAAGATGAAGGAAGTGATGAAGTCCTTGCTATGAGCCGCCCCAAAGATTTCAAGGTTGCTCATGGTGAATACATGGACTTCTATGCAAGGAACTTTTGGAAAGATCCCACCAAGGCCAAGATGTAGATGCAACAAAGAAGCAACCCAAATGGTAGAAAGAAAATGGTTCAAGATTGAGAACTTGCTTCAACTGTGGAGACCGCTACCATTTTGTATCTGAATGTCCATATGAGAAGAGAGAAGATCATGGTGGTGTACTTATATTGAAGAAAAAGTCAAAGGCCCCTTTCATGAAGACTTTCATCAAGAAGAATACCACCAACAAGAAGTCAGCTGACATTACATTGATAGCACATGAAGAGTTCTCATCCGATGATGAAGATGAGGAAGAAGAAGAAGAAACATCAAATGGTTTGGCAGCCATCGCCACCACCTCTACACCCACCTTCTCACTCTTCGACTCTCCAAATGAGAATATCTCTAACAAGGACGTCACTTGCCTTATGGCAAGAGGATCGAAGGTATCATCATATCCTCTCTCTACCTCTATGATCAATGATGAATTGAATGATGATATAACTCTCGAGGTGAAGGAGGAATTAGTTTCTTTCTATGTTTATATGACTAACTTGAAAGGGGAACACAAGAAGCATTTTGTGAATCTCTTGAATCAACTTTCTCACACACAAGATATTCTTGATGAGAGATGCAAACTTGGGAGAGAGCACATTCTTGATATGGATGCTTTGACTAATGCACTAGAAGAAGAGCACGATACTAGGGAGTCTCTTAAATAAAAACTTGAAGGCCTCGATGAGGCAAATGATCAAATTGACGCTAAACTCATTAAGGAACATGACATGCCATTGCTAAGTATAAAAAGGATAAAAAGGACAAGATTGAGTTTGGTGCTGTTCATGACAAACTTGTCGAGGATTTTGAGAAGCTTAACAAGGATCACAAGGCCTTGGAAAGTGAACTATTGACTCTCACAAAGTCTCGTGAACAACATTAAACTCAATTGACTAATGTTTCTTCACCTAGTATTTTCATTCCCTCTAGTAGTACGAACATCTTTGGAGAAAATGCTAGGTTGAAGGGGAGCTTGCAAAGGCCACCTTCCCTAAAGGAAACAAGTCTCTTGATGACCTTTTGAGTAAGCAAAGGTCAAATAATGAGAAAAGAGGTCTTGGCTACATGTCCAAGGCCAAGAAGAAGAACAACAAGTAGAAGAAGGCCAAGCCCGCACAAGCAAAAGACAAGACCCTTATGGGTAGTAATACAACAAGTGGCAAAAATATGTCACAACATGACTTTGCGGGAAGTGCTAACCCTCACTATGTCTTAATGCATGATTATTATGGTGATGTTTATGCACAATATGTTGGTCCACTTGATGGTTATATTGCTTGATCTATTTGAGTTCCCAAGACCCTTGTCACTAACAAAAGAGGACCCATTGAAAAATGGGTACCTAAAAACTAGTTTGATCTCTTGTAGAACTATGCTTTCGGTGGGACAAAGTGGGTGCTTGATAGTGAATGCACAAGTCATATGACCAGAAGCAAGGGGATAATGACGGAGATAAGGCCAAATCATTATCAAATAACCGTCACTTATGCCGATAAATCAAGATCTTAGGTAATGGGTCTTGGAAAGGTTGTGGTTGCACATGATACTACTCTCGTGGACGTCATGCTTGTTGAGACCCTCGTCTATAATTTACTTTCAGTCCGTGCTCTTAGAAAGATGGTCTTTGCCATCTTTATTGATAATGATATTGTGGTTCTCTTGTGGAGAGAGACTCTAAAGGTCTCTTTCGTTGGGTATGTCAAAAATGACTTGTATGTGGTGGACTTTTCCAGGAAAACCACTACAAGTGCGATGTGCTTATTCAGAAAGGCCTATGTGGGTTGGCTATAGCATCACCGTCTAGCCCATGTCAATATGAGAACTTTTCAAAGCCTCCACAAGGGTGGACATATTGTTGGACTAAAAGAAAATGTTTGCTTTGCCAACGATCGTGTGTGCAGGGCTTGTGTTGAAGGAAAATTGCATGATTCTCCCCCACAAACCCAATAACATTGTCAAATCCAAGAGGATCTTGGAGGTTCTTCACATGGATCTCATTGGTCCTCCATGTCATGCAAGTCTTGGTGGGAAGAAATACTTCTTCGTGATTGTTGATGACTACTCAAGATATACATGGGTTTATTTCTTCAAGTTGAAGAGTGAGACTTAACAAAACTTCATCGACTTCATCAATATGGTTCAACGTTAATACAATGTCCCTATGTTGGTGATAAGAAGCGACAATAGCAGTGAGTTCAAGAACTACACCTTGAATGGATTTCTTAGTGATGAGGGGATAAAACATAAATATTCCGCTGCATATACCCCTCACCAAAATGGTCTAGCTGAGAGGAAGAACCAGACATTAATGGATATGGCAAGGTATATGTTTGTGGAGTTTAAGTCTCCATACAACTTTTGGGCTGATGCGATCTCCACCGCATGCCATGCATCAAACCGGCTGTACCTTCACAAGAAGTTGATCAAGACTCCTTCTGAGATATTTACCGGTAACAAGCCCAACTTTTCATACTTCCGGATGTTTGGTTGCAAGTGTTTCTACCTCATAAAAGGTTTTCGTTTGCCCAAATTTGATTCACAAAGCTTTAGAGGTAAGTTTTGTTGGCTATCGTCTTGATTCTCACACTTATAGAATAATCTATGATAAACTCTCCAGAATTATCATAGACTCTTGTAGTGTGGTTTTTGAAGAATATGATGGCCCCCAAGCAGGGCGTGTTGATGTTTGTGATCTAGATGATGAAATACCTCAAGATGCCATAGTGCGGGATTCATCTGCCCCATTGAGCAACCCATTGTTGGGGGGATACCCCCGGGTAGGGTCACGCCGGGGTATAATGGCCGAGTTAGCCGAGGTACGGCAAGGTCAAAGAAAGTGCTGGCCGAGTCACCTCAAGGCAGGCCGAATCACAGAGTAATCCGGACCGGAGGATGTCCGCCTAACTGAGTCCCGTCCGACTTATGTCGTATGTCGGTAAGATGTATCTAACTTGTATGCAGGTACAGGTGTGGCCGGATTAACCAGGCATGATCCAGGTTATATCAGGCTTGCAAGAGAAGGAAGGTATCTCGCTGGTCAAAGGGAGGTCACTGTACACAGAGCATGAGCGAAGCGGACAGAGGCTAGGACCACCGAGGCATGGCCGACAAGGGTGACGTTGCCAATGTCAGATAACGTTGGCGCCGCAGAGGCTCACGTAGCCTCTGCATGGTTTACGCTAGGGAAAAGTGACCCGGTCGGTTTGCTATTTTGGGAAGAGGCATATTCCCTGGAATATGCCTCCACGTATGCCCTAATTGGAGACCTAGCCACCCCTATATAAGGGGGGCTAGGGCCTCTGTAGAAGGGGAGAGTTCTATTGAGTTATTGACTAGTTGATGGGCATTTGAGTAGAGAGTTCCTGAGAGCAAAGCAGTGGTGAGAGTACGAGGGTTTCTTCTTCCTCCTGTCCCCAATACAGCTCAAGGTGCACTTGTAACTCATCCTTGAATAATACAAAGCTTCTGCGTGTAGAATCACTACACTATCCCTCCATGGATTCCTCTAGTGCATCTTGTCCCCACCTTTAGCCTATCCATGACATCTGCCGTGACACCACCACGATAGTTGGCGCCCACCGTGGGGCTAGCAGCGCTAGCAGGAGTGAAGATCCGGACAGAAAACTTCATCGGCACCGGCGAACACATCGTCTCCGGGCTCGTTTAGCGCTTTGGAGCACTGGACTTCGTCAGCGACAACGCTGGCTGCTTCGGCAAGCGTCCTCTTCCGCGCAATGGTCTCTTCGTCAAGCTTGGTGCGCACAAGATCTACGTTGTTCTCGACGTGTCGTGCGTTCACCCGCAGCATGTCGTCGAGGGAGGCGAGCCACCCCTTAGCGCGGCTCGTGGGGCGCGTATCACTCGCTCCCCTGACCGCGCCGAGGTGATGATGACCGCACCTGGCGTTGGCGCGAGCAAGGATCCAGCACCAGATCCGGAGGTAACACCCAAGGCACCGAGGAAAAGTAGAGGTCCTCCTCTAGAGAGGCCAGAGAATGTGCTGCAGCAGGCAATAGATAGCTTGGCGAGCCCCGTAGCAGCAGTGGTAGATCCGGCTCAGGCACATGCTGAGTTAGAGGAGACTAGGCAAAAAATACTAGAGAGTGCAAAAAAGATAGCCGCGGCTCAGCAGTCGTTGAACATGACATGGCGTGAGTACGCAAAGGCAAACAAGGTTGATGCTGTAAAAGTGAAGGGGAGAAACCTCATGAGTGAAATGAACAAAGAGGGCGATACTAGGATCGAGGAATCAGAGAACTGTCTGTCCGTGGGGCTGCCGAAGTATAGTACCCCGGCAAAGAACCTCAGAGCAGCAGATGCAGCTGCG
The DNA here is from genome assembly GCA_910589775.1 of Avena eriantha. Taxonomy (NCBI): domain Eukaryota; kingdom Viridiplantae; phylum Streptophyta; class Magnoliopsida; order Poales; family Poaceae; genus Avena; species Avena eriantha. Next base: position 198,256,325 of record OU342740.1, on the reverse strand, counting down.
TCCAAGTTAGAAGGTTTGACGGGTGAAGCCCGTTAGAGACAACAGGAAAGGGTCAATGAGTTAGTTCGGATCACAAACAGACAGAATGAGGAATTGCTCAGGGCTAACCCGGAAAGAGCTGGGGCCTCCAAGATCGTTTATTCGGCAGTGGATAACCCAGAGAAATCCGCTGGAGCTGCATCGTCTCCTCATGGTGGTCCTAGGAGAGAAGAGGTAGTAACCTCGGCCAGAAGGAACAACTAGATAGTCCCATATGATCCGGCAAGGGCAGGGAAAGGAAAAGCAGTGCAAGGAAATGAGGATCGATGAAGTGTGAGCCGAGGTGAAGCTGGCCGAGGTAACCGCGACCAAGGCAATGCCGGTCAAGGGAAAGATGTGAACGGCAATGCCGGATAGCGCAACTCGGCGGGTGCAGGGCAACCGCAGCAGCGGAATATACCATGGCAAGAGCGCAGTGCCGGCCAAGGTATGCAACAGAGAGCAGCTCCACAAGAGCAAGATAGATAGAATGATGATGATTTGGAAATGGTGAACGCTGGGTATCCCAGGTCGGACTATCACGTGATAGCGTCAAGATTGGGAAGCAGGAACTTGATGCCTAATGACGCCAGGTTAAAACTGGATCGACTTTACATATCGGAGCAAATTGAGTGTCAAGGTCCTCCGGGTCCAGCGTGTTTTGGGCCCCGGATCATGAAGGAGCCTCCGGTACCTAACTTCCAGTTACCTAGAGGCACTAAGACATATGACGGCAGCACAAAGCCGGAGGATTGGTTGATCAACTATGCAACATCGGTAAAAATTGCTACAGGCAACTTGAGATGGGCTGTGAGATATGTATCTCAGATGCTGGAGGGACCAGCGAGGGTATGGCTAAACAATTTGCCACCCGAAAGTATTAACTATTGGATCGACTTTGAGGAAATGTTTGTTAGTAATTTCTCAAGCACGTATCAGAGGCCCAACAGACCACAGACCCTAGCAATGTGCAAGCAGAGACCGAATGAGACAGACCGGGAATTCTTAACCCGCTGGTGCACTGTGCGAAACTCATGTGAGGGTGTGATCAGGTCACAGGCCATAGCTTGGTTTGTGCAAGGATGCAGATATGCAAGCATGCTATGGCAGAGGTTACAAAGGGATATGCCAACTACACTGGCAGAGACGATCCGAATTGCTGACTCATATGCCTTGGGTGATCCGACTCAGCCTAAGCTCGTGTCAAACGAGTCAAACGAGGAGTACTACCAGCAAGATGGAGCCGGATCATCCCGACGGGATGATTACCGGGGTAAAAGAAGAGAAGATAGACCGGATTACCGGTACAGTTCGCAACAAATTGTAGCTGTAAATCAAGATCAACCCAGTGCAAGAAGAAACCAAAGTCGGAAAACTAGAGGGCAACAATGGACCCCCAGAAGTGATGGCAAGAAAACTTGGACGCCAGAGCAGAAGAAACAGTGGCAAGAAAAGAAGGACCGTCTGAGGTATACTTATGAGGCAATGCTGGATCAGCCGTGTAAATTTCACACACCAAATCCGAGTAACCCAGCGAGTCACACAACCAGGCAGTGTGAGCGGATGCGAAAGATAGAACAAAGTGGTTCGGGGAATGCTCAGGCACCTCGGAACGATCAACCTCGGTAGGAGTTACCCCGGCAGCAGTTCCTCTCCAGAGCGAACATGCAACAATTAATGTTGCCTCCCCGTCCACCGAGGTATGAAAACCATGAGAGAAGGGATGCAATGCATCAAGTGGAAGACCAGCATCAACCAGATCAAAGGTACCCCGAAAATGAGGGGAGAAATGATTACAGAGAGCATCATCAGAGTTACTGTGTATTCACCACAAAAGAGACAGATAGAAAGAGCTTGCAGCACCGACACATGGAAGTCAATGCGGTAATGCCGGCAGTGACAAGGTATATGCCTTGGTCGGACCAGGAAATTACCTGGAGCATCAAATATCATCCCAATCTTATGCCAAGTCCTGGTTTGTATGCGCTAGTGTTGGACCCAACCTTCATTGGGCCAAACATCAATGTGAGGTTCTCAAAGGTGCTGATTGACAATGGCAGCAGCATCAATATCATGTACTTGGACACGATGCGCAAGTTGGGTATCTCGAAGAATATGCTCCAAGCTACAAGGACAACCTTCCATGGCATTGTGCCAGGCATCTCCTGTGAACCCATTGGCAAGGTCCGGGTTGACGTGTTGTTCGACACGAGAGATTACTGCCAAACTGAGAATCTAGAATTTGAGGTTGTCAATTTGGAGAGCGCATATCACGCGTTACTCGGAAGGCCATCTCTGAACAAATTCATGGCAAGTACTCACATCAGTTACTTGAAGATGAAGCTGCCCGGGCCAAATGGTGTGATTACCATAACTGGTGATTTCTGACATTCCATTGAGTGCGCGTCAGCTTGGTCTAACCTGGCCGAGTCACTCGTGATTGCGCAAGAAAAGAGAAAGATCCAGGAGGTGGCGGCATTGGCTCAATCCGCGCAGCAGTATATGCCGGCGCTGAGTAACCCGCATGAAAGTGTCTCATTTCAAGCGACAAAGGATACCAAGAAAGTACCTGTTGATGATATGTTCCCAGAGCGCATCGTACAATTGCTGCCGGGTGAAATGATAAATAGGAAAGCGAGCTTGGCAACTTCCTCCGTGAGAATCGGGATATCTTTGCTTGGTCCACACAAGACTTGCAATGCGTTCCGAGGGAGTTGGCCGAGCACTCTTTAAATGTAAGACCCGGAGCAAAGCTGGTGAAGCAACCTCTCCGCCGCTTCACCGAAGACAGGAGAAAGGTCATCGGAGATGAGATAGCTCGGCTCCTAGCAGCTGGATTTATCACGGAAGTGCTTTACCCGGATTGGCTATCTAATCCGGTGCTGGTGGAGAAGAAGAAGGATGATCCGAACGTAGCAGTGGTTTGGCGTATGTGCATCGATTACACGAACCTGAATAAGGCGTGTCCAAAAGATCCATTCCCACTGCCAAGGATAGACCATGTCATAGATTCCACTGCTAGGTGTGAACTGTTGTCGTCCATTGATGCATATTCTGGTTTCCACCAGATACCTCTAAACCCAAGCGATCAAATAAAGACTGTGTTTATCACCCCGTATGGGGCTTATTGCTATCACACCATGCCTTTTGGTTTACGTAATGCAGGGGCAAAGTACCAAAGATGTATGCAGAAATGTTTACATGACCAAATTGGTCAAAATGTGCAGGTATATGTGGATGATGTTGTTGTAAAGACCAAGGAAAGAAAAACGCTCCTTGACGATATCAGGCAAACATTCGAAACCTAAGGAGGTTCCGAATGAAGCTTAACCGGGAGAAATGTACCTTCGGTGTCCCGGCTGGAAAATTACTCGGATTTCTTGTCTCCAGCCGAGGTATCGAAGTTAACCCAACTAAAATCCGAGCCATAGAGCGAATGGAACTGCCGAAGTGCCTTAATGATGTACAGAAGTTCACTGGTTGCCTGGAATCCTTAAGTCGGTTTGTATGTCGGTTGGGAGAAAAGGCACTACCTCTCTATCAACTCATGAAAAAGTCGGACAAGTTCATTTGGACGCCGCAGGCCAATGAAGCCTTTATCCAATTAAATAAGATGTTAGCCACTGCACCAGTGTTGGCCTCTCCACTATCAAAGGAGCCAATGCTGCTCTATATAGCCGCAACCAACCAAGTTGTAAGTGTAGTAATTGTGGTAGAGCGCGACGAAGAGGGTAAGTCTGTGCAAAGGCCAGTATATTATCTGAGCGAGGTATTATTAGCCTCGAAACAAAATTATCCCCATTATCAGAAGATGGCATATGGTGTGTATATGGCGGCTAAGAAGCTGAAGCACTATTTTCAAGAGCACCCCATCAAAGTAATATGTGAAGCCCCCATATCCGAGATAATGAGCAACAAGGATGCGAGTGGCAGGATTGCAAAATGGACAATTGAGTTAGCCCCCTGTTGGCCGCAATATGACAGGAGAGAAGCAATCAAGTCTCAGGCTATGGCCGACTTTTTCGTGGATTGGGCCGAGGTGTAGTATGAGCCACCACTGCCAGATCCGAATTACTGGAGAATGCACTTTGACGGGTCGAAAACAAAAACCGGGTTAGGCGCCGGAGTTGTGCTTACCTCGCCCAAGAAGGACCAGCGGAAATACGTGCTGCAGATCCACTTCACAGCATCAAACAATGTTGTAGAATATGAAGCACTTGTGCATGGGCTCAAGGTGGCAAAAGAAATTGGAATACGTCGGATCCAATGCTTCGGTGACTCGGATCTCGTAGTCTAGCAAGTATCCGTACAATGGGACGCTTTGGATGCAAATATGGCACTGTAGAGATTTTATGTGCAGAAGATATCAGGATACTTTGAGGGATGCGAATTTCATCATATACCTCGGGTGGAAAATGAAGCTGCCGACGTATTGTCGAAGATCGGATCAACCCGACAAGCAATCCCGCTAGGTGTAGCATTAGAGCACCTCAGAAAACCCTCTATCAGGCCATCCCCAGAATCCGAGTCAATATATATCCCGGCGAATCCAGAATCAGAAGCTGTGCCCATGGACATTGACGTGGGAAGTGGTTCACGAAACCCGGGGACTGTCTCGGCAAACCCGGGGACTGCTTTGCAAGACCCGGGGACTGTGCAGCGTGATCTGGTTATTAGATGGAAATTGATGATGACGTGTTCCCAGTGCGAGCTATACCAGCTTGGGCACTGCCCATATTTCAATTCCTGAAAGATGGAACCTTGCCCAGTGAGGAAATGCTTTCCAGGCAAACTCAGAGGAGGGCAAAAGCATACACGATCATCAATTCCGAGCTATACAAGAGAAGTGTGACAAACATCCTCCAACGATGTGTTGACCCAGAAGAAGGGCTTGACATCCTCCGGGATATACATCAAGGGGAATGTGGGCATCACGCCTCGTCCAGAGCCTTGGTAGCAAAAGCTTTCCGTCATGGGTTTTACTGGCCAAGTGCCTTGGAACAAGCAGAGGATCTGGTAAGAAAGTGCAATGGTTGTCAAAGGTATGCAACCAAGACACATATGCCAATGTCGGAGCTCAAGACCATACCAATTACTTGGCCATTTGCCGTATGGCGTTTGGATATGGTTGGCCCATTTAAACCAGCAAGAGGGAACATGACCCACATCTTGGTCATGGTTGACAAGTTTACTAAATGGATTGAGGTGAAGCCAATAAGAAAATGTGATGGAGCTACCACCGCTACATTCCTCAAAGATATCATCTTGAGATACGGTTATCCTCACAGTATCATAATAGATAATGGCACAAATTTTGCTGAAGGAGCATTTGCACGATTCTGCCAAGATAAGAAGATCCGGCTAGACGTAGCCTCGGTAGCTCACCCCGCATCGAACGGACAAGTGGAAAGATCCAACGGATTGGTATTATCCGGGATAAAACCCTGGCTCATTGAGCCGCTGCAAAGATCAGCGGGGTGCTGGATAGAAGAACTACCAGCGGTACTGTGAAGTTTAAGAACAACTCCGAATCGATCAATAGGCTATACGCCATTCTTTCTGGTATATGGGGCAGAAGCTGTATTACCAGCCGACACAGAGCATGACTCGCCTAGGGTCACCCAATACACAGAAGCCGAAGTGCAAGAATCTCGGCAAAGTGATGTTCATCTGCTAGAAGAAGCGAGAGAATTGGCATTGTCCAGATCCGCCATATATCAGCAAAATCTCCGACGCTACCATAGCCGGAAAGTAAACCCCCGAATCTTCCGGGAAGGTGATCTGGTACTCCGGTTGGTAAAACATACTACTGGCATGCACAAGTTATCCCCCCATGGTAAGGGCCTTTCATTGTGAGCAAAGCACTGCACAATGACTCTTATTATCAGATCGATGCAAAAGCACAGGAGAAGAACAAGGCGGACAGGTCCGGCGAGGAATCTAAGCGTCCATGGAATGTAGGTCTACTTCGTCCGTTCTACACTTAGCAAAGAAGTGTGTGTATCCGAGTCTCTCATATGTCGGTATGTATGCCGGCAATGAGCTTATCAATGAAATCTTGGCACCTCGAGCAGTAACTCGGGGACTGCCTTAGTGATATTTATTTTTTGTTTTCGGTATTTATTTTTTATATGTTGGCTGGCGTAAGTTGCTTCTACCTAAGCCGGATTAGTAGTGTGTGAGCACCAAAAACCTAACTCTTCGACTTGCTGCCGTCCAACAAGATTTGGCTTCATGGCAAGCAAGAGAACAAGTTTGGAATTGCGTAGCACACGAAAAACGACTAAGGAAAGGAACTTAATCGAGCCAACGTTTGTTATTCGGACTAACCTTATGCTTACTTTATGTTTACTATGCTGAATTATTTTGAGCTAATCCTAAAGTTTCCAAGTACTGTTAAGTCAATTTTTGAAACTCGGACTCGTAAGTCATAAAACCGAACCAAGGTAGACACGAGCCGAGCCAAGAAATTGGAGAAACAAGAAAATGAAACTCGGGGACTACACCCAAGTTAATCTGGCACAAACAACTTAGTAGCAAAATATAACTTGTGTGCTTAATACGTTTGCACCCGGCATACCGGGAAACTGATAAACTGCAAAGTGTTTTTAATCAAGGAGCAGCAGGAGGAGGTAACTCAGCGCTAGCATGTGGAACTCCAACCTCGACTTCAGCATCATCTTCATTTTCTTCGACATCCGAGGCTTCGCCCTCATCATTTTCACCCGAACCATCTTCGACGTATTCGTCGTCAACGACATCGAGAAAGCTTGGTCCCTCGTTCCATTGCTGGATGGGGGCATATTGAATGAGGTTATGGGCGCAAGCCTTGCGCCGGGCTATCCAATCCGGGTCATTGGACCACCTTGATCCAGTGCGCATGCGCTCGAGAAGATCGAGATTTATTTTCTCATACCATGTGAGCACATAGTGGAGAATGGTCTCAGCTCCGGCACGTCTGGCGGATTCCCTCCAGAGGTCTAGCTGGGTCTCGCACTCCATTAACTTGTTGATTAGAGCAGTGGAACCCTACGGAGTGTCTTCACCAGGCCAAAGGGCATTGAAGACCCGGACTACTGCGCTTAGGATATCCTTGTCGTGGTTCTTCATGATTTCAACTCGAGAGAACAAGCGGACAAGCAGGTCCTCCAGATCAAGAGGAATGGCGCCAGGACTAGATGGAGTACCTCTCTGCTGGTGGAACTTGGTAACAGCATTGGATGCAATGGCATCACCCTCCGAAAATTTGTCTGAAAAACAAGACAAGTGAAATAAGTGAAGGAGGTTGACCCAGAGAGATTTACACCGGCTGAAGAAAAAGAACTTACGAGAGATATGGCTGTGGATCCGGGTCAGCTCCTTGGTGCAATTGTCACGCCTCTCCTGGAGTTGCACAAGCTCAGCATTCACCGACTCAAGCTTGGTGTCGGCCTCTTTCAGCAGTTCTTGGTCCTTGGCAATTTGGAGGCTGAGACGTTCTCGCTCTTCGGTAAATTCTTAGCCTGCCTTATCCAGTTCGGATTTGTGTTGCGCCTTGAGCTTTTTCATGTCCGCCTTGAGCTTGGCAATCTCATCATCCTTGGTCCGGAGGAGGGCGAGCTCATCATCCTTCTTCTTAAGTTTGGCCTGGTGTTGCCATGCTTGTTCTAGAAAATGCAGCATCATATCAGGCACGGGCACACTATCTTGAAGGGATGCTGAAATAGTTTGTTGACCCGGCAAAGCCAAGGTATGAATATTTGCCGAGCCAAGAAGAAAAGGAGATAGAGCGCAGAGGAAGATTAAGAAAAAATGACTTACCCTTTATATGGTCCAAGTTTTTCCTCATAAGGATGTTCTCGGCTTCCACTCCAGCTGCGCAATCCGAATGATGGATTAGTTCGGCGGAAAAAGACGAAGAGAAATGGAAAAAATGCCAAGGAGAAAACTTACCCCTTTTTTCGTATTCGGCAAGAAGCGTAGTATGTTTCATGCGCAGCATCTTGTGAGTGTCCAAGAGACGCTGAAACTCAGCAGTCCTGCGATTGGTGGTCACCTGAAAGGAGTACAAAATGATAGCTTAGTCATGTGCATATTCGAAGTGTACAAAATCCAGGCCAAGTGGAACTTAACCTGGCTCTAGGTGTGTGCATATTCGAAATGTACAAGATCTAGGCCAAGTGGAACTTAACCCGGCTCTAGGTGTGTGCATATTCGAAGTATACAAGATCCGGGTCAAGTGGAACTTAACCCAGCTCTAGGTGTGTGCATATTCGAAGTGTACAAGATCCGGGCCAAGTGGAACTTAACCCGGCTCTAGGTGTGTGCATATTCGAAGTGTACAAAATCCGGGCCAAGTGGAACCTAACCCGGCTCTAGGTGTGTGCATATTTGAAGTGTACAAAATCTGGGCCAAGTGGAACTTAATCCGGCTCTAGGTGTGTGCATATTCGAAGTGTACAAAATCTGGGCCAAGTGGAACTTAACCCGGCTCTAGGTGTGTGCATATTCGAAGTGTACAAGATCCGGGCCAAGTGGAACTTAACCCGGCTCTAGGTGTGTGTATATTCGAAGTTACTAAGGTGCTACGCTAGTTCTCTAAGGAGCATCCGGCCGAGTAACAAGTTACTCCCCCGGAGGCTCGGGGACTAATGGTTATATCACTAATATCAGTACATGTTAAGGAAAACGTGAAGTAACGTACCTCCAAACCCTTAGCATGGGCTTCCCTCCTTTCAACCTGAGCAACATCGGGGCTGGTGTGCAAAACGAGTTGCACATCAGCTGACCCAGCAGAGGTGTCCTTCATCGGTGGGGTCTTCTTCCAAAGCATGGACACAAGCGTACGCTGTCCAGCCTCGATTGACGCTGCCCTGGCGGTGTCAGGAGCCTTTTTGCCCTTGGGTTGCTGCTGAGAGGTTGAAGTTACTGTGATGGATTTGCCCTTGGGAGCTGCCTTAGTGCTAGCCTTGGTGCTGCTGGTGTCTTCTCGGGGCTTGGTGCTGTTGCTGTTGCCGATACTTGTGCGCCTGGTGCTGGTGCTGATTTTTGTCTTGGCGGGGGTGCTGAAGGAACCTCGGTGGTGGTTGGTTGCGGCTGAGCCGAAGAGGGAGCAACTGCAGCCTCGGTAGAACCACTTCCCCTACTCCGAGGTTGCCCTCCTCTTGACGAGGTGGGCTAGAACCCGGAGCAGCCGCTGAACCCTCCTGAATGGGGCTCAACGGGTGTGAATCGTCGCCACGAGGGGGAGAAGGGCTATGTAGGAGCGGCGAGGCGATGCCGGATCCAATCTGAGGAACCTCCATCGCGGCCCTGCCGAATGAAATGATGAATGATGAGAAACTACAACAAAGGATGAACAAGTGAATAGCAAAACGTGAAACAGAAGATTGGATAAGGGAGAAGTGACTTACTCATCTGAGGTCAAAGGCTCCTTTGGCTTGCGAGCTCTCTGGGCTACGGCCTTAGTCGTGGACTTGGTGGCAGCTTTGTCTGCGGACTTCTTTTGCCTTTTGGTTGGCTTAGAAGGTCCGGAGGAAGAAGAAGATGTGGCCCGCCTTTTCTTTGATGCGACATGGACTGGCTCACCCGTGGCAAGGGGAGGATCTTCATGGATCTACCCACCGGGGTTAGCTGATGCCGGAAAAGCATAAGAAAGGGGGACATCATCAAATGCCTCCATCACCTCAACGTCGGATTCATCTTCAGCGTCAGGCCAATCTCTAATGGAAGAGAATTTACCGGTGTGTCGCTTGGTCGCATCAGGGAACGGCAGGAACATCTCCTGATTTGGCTCCTCCTTGTCCGGGTTATCTCGATCAGGCGCCCACTTGAGAGAAGGCTCGGTGCCATCCTCAAGAGTTTGCTGAAGAAACATCTAAGAGAAAGAAAATGCGAAGGGATCAAACATACAACAAAATCCGACGTATGATTTAACTCGGAAAAGAATTGGAGCACGAGAGTTACCGTAGGAGGAAGCCTATCTCGGCAGAAGTGCTCGATCCCCCACTCCCAATCAGCGGAGAAGTTTTTGTTGGTGGTAAAGAGGGCCTTGACCTGGCGGTAAATCTCGGTGTTGCTCAACTCGAATGAGGAGGTCTGGTTGGGGTCAAGGCGCCAGCTCATGTGGCAAAGTTTATGCGTGCGTTTCTGGAGGGGGGAGATCCGGTTGCGGACGAAGGTGATCATTGCGTCCTCGTTGTGCAGTCCTAGATCCTTCAGCTCCTGGAACCGTTTGTTGACTTGGTTCGCCAGGATTGTGGGTTTCTTGGGGAGTTGGTCCCATAGATCCGGATTAGGAGGACCCGGAGCGTAGGGGCACAGCCGGATCAGATCTTCATCCATGCCATTTCTGACATAGAAGAAGGTTCGGGCCCAGCCCTTGCAGGAATCGTGCCCCATGACTCGGGGAAAGATGGACTGCTTCCGAGGAGAGATAGAGGCAGTGCCGAACTGCGTAAGTTCCTTGTCCTCCGGGTCAAGCTCTCTATTCGGAATTACATTCTGGCGGAGACCAAAAAACTGGATCCAGAGCTCCTTAGTGGGCCACAATCCGGCGTAGCCTTCTATGGTGGAAGCAAAGGCAGAAAGAGAGGTGATGGCATTCGCTGGAAGGTGATGTGGTTGAAGCTCGTAGGTGTTGAGCCAATCATGGAAGAAGTCACTGGCAGGGAGGCTGAACCCACGCTGGAAGTGGGAGAGGAACACTACAAACTCACCCGGATTAGGTGAGGGAGCAAGCTCCTCGCCGGCGAGGCAGGCGATGATGCCCTCCAGGATACGCCTGGTGGCGGTACAACCAGTCAAGGTCGTCCTGGCACATCCAGGACCTAGCCCAAGTGCCGCGATCGGCGTTCCCCGCATCCTCCTCCATCTCCTGTTCCGTGACGACGAGTTCTTCCTCTATCATCTCTAGGTCGCTGTCCTCACTAGCCCTAACAGGGGTGGGGGCAGTGGCCTAGACTGGCGCGGACCTATGGTGGTGGAGATGCGCGGGAGTGGCGGCGACGTTGGTGCACGAGGAACGGTGCGGCGGCGGCGCAGCTAAGCAGGTGCGGCGGCAGTGCTGTCGCTGGGAGGAAGAAGAAGAAGAAGAGGCAGAGGGGCGCTAGGATGGGGAAAAGACCCAAGGGGCACGCCCCTCCCCTATTTAACCATGCCCCAGAGGGGTAGTGGGATCATGCTGTGCGGATGGGCCACACGGTGTGGCCGTGTATGATCCGGATCAGCCAATCAGCGACAAGCCACAGGAAGGGCCACAGGACGCAGGAGATCCCACGACGTGACGCTATGATACAGTTAACAAGGAGACAGACGCGATGTGACGTGTGCTACAGTAAAACCTGACATTACTGCGGCAGTTACTGGCGCAGGCCCTTAAAATGAGGCAAAATAATGATTACTCTCCATGTGGGATAGCATACGAGGGAAGGAAGAATAACCCAGATAACCAAAGGATGACTCGGCCAGCAAGGGAAAACTCGGAATGTGCCAGGGGAAAGTAAGCCTATGGAATCCGGACTATGAGATAACTCGGAAAAGGAGCAAAAGGCTCGGTAAAATTGAACCTGCTGTGCCCTTAGGCTAAGGCAGCTAAGATCGCACCTGCTTCGGGGACTAATGTTGGGGGGATACCCCCGGGTAGGGTCACGCCGGGGTATAATGGCTGAGTTAGCCGAGGTACGGCAAGGTCAAAGCAAGTGTTGGCCGAGTCACCTCAAGGTAGGCCGAATCACAGAGTAACCCGGACCGGAGGATGTCCGCCTAACTGAGTCCCGGCCGACTTATGTCGTATGTTGGTAAGATGTATCTAACTTGTATGCAGGTACAGGTGTGGCCGGATTAACCAGGCATGATCCGGGTTATATCAGGCTTGCAAGAGAAGGAAGGTATCTCGCTGGTCAAAGGGAGGTCACTATACGCAGAGCGTGAGCGAAGCGGACAGAGGCTAGGACCACCGAGGCGTGACCGACAAGGGTGACGATGCCAATGTCGGATGACGCTGGCGCCGTAGAGGCACATAGCCTCTGCATGGCTTACGCTAGGGAAAAGTGACCCTGTCGGTTTGCTATTTTGGGAAGAGGCATATTCCCTAGAATATGCCTCCACGTATGCCCTAATTGGAGACCTAGCCACCCCTATATAAGGCGGGCTAGGGCCTGTGTAGAAGGGGAGAGTTCTATTGAGTTATTGACTAGTTGATGGGCATTTGAGTAGAGAGTTCCTGAGAGCAAAGAAGTGGTGAGAGTAACAGGGTTTCTTCTTCCTCCTCTCCCAAATACAGCTCAAGGTGCACTTGTAACTCATCTAGCTTGAATAATACAAAGCTTCTATGTGTAGAATCACTACACAATCCCTCCCTGGATTCCTCTAGTGCATCTTGTCCCCACCTTTAGCCTATCCATGGCATCTGCAGTGACACCACCACGACACCCCTTGTGGCGGATCGAGAAGAACTATGCTCTACTGAAGGGGAGCCCTCATCTTCACAACATCAACAAGCTCCTATTGATGAAGCCAACGATGACACAAGCCAAAGACAAGCTGAGAACCCTCACCTTGTTGATCAGGATGGAAGCTCTGGGCCGAACTATCCAGTCTCTCCGTTGATCGGATTGTCCAGCCCTGCATGGTTAATTGCACAAGGCAGATTCATTCAGTCATCTACAAGATCATCTCAACATCTCACAAGAATGATGCCTGATCAAGACCAAGATCAACCTCTGCCTCATGTTGATGAGAATGAACCCACTGATGATCAATATGAAGCTAAAGGTCAAGACGAGGACCAGAATGATGAAGATATCCCCACTAGGAACAACAAGGAGATCAAAACTCATCAAAAAGCTAGAGTGGATAGAATGTTGGAAACAAGAGACCACACTCTTGAGAATATTCTTGGTGATCTAAGGAGTGGAATGTCCACTCGAGCTCAATTGAAGTATTATGGTGAGCATCAAGCTCATATATCCATGGTGGAACCCAAGAAAGTGTGGGAAGATCTTGAAGATTCAGATTGGTTAGAAGCCATGCATAATAAGCTCAACAACTTTGAGATAAACAAAGTTTGGAAGTTAGTAGAAAATCCCAAAGAGTGCCACAACGTTCTAGACACTAATTGGATATTCAAGAAAAAGCAATATGAACATGGAGTTGTTGTAAGGAACAAGGCAAGAATGGTAGCTCAAGGGTTCTCTCAAATTGAAGGCATTAATTATGGAGAGACCTATGCTCCCGTGGCTCGCCTTGAGTCCATCTATATCCTTCTTGCATATGCTGCACATCATAAATTTAAATTACAACAAATGGATGTGGAAAGTTCTTTTCTAAATGGTCCATCACATGCGTTGGTTTATGTTAAGCAACCCCCGGGATTCGAGGATCCGAATTTCCCCAATCACGTCTACAATCTTGATAAGGCGCTCCATGGGCTTAAACAAGCTTTAAGCATGTGTTATGAGCACCTTAGAGAGTTACTGTTTGATTGTGGGTTTGAAGTTGGGAAAATTGATCCCACTCTTTTTACTAAGAAACTTAACGATGAGGCTTTCGTTTGCCAAATATATGTTGATGATATTATATTTGGGTCATCTAACAAAGCATTTAATGATGAATTCTCGAAGCTTATGAATGACAGGTTCAGGATGTCCATGATGGGAGAGTTAAGGTTATTCCTTGGTTTTAAGATGAAGCAAGTAAGAGGAGGAACCTTCTTCAATCAAGCCAAGTATACTCAAGACATTCTCAAGAGGTTCAATATGAAATAACTAAATGGATCTCCTACTCCCATGGCAACCAAAACTCATCTTGAACTTAATCCAAATGGTAAAGATGTGGCTCACAAGGTATATGGGTATATGATTGTTTCTTTTCTTTACCTTTGTGCATCTAGACCCGACATAGTGTTAAGTGTAGGAGTGTGTGCAAGATATCAAGAGGATCCTAAAGAAATCAACTTGATGTCCGTCAAAAGAATCTTTCGATATTTGTTCATACTCCAAACTATGGTGTGTGGTATCCTAGGGGCTCAACCTTCTCTCTTTGTGGGTACACGGATTTGGATTGGGCTGGTGACAAGGATGATAGGAAATCAACCTCCGGGGCTTGCCAATTTCTCGTTAGGTCCTTGGCATGTTGGTCCTCCAAGAAGAAAAAAAATGTATATCTCTCTCCACCACCGAAGCTGAATATGTGGCAGCCACTAGTGTATGCACTCAATTGCTATGGATGAGGCAAACTTAAAGGAATATGGTGTCCATTGTGACAAAGTGCCTCTTCTATGTGACAATGAAAGTACTATCAAGATTGGCTACAACCCGGTGGATCATACAATGACAAAGAATTTTGATATTCGTCATCATTTCATTATAGATCATGTTGCCCGGGGAGATATTGATCTATCTTATGTTTGAACCAAAGACCAACTTCTAGATATTTTTACGAAGCCTCTTGCTGAAGCAAGGTTTTGTTGTTTGAGGTACGAGGTAAATATTGTAGATTCAAGAAGTTTGACTTGATCATCTTGCATACTCACCTATAACTTGATCATTGTGTGGCTTAGGTGTAGGCATGGAGATAGGGGAGTGTGGTCCTAATCATTGGGTTATCCCTCCCCCCATAATGCCAAAATTAAGAAAATCAATTGTCTTAATATCATTTTATGATATGTGAGCTTCATTGATCAGTAGTGGCAATGAAGCCAAGGATAATTCTTTGCGGTGTCATGCCTCACACTCTTACATGGTGGCCTCGGCCACCGCCCTCTTTGTTATGAAGAGTTGGCTCTTGATTTAATTGAATTGGAGTGTTATTTGACATTTATTTGATTTTTACTAAGTATTGGTTCTTCACAGTATGTCTTCTTATCCCAAGCCTATTCCCTATCCGAAAACCTACTTTCTATCATATATGTCCCCATACACATAACCTGCGTGTTTGGTCGAAGGGGACCGGAGTTTCTGATGTGCAAACACCGGAGTCTCTGGTCAGGCCAGATTTTTTGGTCCATCGGTCCGGAGTCTCCGATCTGGGATGGTTTCAGGCACTAAGAAAAGAGAGGTCAGGTGAGAGAATAGACAATTTATTTCTTCCACTCCCAACTCTCCACTCTCACCCATCGCCTCCTCCTCCAAACTTGCCGCCCCGGGGCCCTAGAGCCGCTGGGATCCTCCGTGCGGCCAGCCACCTCTGCCCTCTCAACCCTTGGGACATTCCCCATAGGTGGATTCACTCCATGGATGAATCTGGTATAATTTTCTCTCCCCATGAACCTAGGGTCCATCCCCTTTGATTTTTTGAGGATTGTACCAATTTCGTCCAAAGGAAACTCTTGTTTGCAGACACTCCTCACACAATAACTAAGTTCCCTTGATCGATCTTCTTGAAATCACTCCCCATAGCCTCTGCTGTGCAATTCGATCTTCGGACCGGTGTTTCTGGTCTCTCAAACCAGAGACTCTAGTGTGCTTTTTGCATAGACCGGAGATTTCGGTGTTGCGCACCGGAAACTCTGGTGTAGATGACTTCTAGCACATCAATCAAAGGGTTCGAGGCTTTTTTTTTGAATCATGGAAATATATGCTTATCTACATGCTTTCTCCCTTACTCTACATTCACATGTGGCTCTAGTTCTCGTCGTCCACCTCGCACCAAGGCCAAGTCCAAAAGGGCGGATCCTCAATATGATGAAGCAGCCAATCAGTATGTGATTCTACCCTCTAATAGGAGGCAACATGCCAAAAACTGCTTACATGCGAAGGGAAGTTGAGGATGTTGAGGATGAGGCCCATGCCAAGAGAGCCAAGTATGACAACTTGCACTCCTTAGCTCACACGTCCAAGAAAGAATATCATGATCTACACAAGACAAGGTTCTATGACTTGCCAAGAACCAGTGATGATACATGCTATTGGAGGAAGGAGCAAAATGTGTTCATGACGGATATCTATCGCGAGCTCACCAAGTCCCCAATGTGTCCACAGAAGTATCTAGACTTTTCCTACATGCATGCCAAGGACTACTTCACATATGCACTTTGGGTCACTCAGAATCTTGGGCTGCATAATCTTATGGAGCTCCATGAGGACTACAACATTGTCCTTGTTCAACAATTCTATGCCACTATTGTATTTGATCATGATGATGCTAGGATAATGACATGGATGGCCTGTAACTTTTGCTGCATTGCAACCTTTTATTATTTTGCCAGAATCATTCACCAGACCTTTAGTGGCGTGTCTATTCATATTGGGCACCGCATGCATGATGCGGCTCTTGGCGAAAGTAAAGGAAAGCTTGCACCTCTCCATGGGAATAATGTCATGGTTGGGGAGTCCAAGGGACTCAAACCTCTCTACAATCTGTTGTTGAGGATATTTCACCACACAATTGCTCCAAGTGCTCGAAATGATGATGCTATCCAGTGTGGACTTGTCAACTTTCTCCATCATGCTCACAAGGTGGTTTGTGCTGGCCCTACTGTTGAAGGATTTTCCATGGACATCATGGATTTCATTTTGTGGAGATGCATCATGCCATACTTTTTAGAAAATCTCCTCCATATGCAGCTCTTGTGATGCGGCTCATCAACACTCAATCTCATGGTTCACCTCTCTCCCTCCCTCCTAACCTTGAATAATATGTCTATGTGTCTCTCCAAAAGAAAGGGAGAATGGGTCCAGCTACTAGGCAGCCGTATGATAGTGAGGATGATGAGATTTTTGAGGCTGAGCGGGATCCCACTCCTCCAAGGGGCTCTAGAAGGAAGAATGCCTCCAATGCACCTGTCACCCATGAGTATGTCCAGGATAAGGTCAATAAGGCATACTTTTGGGAGAATACATTATGTTGCATGAATGTGGACATTCGCAAGGAACAACATGCCTCCTACAAGAGCAACCTTAGAATTGAGAAGCTCCTTAAGGAGATTAAGGATCAAGGTGAAGAGGAAGAAGAGGAAGGAGAGGCAGATTACACAAATGAGCATGGGGCTGAACCATCTGCAGAATCAGATCACACACTCTCTTTCGGTGCATGGAATGCAAGGAACAACATGCTAGTTGATTGGAAGACCTTCTCAGAGGCCACATCTGGCTTTGCTTCTCAGGGTACTTCCTCCTCTCGCCCTCACAGCAAGGGTCCCAAGGTTCCAGGTGGTGATGATGACTATGAGGAGGAAGAGGATGAGGATGACGATGACGACGGTGACTTCGAGTAATTCCTTTAGGGCAATAGCTTGGTCTTTTCCCTTTTCGGTGTCTCGATTGCAAACAGGGAGAAGATGTCTAGTAGGGCCATCCAAGATTTGCATGGTATGGGCATTAGCATCAGGCTGCTTCTTATTTTCTTATGCCCTTGTATTTTAAAATTCAAACATTTGCTTGGACATTTTCTTGCTTTATTTCCTTCTTGTGAAACTATCCTATGCATATGGACATGCTATGCCCGTATTATTATTGTAATGGAAAAGGTAAAGGCTCAAGTGGTAATCTCTATTCTCTGTAAGCCTTTACTTTCATTTTTCCTGATATGATTTGTATTACATGTATAACTTACTGCACATCGTCAGGGGGAGCATAGCTATGTCTCTTATTTTAAGAATTTTCATGCAAAACCTCTTGTTGTCATTGAACACCAAAAAGGGGGAGATTGAAAGGATATTTATTGTCTTAATCAGTTTTGGTGTTCGTTAACAACTTGGGGACACTTTTTACCATGCGCTAATTAATTCAGGTTGATCTACTAAAAAGAGAAAAGTCCACAATAGCAGGAAGTTTCCCTGGCTGAAACAAAAGTCTGATGAAAAGTCCAGACTAGAATCTCTGTTGTGCATGTGACCAAAGTTTCCGGTGTGCACCAGAGTTTCCGCCCAAACCTCTGGAGTGGATCGATGCTGAAGCCCAGGGTCATTCTGACTAGGGGTCCGGAGACAGACCGGAGATTGGCTGGAATCTACGATGTGGTGTCACAGACCGAAGTCTCCAATGTGCAAACTCCGGAGTCTTCGGTGTTCTCAGGTCCGGAGTTTCGGTCAAGTGTCCAGAGAGACTAGCAAGACCAGGTCCAGGACATTCTTACTAGGGGTCCGGAGATGGACAGGAGTTAGATCAAAGTCTCCGGTGTGAGCTGCTTTCAGACCGGAATCTCTGGTGTCTAGACCGGAGTTTCCGGTGTGGAAATTCCCTACTGGGCGGAAAATGGTCTGGAGAAGTGGGCCTATAAATAGGGGACCTCATCCCCAACCTCAAGCTGATCGTTTTCAGAAAATAAGAACACCCATTTGAGAGCCACCAAATCAACAAGATCTCCCACTCCAACCACCCAAAGTCCCTGATTTTTGGAGAATCGAAGGAGGAGGCATTGATCTATAGCTTCACTAAGTGAGATCTTCATTTCCCCTCATTCACTTGAGGGCCCCTTGCTCTAGGGTTTCATTCGAAACCCTAGGCCATGATTTGGTTATTACAAGTTTGTCTTTGATTGTTGTGACAACTTGCTTGGATTCGGGAGCCTCCAATTCAGTTGTGGATGTGTGCCTCTAACTTGTTGTAAAGGTGGCGGTTTCCACCTCAAAGGTTAATGATATAGTGGGAGAGTGAATCGATCCCTTTGGGGTGAGGTTCTCCGGAGAACAATTGAGTCCTTTTGTGGCGTTAGTGGTTTGAAACCACCCCCTCCCCAAACAAAGACATACTTCCCCTCAAAAGGAAGGAACTGAGAGAAATCATCCTCGTGTCTCTGCGTGCTCCATTTCGGTTACCTCTATCCTCTACCACACTTCACTTATTCCTTGCTCTTGCCTAGTTAGTTGTACTAGTGTGACATATAGGTAAATTGACCTTAGTTGCATATCTAGAGAATTTACCTTTTTGTGTCAAACTCTAAATTTAAAAAGAGTAAAATTTGAAGAAGCACCTATTCACCCCCTCTAGGTGCCCATACGATCCATTCAACTGTTAATTCTTTCATGTCTATCGATGCTATGTATGCTAATGAATCAATCCAGGGATTTGCGTTATGCATAGAGGTACTACCTTAACGGGTCGTACCATTTTAGGGAATGACCACGACCATCGTTGAGGTAATGGTCATCACAACCATGGATTAATGAACATCGCCATGATGGTCACAGGGGCAACAATCACCACCGTGGAGGAAATGGCCACCGCCATAAAGTCCACAAGAATTACAATAACAACTCTGGGATGAACAATGGACACAACCATGGAACCAAGAGGGATCTTAGCCAAGTGGAATGATTCAAGTGCAGGAAGATGGGACACTATGCTAATAATTGCCTGGAGAAGAAGCTGGATGTAGGAAGCAAGCCAAATGCAACTTAGAAGGCGGCAATTAACCACATGAACATGTGTAAGATTCAGGATGAGCCAGATCTTGTGATTGGTAAGTTTCCAATCAATACCCCTGTTGCACTTGTTCTTTCGATACTGGTGCATCACATTATTTCATATCAAGGGCATTTCTAGATAAGAATAAGTTGCCTACTGAGGCTCTTAGAGGATCTATTAGTATAAGTTCTTTTGGAGGAGAGATGATAGCTAGTGCAGGATGTCGAGGGTTAACATTAGATATTGGTGCATATGCTTTTCCCGCACACTTGGTCGTGCTAGATTCACAAGGTTTAAATGTTATCTTGGGCATGGATTGGATGTGGAGGTATAAAGGTTAGATAGATTGTGCCCAACGAGAAACTACACTCACCACACTAGAGGGAAAAAGGACCAGGTATAGGTATTCTACAAATTTCGGGGAGGCCGAGTTGAATTCTCTTAAGGGGTTAGCTTAGAGGATGTGTCTGTAGTAAAGGAATACCCTGATGTGTTTCCGGAGGAGCTACCAGGGATGCCATCCAATAGAGATGTGGAGTTTCTCATTGACTTAATGTCGGGAACTAGACCTATAGCCAAGAGACCGTACAATATGGATGTGTATGAATTAAAGGAATTGAAGAAGCAACTTAGAGAGCAGTTGGACAAGAGATTTATTCATCCTAGTTCTTCATCATGGGGTGTGCTTGTTTTGTTTGTGGAGAAGGACAACAACAAGATATTGGTGGTTGACTACCGTTGTCTTAATGAAGGAACCATCAAGAATAAATACCCTCTGCCTAATATAAATGATTTATTTGATCAGTTGAAGGGAGCAAAGGTGTTTTCCAAGATTGATCTAAGATCAGGGTATTTCCAACTGAAGATCCTTGAGCAAGACATACCGAAGACTGCCTTCACCACTAGGTATGGCTTATATAAGTATATAGTTATGTATTTTGGACTAACGAATGCTCCGACATATTTTATGACCATGATGAACAAGGTATTCATGGAGTACTTGGATAAAATTCATGGTGGCGTTCATTGATGATATACTGATTTATTCAAAGGATGATGATGAGCATGATAAACATCTGTGCTTGATTGTGGGGAAGTTGATGGAGCATAAGTTATATGCCAAGTTTAGCAAGTGTGAGTTTTGGTTGAACACTGTTGTATTTCTTGGATACATAGTGTCGGGTGAAGGAGTTGTAGTTGATCCAAGCAAGGTGTCATCGGTTATAGAATGGGAATCGGCCAAAAATGTGGGGCATATTCGGAGTTTCTTAGGACTTGCAGGATATTATAGAAGGTTCATAGAGAATTTCTCCAAGGTTGGGAAGCCAATGACTGTGCTACTGAAGAAGGAGAAGAAGTTTGAATGGACGGAGGAGTGCGAAGCTAGTATCCAGAAACTGAAGCAACGCCTAGTGACCGTGCGTATCTTGTGTTTGCCTGACATTCAGAAGGATTTCCAAGTGTATTGTGACGCCTCTTGTCAGGGACTTGGTAGTGTGTTTATGCAAGATGGAAGAGTGGTGTCATACGCCTCACGCCAACTTAAACACCATGGGAGGAATTATCCTACGCATGACTTGAGTTTGCGTCATTTGTGCATGCACTAAAGGCGTGGAGACATTATCTGATGGGGAAGCATGACGTGTTCACAGATCACAAAAGCTTAAAGTACATATTTACTTAGAAGGAATTAATCATGAGGCAAAGTAGATGGCTAGAACTCATAAAGGGTTATGATACGAGCCTGTAATATCATCCATGAAAAGCTAATGTGGTAGCGGCTGCACTAAGCCGCGAGGTTTATGCTAATGGTCTAACTATGGGGAAATTACCTAAGGATTTGTTTGAATGATTCAAGGACCTCAGGTTGGAAGTGGTATCTGAGATATACCTAGCAACGATGGAAGTTAAGCCAATGTTACTGGATACGATAAGGGAAGCTCAGGATAAGGATAGTGATATAGTGGAGATAAAAGGTAACATTTCCAAAGATAAGGAAGAAGGCTTTTGTGAGGATGAACAAGGTACATTGTGGTATGGGTATCGCCTATGTGTGCCCAACATTCTAGAGATTGGGAAGTTGATTTTCTAGGAAGCTCATGACTCGCCATACTCTATACATCCAGATGTATATGGATTTGAAGGAAAGGTTTTGGTGGATTAATATGAAGAGGGAAATTGCAGAGTATATTGCTTTATGTGATGTCTGTAGCAAAGTCGAGGCTGAGCACCAGAAGCTAGCAGGATTGCTATAGCCATTACTAGTACCTGATTGGAAGTGGCATAGAGTTGGAATGGACTTTATTACATGATTGCCCAAGACTAGGTCTGGCTATGACTCTTCTTGGGTGGTGGTCGATCACTTGACCAAGGTAGCTCACTTTATACCTATGAAGACCAATTACACCAGTGCTAAGTTAGCCAAAATCTACATGAATAGATTTGTGTGCCTGCACGGAGTTCCTAAGAGCATTGTATCAGATAGAGGCACCCAATTTTCCTCGCACTTTTGGTGCCAACTACATGAGTTATTAGGGACTAGGTTGGAGTTCAGTACAACTTTCCATCCCCATCTACATGGACATATAGAGTGAGTGGATCAAATTTTGGAGGATATGTTGAGAGCTTGTGCTCTATCTCATGGCTCTAGTTGGGATGAGAATTTATCTTATGCAGAATTCTCATACAATAATAGCTACCAGTCTAGTATAAAGACATCACTGTTTGATGTGCTATATGGCAAGAGGTGCATAACACCATTGTTGTGGGATGGAGTAGGTGAAATCCAGTTGTTTGTGCTTGATTTGCTCAAGGATGTTGAGGAGAAGGTTAGTTTGATCTGGGATAGACTGAAGGTAGCACAATCAAGGCTGAAGAGCTATGCTGATTCCAATCGCAAGGACGTAGAATATGAGATTGGAGATCGATCATACCTCAGAGTTTCACCACTGCGTGGAATTAAGAGATTTGGAATTAAGGGTAAGATGGCACCTTGATTTATAGGACATTACAGGATCTTAGCACGCAAGGGAGAGGCTGCATACCAGTTGGAGTTTCCAAAGGCTCTATCCGCTGTTCATGATGTATTCCACGTGTCTCAGCTAAAGAAGCGCCATCCAGAGATGGTGGATACACCATTGAGAAACACCGTTCCGCGTGATGAGGTTCAACCAGAGAATGAATTGACTTATGAGGAGAAGCCGATCAAGATTTTGGAGACGGTGGAGAGGTTTAACCGCAGCAAGATGATCAGGGTTTGCAAGGTGCAATGGAGCCATCACACCGAAGAGGAAGCCACATGGGAGCGAGAAGATGACCTCCGAGAGGATCGCCCACACCTATTTGCTAGCCACGTCGAATCTCGAGGACGAGATTCATCTTAAGGGGGTTAGTATTGTCACATCCCAATTTCTAGAATTGGTATTGCATATCATTCATGCCATTGAATCATGCACTTTATGCAAAAAATTAAGTTTCAAAACCTTTCCCAACAACCCCACACAAGTGCATGTTCTTCATATATGGCAATTGCAAGGATTTTAGTCCCATTGCCGTTGAATATGTCTAATACATGTCCTGAATGACTAGGAACATAGGCAATATAATTACAAACCCACATAATTTTGTTTTGCTCAATTCAGAGCACTAAAACTGAATCTATATTTAAAATTCAGAAAAGACACAAACAAAAAATCTAGGAACAGTTTTTTTAAGCCTAATTACTGTAGGGAGACCCCTACAGTCTTTTATGGAATATTAAAAACTAGAGGTTCAGAAATATATACAAACAAAGAAAGAGAAATAGCTAACAAGCTAAAGGAAAAAAAGAAAGGAAAATTACAATAGATTGTCATTCCATTTTGACAGAACTACAACTTTAGAACTTTTAATTCTATGCTTTAGCAGGGAGACATCATGGACAAATCCAGCCTTCCATCCTTTGAAAGTTGGCCTCATCCCTTTAAAGATCTTATTGTTTCTTTGTCTCCATATATTCCAGCAAGCTAAGATGACTATCTCAACAAAACATGGTCCTGAGAATCTGTTCTTTGCAGCTTTTAACATTTCCGGACCTGAACCTATACCCCAATTAATCTGTAAGTATGTCCAAACTCTGACACTAAAGTTACATTCAAATACTAAGTGAGACCAATCCTCTAGAGTATGATAGGGACTTAGCACGCAATCTGAGTTAGTAGTCACATTCCAGTGTCTTCTAATTAGCATGTCCCTTGTGTTAATTCGATCATGTAAAATTAACCAAGCAAAGACTTTGTGTTTGGACATACATTTACTCTTCCATAGCCATTTTGAAGGGAAGTAATCTGGAATTAGTTTGAAGTGAGCTTTGTACACCATATTTGCAGAATAATCTCCAGACTTTGTTATTTTGTTAACCCATTTATCCTGTACATGTGGGTAAATGCCGACATCCTGTAGTTGAGCTTGTAACAAGAAATATTCTACATTAGCTTCAGATGATAATGGCTGATTAAAGGCCTCCTCCAGCTGAGTGAAAGCGATAGCTTGTTTAACTGAGCAATCCTTGTCAAGTGCAAAAGAGAATAGCCTTGGGTAAGACTGAGCTAGAGGTTGATTATTCCAATTATCTAACCAGAACAGAGGCGAGTCACCTTTACCAATTTGACATATTGACATTGATCGAAAATCTTCTTCGAACTTCATAATACTTCTCCACCAAAAGGAGCCACAAACAGTAACATTGTGAGGTACCTCATTGTAATAATAAGCATTCCTGACCAATTTTATCCATGGAAGATCTTCATTATTGTACAGTTTGTGCAGATGTTTCATGAGAAGGCATTTTTTTGAGTTTCCAAATTTATTATTCCTAATCCACCTTTCTCCTTTGGCTTGCAAATCATATCCCATGAGGCAAGGGAATGTATCCTCTCATCTTCTTTCTTCTTCCACCATAAACAATGTCTCTTGGCTCTGTTTATTACTTCAATGACACCTTTCGGAATTTCCAAAGAACAAAGAAAGTGTAGAAGCATGGAAGATAGAACTGAGTTGACTAACACCAGTCTATCTCCATAAGAGAGGAAAGAATCAGTGGCCAAAAGTCTTCTTTCCACTCTATCAGTGAGTGGTGACATATCTCTAATAGTTGGTTTTGTAACTCCCATGGGCAAACCAAGGTAGGGAAAAGGTAATGTAGCAGTAGTACAACCAATTTCCAATGCAACCAAGCTGGCTTCTTCTTGATTCATATTGACTGGCACCAACGACGATTTATGAAAATTAACCTTTAGTCCAGTGAAGGAATAATACTCATCCAGGATCTCTTTTAACACATGTAACTGATCCGGGTCTGCTTGCATGACAATGATGGTATCATCGGCATATTGACTAATAGGGAAATCAAAAGTGCCTCTGTTTGGGATTGGGGTTCTCAATCTTCCATCCCTATATGCCTTATTGATAAAACTTTGCAATAAATCACCTCCTAGCACATACAGTAAGGGGGAGAGAGGGTCACCCTGTCTTACCCCACGCTTACAATAGATATTCCTTCCTAGAACCCCATTCAACAAAATACAGGAGGAGCCTGATGACAGAATTTCCTTTACCCAGCCAATAAAAACTTCATCAAAACCTTTACACCTCAGAATCCTGATAATTGCTTCATGTTCAATAGTATCAAAGGCCTTTTCAAAATCTAGCTTTATAATTACTATTCTCCTTGATGCATTACAAATGTATCTATAATTTTTGATGTTCCATGCTTGGTTTTATCCACTTTCTTGTGTTTTGTTCCAACTTTGGAGTACTTTTCAAATGATTTCTTGGACTAACCTATTAACAAGAGCCACAATGCCAGCTGCCTATTTTCTGCTGTTTTTGGTTCCAGGAAAGTCAGAAAATGAATATTCTCGGAATTGGACGGGACAAAAGCCAAAGTGCCTATTTTTCCGGAAGTGATCAAGTGCCAGAATACGAGACGGAGAAGGGCCAGGGTCCGGCCACACCACCTGGCCGCGCGGCCAGGCTGGGCCCGCGCCAGGGGGTGGTGTGGTGGCTCCCGGCACCCCCTCGGCCTCTCCTTCCGCCTATATATTGGCCTCGGGACTAAAACCCTAAGTACCCGATAAAAAATCCACGAAAGAGTCTGTAGCCGCCGTCATCTCCATCCCTAGATCGGGAGGGATGGAAAGCTCTTCTCGGCACCCTACCGGAGAGGAGAATTCACCCAAGGGGCCTTCTTCATCACCATGCAAGCCTCCGGTGTGATGCGTGAGTAGTTCATCCTTGGACTACAGATCCATGTAGTAGCTAGATGGCTGGTTCTCCTCCTTTGTGCTTTCATGTTTAGATCTTCTGAGCTCCGTTCATGATCAAGATCATCTATTTGTAATTCTGCATGTTGTGTTTGCGGGGATCCGATGGATATTGAGATGCTATTTCAGATTGATTATTGATTCTATCATGTCTTTGTTATTTGAGATCTTGCATGCTTTCCGTTGTTAGTAGCTATCTTGGCAAATTAGATGCTAGCAACTCCAAGAGTTAGTATTTATGCTCGATAGTGGGTTCATGCCTCTAGTAATCTGGGGAAGTGACAGAAATCTCTAAGGTACTAGATGTGTTGTTGCTACTAGGGAGAAAACAACAATCCTTTGTTCATAGAACATTCGTATTGTTTACTTTACACGCAGTTCGTAAAGCAATAATCTGTTGCTTGCAACTTAATACCGGAGGGGGTTCGGATGATAACCTGAAGGTGGATTATTAGTCATAGATGCAGTTGGATGGCGGTCTATGTATTATGTTGTAATGCCCAATCAAGTCTCAGAGGAGTCAAGATGATTAGTATATGCATGTATTTCTTTCTCAGTGTTTATCAATTGCCCCGCTGTAATTTGTTCACCCAACATGTTATCTATCTTAAGTAGAGCCACCTCTAGTGAACTATGGATCTCGGTCCTTTTTCTTTACATACAATCTACAACTATTTACTGCTTTGTGTTTACTTTCTGCAAACTTTTACTTCTTTCCATTCGATACGTTTAATCCTTTGTTTTCCACAAAACCCGGTGAGATTGACAACCTCATCGCAAGTTGGGGACATAGTTTTGTGGTTGTGTTGTGCAGGTCTCTACGTTGCTACTAGCATCGGTAGTGCGCCCTGCCAAGCTCAGCTAGTAACACCTTTGAGGTGTTTCCTTGCTCCTACTGGTTTGATTAAACCTTGGTTTCATAACTGAGGGAAACTTGCTGCTGTGCTCATCATACCATTCTCTTAGGGTTCCCAACGAGCTCTACATCAACCACGCACTAGCGATTTTCTGGGCGCCGTGCATTGAGCCATCAAGCATTTTTCTGGCGCCGTTGCCGGGGAGTCAAGGACATCTTCATAAGGGGAGTTCCTCATAACCAATCTCTTTACTTTGTTATTTTTGTTTTGCTTAGTTTCTTTTTTCTTTTGTTTCCTTGTTTTGTTCTTCAAAAACACAAAAAAATTAGTTTTACTTGTTTGCTTTCTTATTTGAAAAACACAAAAAAATTAAGTCTCGTTTAGTTGTCACCTCTTCCTTAGCTCACCATGTTGATCCCCAAATTCATCTTGAAAGACCTTCTTATTGGTAGTGGTTCTATAATTGGGAAATATAACATTGAAGAATTCTTTAATCATGTTAGTAAGCATGAAGATACCGAGGATAGGTCCCTTGTAGAACTTGCTCCAAACTATGAGATTGTTGTAGCTTCTTTTATTCACATGTTAGAAGCTAGATTTGTTAATCTCAACCCCTTAATGCAAGTAATGTTTCTTAAGCTTATGGAAATTGAAGACCCTGAAAAGAGGGATTTTATACTAGAAACTTTATTTAAAGAGTTCTATGATGTTGCCAAAGAAGCTAGGAAAGTCTTTGAATGTTTCAATATGCTAGGCTCATGTGTAGATGTTGTTGGTACACAAGAAAAGATGAACAAAACTGAAACTAATGGGGAGGAACCTAAGATACCAATACCCTTTAAACTAGTAGCAATGCATGATGCCATAGAAAAGAATCTTGATTGGATTGTTCCTGAAAACCCTTTTGATGAGATTAGTAAACCTAAGAGAATTGAGAGAGGATCCTCTAGAATTTATTTGGATGATATATCTTGCCTTGTTGAAAATATTTTTGGTATTGATCTTACTGCTTCTTCATTTGAGAACACTTGATTCTTTCTTTCCTTCTTATGCCTAACTTAAAGGCGTTAAAGAAAAGTACTTATTGGGAGATAACCCAAAAGTTTTAGATGAGTCTTGGAAGTTATTACCTCTGTAATAACCACTCCTTATCCTTTTTATTTGCTTTTTGTGCCAAGAGTAACCGCTAATAAGAGAGAAGTAATGATTGGGAAAGTTGCTATCTTGAAACAGATTTCTGTGCTTCACCATAAACATTCGTGAGAGATCTCTGTATGTCGGATTAAGCTGTAATTTTTTGTGCTTCTGCCCCAGGTTGTTATCTAACTTTAGTTAGTTCAACACTTTTTTATTTGAGCAACAGAAGGTGTTCGAAAACATTCATCTTTACCTGCTGGTCTGTTTTGACAGATTTTTGCCATTTTCTGCATTTGCTTCTTGTTGGTTCCTTCTTGAGTTCTTTTGGGGAACTGAGCTTTTCGAGGGAAGTGCTACAGTAGCTAGTGTTCTAATGGAAGTTTATTTGGTGTTAGAAGTGAACCTTGAGACTTATTTATCTTAAATACACTAATGTTTCTAATGAGATTGTGTGAAGTTTTGTATGAAGGAAAAATTTCAGGTGTATGGAAGGAATGAGTAATGAGATGAAGGATGGACTAAAGCTCATGCTTGGGGATGCCACGCGTGTCACCCCAAGAAATATCCAAGAAGTACAAGAGTCAAAGCTTGGGGATGCCCAAGGCATCCCCTTCTTCATCAATAAAAATCCTAGGTTTCTTCCAAACGCTTCATTTTTATTATTTCATGCACAGTTGTGTTTTTCTTGGAGCGTCTTATTTTTCGTTTTCGTTTTGGTTTTTAGTTTGCTTGGTTTGCTTAGTTTTCTTAATAAATTGGTTGGACCCCCTCTTTCATTCATTTGGCTTGCAAATAGTTTGGTTTGATTTGGAAAAGAGTAGGAAAGTTCATACTTATGTGATAAAAAGAGCTTGTTTTTGACTGTGGCCTATGCTTTGTCATGCCATGCTTGATATTGTTTTGACTTTATGCTTAGTATTCCTTGCTGTAGCATGACTTGTTATAAACAATTGAGATTTCTTATGTGCCTTGGATGAATCATGCGTTGTTTTACCATATTAAAGCACAGTATAGTGGTATTCTCCTTTGATGCTTTATTTGGGTTGACTTGGTGCATGCTCACACCATGTTATGACTGTCTCAAGTCACCATAGCATGTATGATCCTTTAGTTTTCAACTTGTAGTATCACTTTATTCTTTGATCAATGATGTTTTGTCGCTCTGCATGATTATGGCCATTATTGCTCTCTTAGTTTGTCGCTCCTAGTCTTTTGCTAGCCTCCATAACAAAGTATGAGTTCCACTCATGCATCCAACTCCCTAAACCAAGTTATTCCAAAGAGTCCATGTCGTGGTGGTGTCACGACAGATGGCATGGATAGGCTAAAGGTGGGGACTAATACACGCTAGGGGAATCCAGGGAGGGATAGTGAAGTGATTCTCCACACAGTTGTTTGTATAGCTCTGTTACAAAGATTACAAGTGCTCCTTGAGCTGTATTGGCGAGAGGAGGAAGAAGGAGCTCTCTTACTCTCACCCACAGATCACACCTAAAACCCTAGCCAAAACGGAACAGCAGAAAAACCAACCCCCTTCTACTGAAACCCTAGCCCCTCTTTTATAGAGGGAGAATATGCTTCCCCCCAAAGTAGTAAGCCGACCGGGGTGCTTTTCCCCCGCGTCACACATGCTTTGGCAACGTGAGCCTCTGCGGCGCCCGCGTCAGCCGACATGGGCTTCGTCACCCTTGTCGGCCATGCCCCGGTGGTCCTGTCCTTGCTTGCTTCGCTCAGGTAGTGCGTATCAAGGCTTCTGTTGACCAGCAAGATTCCTTCCTTCTCCTAGAAGCCAGACGTGACCCGGATCATAGTTGATCTGGCCACACCTGTTCCTGCATATAAGTAAAACATGCACATCTGACTTACTGCTTAAGTCGGTTGAGACTTAGTTAGGCGAACGCCCCTGGTCCGGGTTACCCTGTGATTCGGCCTGCCTTTAGGTGACCCGGCCAGCATCAGCTTTGGCCTTGCCGAACCCTCGGCTAACTCGGCCTTTATACCCCGGCGTGACCCTATCCGGGGGTATCCCCCCAACATTAGTCCCCGAAGCTGGTGCGGTCTTAGCTACCTAGGCCGCTAAGGCCACATCAGGTTCCATTTCGAGCTCCGGTCGTTATTGCCGAGTTACCTCTTTACCTTGGATTATATGGATTTACGTTCCCTTCGCACATTCCATGTTTTCACTTGTCGGCCGGGTTACCACTTTGACTCGGACCTCCTGGTTTTACTTTCCCTCCGCACGTTCCAAGTTTTCACTTGCTGGCCGGGTTACCATAGTTCCATCCGGGTCTTCTTTGTTTCTCTCGTACGCCAACCCATGTGAAGGGTAATCATTATGTTGTATTATTTTAAGGGCCTACACAGTAACCGCCGCAGTAAATGTCAGTTATCACTGTGCGCGAGTCACGTCATGCCTGCCTCCTCGTTTATCGCATCATAGTGTCACGTCATGGGATCATCTCCGCTCTGTGGCCCTCTGTGTGGCTCCCCACTGATTGGTCCGGGCAGGTGATACACGGCCACTGCGCGTGGCCGATCCGCAGGATGCGATCCCACTCACCCCTTGAGGGAGTGGTTAAATAGCAGAGGGGCGCATCCCTTAGGATTTTTCTCCTTCCGTGCCCCTCTGCCCGTTGCTCTTCTCTTTCGTCTTCCTCGCGACCGCGCCGCCGCCAGTGCTCCAAATAGCAGCATCGCCGCCGCGCTTTTCCCTCACACTTCCGCATCGCAGCCACCGCTACGCAACTCTCTCGCCACGGGTCCTCGCCAATCCAGGCCTCTGCCACCCGCTGCCGCTAGCGCCAGCGAGGGCAGCGAAGACCAGATGACGGAAGAGGAGCTCATCGTCGCTGAGCAGGAGATGGAGGAGGACGCCGTGGCGGCGGACCGCGGTGCGTGGGCTAGGTCCTGGGTCTGTGAAGACGACCTGGACTGGCTCTACCGCACTAGTCGCATCCCCGCCGGCGTTGTGGCTCGCCTCGCCTCCTCCGAATTGGCCCCCTCACCCAATCCGGGTGAATACGTCGTGTTCTTGTCCCACTTCCAACGGGGCTTCGGGTTGCCGGTGAGCGACTTTTTCCGGGACTGGCTCAGTACCTACCAACTCCAGCCGCACCATCTTCCAGCCAACGCCATCACTTCTCTTTCTGCCTTTGCTTCTACGATCGAATGCTATGCCAGACTGTGGCCCACGAAGGAGCTATGGATCCGGTTTTTTGGCCTTTGTCGCAACGTCATCCCAAACATCCACACCGATCCGGAGGACAAGCAGCTCACTCAATTCGGAGCGGCTTCCATCTCACCCCGGAGGTTTTCCGTTTTTCCCCGGGTCACCGGGTTAGAGTCCTGCAAAGGGTGGGCCCGGACTTTCTTTTATGTCCGGAACACAGGCACCGAAGACTTAATCCGGCTGCTCCCCTATACTCCGGGTCCACCTAAGCCGGATCTGTGGGACGCCGTTCGCAAGAAGCCCACGGCCTTGGCCAACCAGGTCAACAAAAGGTTCGCGGAGTTGAAGCAGCTCGGGCTACACAACGAGGATGCTATGATCACTTTCGTGCGTAACCGAATTTCCCCCCTCTGGAAGCGCACCCACAAGGTGTGCCACATGAGCTTTGGCCATGATGCCAACCGGACCTCATCCTTCGAGCTGAGCAACACGGAGATATATCGCCGGGTTAAGGCTCTCTTCACCACCCACAAGGACTTCTCCTCCGAGTGGACTTGGGGAATTGAGCATTATTGCCGCGATAGGCTTCCTCCCGCGGTAAGCTTCATGTTGCAAACTTACCCCGGACTAATTACATGTCAGTTATTGCTATATTTTTGACTCTTTTGTTCATTCCTTTCCTCAGCAATTTCTTCAGTAGACCCTCGAGGACGACACCGATCCGACCCTTAAGTGGGCGCTAGACCGGGAGACTCCGGATGAGGAAGAGCCGGACTAGGAGATGTTCTTCCCGATGACCGACGCCACGAAACGACCCACAGGTAAATCCTCTTCTATTAGAGATTGGCCCGATGATGAAGATGACTCGGATGTCGAGGTGATTGAACCTGTTGAGGCTGTCCCCCTTTCTTTTGCTTTTCCAGCATCAGCTCACCCCGGTGGTCACATCCACGAGGATCCTCCCCTCGCTACGGGCGAACCTGTTCCGGTGGCACCGAAGAAGAAGCGCGGGGCTGCTCCAAGTTCTTCCTCCGGACCATCTCAGCCCGCTATAAGGCGAAAGAAGTCCGGGGGAAAGACTGCCTCCAAGCCAGCAGGCAAGGCCCCAGCACGAAGGGCTCGGAAACCCAAGGAGCCCAAACCTCCGATGCGTAAGTCATTCTTCCTTCTGTAACTTGCTCTTCCTTACATCGTTGTAATCTTTCTTCTGACATTATTTGATTTTGCAGGGCTCCGGTGGAGGTCCCTCAAAGTGGATCTAGCATCTCCTCACCTCTCCGACCTAGCCCTTCTCCCCGTCGCGACGAGGAGTCATGTCCGCTGAGCCCTATTGCAGAGGGTTCTGCAGCCGCTCCGGGTTCTGCTCCACCTCGGCAAGAGGAGGGTAACCTTGGAGCGGGGGAGACCGGCCCAGTCGAGGCGACGACATCCACCACTTCGGCATCGCCGCAACCAGCAGCCACTGAAGCTACCTCGGCTCCAGCACCAGTACCAACAACCAGACCAGCACCAATACCAACTCTGGCATCAGCACCAACTCTGGCTGCAAAAACATCAGCAGCGGCACCAAGTCCAGCAACAAGAGCACCATCGCCTAGCTCCTCTGCCTCGTCCGAGTCTTCTCAACCTCGGCGAGGAATTACCCCGGCCGCTCCTAAGGGGAAATCCGCTGCGACGGCTTCCTCTTCCCAGCAAGCCAAGGGCAAGAAGGCTCCGGACGCTGCCAAGCCGGCACTCGTCGAGGCTGGGCAGCGTACCCTCGCATCAATGCTTCCCAAAAAAGCTCCAGCAGCGAAGGACGCCCCTGCCGAGCCAACTGATGCACAACAGATGGTTCTGCACACCAGCCCAGCCCTTGCCTTGATTGAAAGGAACGAAGCGCACGCGAAGGGCTTGGTGGCGCCCCATATGCCCACCGGTGAACGGTACCCTCCTAGCCTGATTGAATTTGTCATGAATTGGAATAAGGCAGAGGTAGTTCAAGACGCTGATCTCTCGGATAAGTTTGGCCCCGCCGAGTTTTCCACCTAGATGAACACAGCCGCAAAGGCAATTAACCTCGCTGGGCGGATGATGGAGGTACGTCGCTTCCCCTTTACATGGTGTAGATGATAACCATTAGTCCCCGAGCCTCCGGGGGAGTAACTTGTTACTCGACCGGATTCTCTTTAGAAAACTAACGTAGCTCCATGAGAACTTCGAATATGCACACACCTAGAGCCGGGTTAAGTTCCACTTGGCCCTGATTTTAGTATACTTTGAATATGCACACACCTAGAGCCGGGTTAAGTTCCACTTGGCCCAGATTTTAGTACACTTCGAATATGCACACACCTAGAGTCGGGTTAAGTTCCACTTGGCCCGGATTTTAGCATACTTCGAATATGCACACACCTAGAGCCGGGTTAAGTTCCACTTGGCCTGGATTTTAGTACACTTCGAATATGCACACACCTAGAGCCGGGTTAAGTTCCACTTGGCCCAGATTTTAGTATACTTCGAATATGCACACACCTAGAGCCGGGTTAAGTTCCACTTGGCCCGGGTTTTAGTACACTTCGAATATGCACCAAGCTGACTATATCCCTTTTAGGTGACCACCAATCGCCGAAGCGCTGAATTCCAATGCTTGCTGGATACCCACAAGATGCTACGTGCAAAGCAGGCTGCACTTATCGCGGAATACGAGAAAAGGGGTAAATTTCTTCCTTATCACTTCTTCATTTTTCTTCATCTTCCTTTGCCGAACTAATCTCATCCTTCGGTTTCCGTAGCTGGCGTGGAGGCTGAGAACATTATTATGCGGAAAAATCTAGAGCAGATCAAGGGTAAGTCATTTCTGTCCGACCTTGCCATGCTTTCCTCTTCCTTTTCTCCTTGGCTCGGTGAACATTCATATCTCGGCTCTGCTGGGCCAACACACTATTTCGGCATCGCTTGAAGATAGTGTGCCCGTGCCTGATATGATGCTGCATTTTCTCGAACAAGCAGGGCAGCACCAAGCCGAGCTTAAGAAGAAAGATGACGAGCTCGCCCTCCTCCGGACCAAGGACGATGAGATTGCCAGGCTCAAGGCTGAGATGGAGAAGATGAAGGCCCAGCACCGATCCGAACTTCAAAAGGCTGGTCAGAATTACACAGAAGAGCGCGAGCGCCTCAACCTCCAGATCGCCAAGGACCAGGATCTTCTCAAGGAGTCCGGAATCCAGCTTGGGTCGGCGAACGCTGAGCTTGAGCAGCTTCGGAAGAGACGTGATGACTGCACCAAGGAGTTGACCCGGATCCTCAGCCATATATCCCGTAAGTTCCTTTCCCTTTTC
This sequence comes from Avena eriantha, assembly GCA_910589775.1. Taxonomy (NCBI): domain Eukaryota; kingdom Viridiplantae; phylum Streptophyta; class Magnoliopsida; order Poales; family Poaceae; genus Avena; species Avena eriantha. The sequence goes on along the minus strand of OU342740.1, from coordinate 198,222,197 downwards.
CGACCTACTTCTCCGAGTTATTTCATATGTATTTTCTTGACCTTCCTGCTTTTCCTCGTTTCCAGGCAAATTTCCAGAAGGCACTCCTATTGCGAGCGCATCAGTTGCTAACTTTCGCCGACAAAGGGGTACTCCGGCCGCTCTTGACGGTGAAGGGATTCCTTATGACCTGGAGGACCTGTTGGTCAGCTTGTCATCTCGCGTGGAGCTCATCAAAAATTATGGCAAGGACATCCTCGGTGCTGCAGCTCGCATCTTCAACACGTTCTGGCCCGGCGAAGAAGCCTCGGAGACCACCGCACTTCTCATTGAGAAGTTAATGGAAACCGAAACTCAGCTTGACCTCTGGAGAGAGTCCGCTGGACGTGCCGCGGCTGATACCATTCTTCATCACATACTCACGTGGTATGAGAAGATCGATCTCAACCTCCTGACACGCCTGCGCACAGGATCCAGATGGACCGATGACCCGGAGTGGGTAGCTCGGCGCCAGGCTTGCGCCCATAGCCTCATCGAATACACTCCCATTCATGAATGGGTTGAGGGGCCGAGCTTCCTGGAAGCCGCTGCGGATGAAGAGGTTGAGAATGATGAGGATAGCTCGGATGGTGAAGGAGAAGATGACACCTCGGATATTGAAGGCGGCGAAGATGATGCCGAACTTCCTCCTGCTGCTCCTTGAGCGAACTTATCAGATCCCCGGTATGCCGGGTGGAGTTGTATTCCAAACACATGTGATATTTTGCTACTAAGTTCTTATGCCGGATTAATTTGGGCGTAGTCCTCGAGTTTCTTTTTCTTGTTCGTTCAATCTCTTGGATCGGTTCGTGTCTAGCTTGATTCGGTTTTATGACTTACGAATCCGAGCTTCAAAAATTGTCTTAACAATACTGGGAAACTTTTAGACTTAGCTCAAAAGTAAAACTGCATAATAACTTGAAAATAAATATAGGGTTAGTCCGAAAAACAAACGTCGGCTCGAATAAATTCTTTTCCTTAGTCGTTTTTCATGTGCTACGCAATTCCAAACTTGTTCTCTTGCTTTCCATGAAGCCAATTCTTGTTGGACAGCAGCAAGTCGAAGAGTTGGGTTCTTGGTGCTCACACATTACTAATCCGAGTTAAGTAGAATAACTTATTCTAGCTGATGCACAAAAACAACAAACATTATTAAGGCAGCCCCCGAGTTACTGCTCGAGGTGCCAACATTTCATTGATAAGCTCATTGCCGACATACATACCGACATATGAGATGACTCGGATACATACACTTCTTAGCTAAGTGTAGAAAGGACGGAGTAGAGCTATATTCCATGGTCGCTTGGATTCCTCTCCGGACCTGTCCGCCCTGTTCTTTTCCTGTGGCTTTGCATCTATAAGATAATAAGAATCATTGTGCAATGCCTTGCTCATGATGAACGGCCCTTCCCATGGGGGGGATAACTTATGCATGCCAGCATTACATTGTACCAACCGGAGCACCAGATCGCCTTCCCGAAATACTCGGGGGCATACTTTCCGGCTATGATAGCGTCGGAGATTTTGCTGATATATGGCGGATCTGGACAGTGCCAGTTCTCTCGCTTCTTCCGGCAGATCAACATCATTTTGCCGGGCTTCTTGCACTTCGCCTTCTGTGTATCGGGTGACCCTAGGCGAATCATGCTCTATGTCGGCTGGTAATACAGCTTCTGCCCCATATACCAGAAAAAACGGCGTATAGCCTGTTGATCGATTCAGAGTTGTTCTTAAACTCCACAGTACCGCTGGTAGTTCTTCTATCCAGCACCCCGCTGATCTTTGCAGCAGCTCAATGAGCCGGGGTTTTATCCCGGATAATACTAATCCGTTGGATCTTTCCACTTGTCCGTTCGATGCGGGGTGGGCTATCGAGGCTACGTCCAACCGGATATTCTTATCCCAGCAAGAACACGCAAATGCTCCTTCCGCAAAGTTTGTGCCATTATCAGTTATGATACTGTGAGGATAACCATATCTGAAGATGATATCTTTGAGAAACGTTACAGCCGTAGCTCCATCACATTTTCTTATGGGCTTTACTTCAATCCACTTGGTAAACTTGTCCACCATTACCAGAATGTGAGTCATATTTCCCCTTGCTGGTTTGAACGGGTCAACCATATCCAAGCACCATACGGAAAATGGCCAAGTGATTGGTATGGTCTTGAGTTCCGACATCGGCATATGTGTCTTGGTAGCATACCTCTGACAACCATTACATTTTCTCACCGGATCTTCTGCTTGCTCTAAGGCACTTGGCCAGTAGAATCGGTGCCGGAAAGCTTTTGCTACCAAGGCTCGGGATGAGGCATGATGCCCGCATTCCCCCTAATGTATATCTCAGATGATTTCAAGTCCTTCTTCTGGGTCAACACATCGCTGGAGGACATTGGTCACACTTCTTTTGGATAGTTCGGAATTGATGATCGTGTAGGCCTTTGCCCTCCTCTGTGTTTGCCTGGACAACATTTCCTTAGTGTGTAACGTTCCATCTTTCAGGAATTGAAATATAGGTAGTGCCCAAGCCGGTATTGCTCGCACAGGGAACACATCCTCATCAATCTCCATCTGATCCACCGGCATAACTTCTACCGGACCATGCTGTGTAGTCCCCGGGTCTTGCGAAGCAGTCCCCGGGTTCAGTGAAGCAGCCCCCAGGTTTGCCAATGCAGTCCCCCGGTTTCACGCACCACTTCCCATGTCGATGTCCATGGGCACAACTCTGGATTCTATGTCCTCCGGGACATAGATTAAGTCGGTTTCTGGGGAGGGCCTAATGGATGGTTTCTGGAGGTCCTCTAACGCTACGCCTGGTGGAACTGCTTGTCGGGTTGACCCGAGCTTCGACAGCATGTCAGCAGCCTCATTTTCCACTCGGGGTACATGGTGAAATTTGCATCCCTCAAAGTAACCAGATATCTTCTGCACATGAAATTTGTACAACGCCATGTTTGGATCCAGGGCGTCCCACACTCCCGACACTTGCTGCACCACCAAATCCGAGTCGCCAAAGCATACAATCCAACGTATCCCAATCTCTTTTGCCACCTTGAGCCCATGCACAAGTGCTTCATACACGACGACATTGTTTGATGCGGCGAAATGGATCTGCAGCACATATTTCAACTGGTCCTTCTTTGGCGACGTGAGTACAACTCCGGCACCTAGCCCGGTTTTGGTTTTTGATCCGTCAAAGTGCATTCGCCAATAGTTCGTATCTAGGAGTGGCGGTTCGTATTGCACCTCGGCCCAATCCACGAAAAAGTCCGCCACAGCTTGAGATTTGATGGCCTCTCTTCTGTCATATTGCGGCGCATAAGGAGCTAGCTCAATTGCCCATTTTGCAATTCTGCCACTCCTATCCTTGTTACCCATTATCTCAGATATGGGGGCCTCACATATGACCCGGATTGGATGTTCCTCAAAGTAGTGCTTCAGTTTCTTGGCGGCCATGTACACGCCATATGCCACCTTTTGATAGTGTGGATAGTTCTGCTTTGAGGCTGACAACACCTCGCTCAAGTAATACACTGGCCTTTGCACCGACGTACCTTCCTCGTCGCACTCCACCACTATCACTGCACTTACAACTCGGTTGGTTGCGGCTATATAGAGCAACATTGGCTCCTTTGATAGTGGTGGGGCTAGCACTGGTGCCGTGGCTAACATCTTCTTCAGGTGGGTAAAGGCTTCATCGGCCTGCGGCATCCAAACGAACTTATCCAACTTTTTCATGTGTTGGTAAAGAGGCAATGCCTTCTCTCCCAACCGACATACAAACCGACTTAACGAGGCCAGGCAACCTGTGAACTTCTGGACATCGTTAAGACACTTCGCCAGTTCCATCCGTTCGATGGCCTGGATTTTGGTTGGATGAACCTCAATACCTCAACTGGAAACAAGAAAACCAAGCAATTTGCTAGCCGGGACACCGAAGGTGCATTTCTCCGGGTTAAGTTTCATCCGGAACCTCCTTAGGTTCGCAAACGTTTGCCTGATATCGTCAAGGAGCGTTTTGCTTTCCTTGGTCTGTATAACCACATCATCCACGTACACCTGTACATTTTGACCTATTTGGTCGTGCAAACATTTTTGCATACATCTTTGGTACGTTGCCCCTGCATTACATAAACCAAACGGCATGGTGCGATAGCAATAAGCCCCATACGGGGTAATAAACGCAGTCTTTATTTGATCATCCGGATTCAGAGGTATCTGGTGGAAACCAGAATATGCATCAATGAATGACAACAATTCACATCCAACAGTTGAGTCTATGACCTGATCTATTCTTGGCAGCGGAAATGGATCTTTTGGACACGCCTTGTTCAGGTTCGTGTAATCGATACACATGCGCCAAACCACTGCCACGTTCGGGTCATCCTTCTTCTTTTCCACCAGCACTGGGTTAGACAGCCAATCCAGGTAAAGAACATCCATGATAAATCCTGCAGCTAGCAACCGAGCTATCTCATCCCCAATGACTTTCCTCCTATCTTCGGCGAAGCGGCGGAGTGGTTGTTTCACCGGCTTAGCTCCGGGTCTCACATTTAAAGAGTGCTCGGCCAACTCCCTCGGGACACCTTGCAAGTCCTGTGTGGACCAAGCAAAAATGTCCCGATTCTCACGGAGGAAGCTGACGAGCTCGCTTTCCTATTTATCACTTAACCCGGCACCAATTGTTACGGTGCGCTCTGGGAACATGTCATCAACATGAACCTTCTTGGTATCTTTCGTGGCCTGGAAAGAGACACTTCCATGCAGGTTACTCAGCGCCGGCATATACTGCTGCGCGGACTGAGCCAATGCCGCCACCTCTTGAATTTTTCTTTTTTCCTGCGCAATCACAAGAGACCCGGCTAAGTTTGACCCGGCCGATGCACACTCCATGGAACGTCGGAAATCCCCAGCAATGGTAATCACTCCGTTCGGTCCGAGCAACTTCATCTTCAAGTAGCTAACGTGCCAGCTTGCCATGAACTTGTTCAGGGCTGGCCTTCCGAGTAATGCATGGTAGGCACTTTCCAAGTTCACCACCTCGAACTCCAAATTTTCGGTTCGGCAGGTATCCCTTGTGCCGAACAAGACGTCAACCCGGACCTTGCCTATGGGCTCACAAGAAATGCCGGGCACAATACCATGGAAAGTTGTCCTCGTGGCCTGCAGCATGTTCTCCGAGATACCCAACTTGCGCATTGTGTCCGCATACATGATGTTAATGCTACTGCCATTGTCGATCAACACCTTTGAGAACCTTACGTTAATACTAGGTCCAATGAGTGTTGGATCCAACACCAATGCATATGAACCTGGGCTTGGCATGAGCTTGGGATGATCCCTGATGCTCCAGGTGATTTCCTGATCGGACCAAGGCATGTACCTCGTCACTGCAGGCATTACTGCATTCACCTCCATATGCTTACGCTGCAAGCTCTTTTTATCTGTTTCCTCACTGGAGGCAACATTATCTGTTGCGTGTTCGCTCCGGAGAGCAATTGCTGCCAGGGTAACTCCTGCCGAGGCTGATCATTCCGGGGTGCCTGAGCATTTCCCGAACCACTTTGTTCAATCTTGCGCATCCGCTCACATTGCCTCGTCGTATGACCCGCTGGGTTATTCGGATTTGGCGTGTGAAACTTACACGACTGGTCCAACATCGACTCATAAGTATACCTCGGAAGGTCTTTCCTTTCTTGCCACTGCTTCTTTTGCTCTGGTGTCCAAGTCTTCTTGCTATCGTTTCTCGGAGTCCACTGCCCTACAGTTTTTTGGCGTTGACTGCCCCCTGCTCCGGGCTGATCTTGATTCACAGCTGCAACTTGGTGCGAATCGTATCGATGATCTGGTCTATCATCTCTCCTTTTTCCTCTGTACTCATTCCTCCGGGATGATCCAGCCCCATCTCTCTGATAGTACTCATCGTTTGACTCGTTTGATACGAGCCTAGGTTGAGTTGGATCATCCAAAGCACACGAATCTGCAATCTGGATCATCTCTGCCAACGTAGTTGGCATTTTCCTTTGCAACTTCTGCCATAGCTCGCTTGCATATCTGCACCCTTGTGCAAACCATGCTATGGCATGTGATTCTATCACGCCCTCACACGAGTTTCTCACATTGCACCACCGGGTTAAAAACTCCCGATCCGTCTCATTTGGCCTTTGCTTGCACATAGCTAGGGTCTGCGGCCTATTTGGCCTCTGATACGTACTCGAAAAATTGCTGATGAACATTTCCTCGAAATCTATCCAGCAGTTGATGCTTCCTGGTGGCAAATTGTTCAGCCATACCCTTGCCGGTCCTTCCGACATCTGGGGTACATATCGTACAGCCCATCTCAGGTTGCCAGTAGCAATTTTCACAGTTGTTGCATAATTTATCAGCCAATCCTCTAGCTTTGTACTACCATCATACGTCTTCGTGCCCCTGGGTAGCTGGAAGTTCGGTACCGGTGGCTCCTTCATGATCCGGGATCCAAAACATGCTGGACCCGGCGGACCTTGACATTCAATTTGTTCCGACCTATACAGTCGATCCAGTTTCAACCTGGCATCATCCGGCATCAAATCCTTGCTTCCCAGTCTTGACCCTATCACATGATAGTCCGGCCTTGGGTATCCCGCGTTTGCCATTTCCAAGTCTCCATCATTATACCTGTCTTGCTCTCGCGGAGCACCTTTCTATTGCATACCTCGACGGGCACTTTGCTCTTGCCTTGGTATATTCCGCTGCTGCGGTTGCCCTGCTCCGGCCGAGTTTCGCTGTCCGGCATTGCCGTTGACAACGTTCCCTTGACCGGCATTGCCTTGGTCGCGGTTACCTCGGCCAGCTTCACCTTGGCTCACACTCCGTCGATCATCATTTTTCTGTGTTTCTTTTCCTTTCCCTGCCCGCGTTGGGTCATACGGGACGATCTGTCTGTTCCGCCTGGGCGAGGTTACTACCTCCTCTCTCCTTGGACCACAATGAGGGGACGATGCGGCTCCAGCGGATTTCTCCTGGTTACCCATCGCCGAATGGACGATCTTGGAGGCTCCATCTCTCTCCGGGTTAGCTCTGAGTAGTTCCTTGTTTTGCCTGTTCGCAATCCGAACCCGCTCATTAACCTTATCCTGTTGTCTTTGACGGGCTTCACCCATCAGACCCTCTAACTCGGACGGCGCTGCATCTGCTGCTCTGAGGTTCTTTGCCGGGGTACTATACCTTGGGAGCCCCACGGACAAACAGTTTTCTGATTCCTCAATTCCATTATCACCCTCTCTGTTCATCTCGCTCATGAGATTTCTTCCTTTCACTTTACAGTATCAACTTTGTTCGTCTTTGCGTACTCACGCAGCATCATATTCAACGACTGCTGAGCCGCGGCTATTTTCTTTGCGCCCTCTAGTATTTTTTGCCTAGTTTCTTCTAGCTCGGCCTACGCTCGAGCCGGATCTACTGCTGCTACTACAGGGTTTGCCAAGCTATCCATCACTTCCCTCAACACATTCTCTGGCCTCTCTAGTGGAGGACCTCTACCTTTCCTAGGTGCCTTAGGCGTTATCTCCGGATCTGGCACTGGATCCTTGCTTGCGCCTGCACCTGGCGCGGTCATCATCACCTCTGCATGGTCCGGGGAGCGAGCGATACGCGCCCCGGGAACCACGGTGAGGGGTGGCTCCCCCGCCTCGACGACGTGACGCGGATGAACACACGACACGTCAACAATGACGTAGACCTTGTGCGCGCCGAGCTTGACGAAGAGGCCATTGCGCGGAAGTGGGCGCGTGCCGAAGCAGCCAACGTTGTCGCTGACGAAATCCAGCGCTCCAAAGCGCTGAACGAGCCCGGAGACGATGCGTTCGCCGGTGCCGATGATGTTTCCCGTCCGGATCTTGACCCCTGCTAGCGCCTCTAGCCCCACGGTGGGCGCCAACTATCGTGGTGGTGTCACGGCAGATGCCATGGATAGGCTAAAGGTGGGGACTAATACACGCTAGGGGAATCCAGGGAGGGATAGTGAAATGATTCTCTACACAGTTGTTTGTATAGCTCTGTTACAAAGATTACAAGTGCTCCTTGAGCTATATTGGCGAGAGGAGGAAGAAGGATCTCTCTTACTCTCACCCACAGATCACACCTAAAACCCTAGCCAAAACGGAACAGCAGAAAAACCAACCCCCTTCTACTGAAACTCTAGCCCCTCTTTTATAGAGGGAGAATATGCTTCCCCCCAAAGTAGTAAGCCGACCGGGGTGCTTTTCCCCCACGTCACACATGCTTTGGCAACATGAGCCTCTGCGGCGCCCGCGTCAGCCGACATGGGCGTCGTCACCCTTGCCGGCCACGCCTCGGTGGTCCTGTCCTTGCTTGCTTCGCTCAGGTAGTGCGTACCGGGGCTTCTTTTGACCAGCGAGATTCCTTCCTTCTCCTAGAAGCCAGACGTGACCCAGATCATAGTTGATCTGGCCACACCTGTTCCTGCATATAAGTAAAACATGCACATCCGACTTACTGCTTAAGTCGGTTGAGACTTAGTTAGGCGAACGCCCCCTGGTCCGGGTTACCCTGTGATTCGGCCTGCCTTTAGGTGACCCGGCCAGCATCAACTTTGGCCTTGCTGAACCTCGGCTAACTCGGCCTTTATACCCCGGCGTGACCCTACCCGGGGGTATCCCCGCAACAGTCCACCATACCTACCTACTAACTTGTGCTATTCCAAGTATATTCATGCTTTTGTTTACCTTCCACTTGTTATGAGAAAACTAGTGATTAAAGCTCTCACGAACTTGATGGCACACTTTACTTTACTTGCCCTTAATAAACTTGAACCATTGTGTCTTCTATGTTGTATATGTTTGCACTTATTTGTCGAGAATTAGCAGAACCATGCTTTCATGGGGAACGCTTTCAACATTGCACTTGGTACTTGTACCTAGTTGATATCATGCTCTTTTGTATATGGATGTTGTCGGTATGAAATGAAAGGGGAGCTTGTAAGTCCATGGAGTTTTGTATATGTGTTAGAGAAACGCCTGGGCCGCTGGTCTAATCCATGCTGACATGGTGGAAACCTGTAGCGTAAGCATAATGAGCTGTCTATGAAGCATTCTTATAAAAAAAGAGTCCTATATTGATAAAAAAAAGAGAAAAAAAGAGATACTATGAAAAGAGGAAAGAGAGAAAAAGCATCATATTCCCATGGTAAATAAGAAGAATGCTGAGATGCTCGTTGTCTGCTTGCCTTATCATTTTGATATGGGGATTCTTCCGTATCATCGGGCAAGGGGTACCCCGTTGGCGGTTCTCTATGATACACATGTACTTACGATGACAAGAACTCACCGGTGACTAAACTTGAGTAGCATGAGGAGCGGCCCTCGTATACAAGGGACATGAGATTTCTGATTTATACTTCGTCAAGCATGTACACCATAGTTTGTTCACTTTAACCTTAATCACTTCAAGATGCTTATGATAGGGGCAATGAGAGCTGAAAACTACAAGTACCATAATTTTTGGAAGCTCTTTATGAGACTTGAATCCCTACTTCCTTTTACAAAAGGCTTTTCTTCCACCATTATATTGAGTCTCCACCTCGTATCTTTATGCACCTACTTTGAGAGCATAGTGGCCATTCTTAGTTCTATGTGCATTGTCCCAAGACTAGTTGATTGATGCATAACTTGTTATTGCTTGTTTTAAACTACTGTATCTAGTCACTCTTATGAACTTTGAAGGTCTCCTATGCATTTATATTTGCTACTCTATTGAGGGACAAGCTGAATACTTTTATCCTATGTTTTCTTTATGTGAAACAAACAAACGTCTTGCAAAGCATTGTTATTCATGAATCTTTTGTTTGTGCCTTTTCATGTTGCATCATAGTTTCTTTGCTTATTGCTAGAACTTTGACTTTCATGTTATGATTGAAGTACTATGATCCCAGCTTTGAATGTTTTACAAATACTTTGATCAAGTCTTTGATGGTGCATGTCACCTCACTCCTCTTGGAAACATGACTCCGATACAAATACTTAAAGGTCCAACCAAGGCAGTCTCGTGTTGTTCTGCATTTAATAAATCCATATTGGTTTTCATGAATGCATCTCTTAGTGAGAAATTTCCTTTTGAAGCCCGTTGGCAGCTAATTTACTGACTCTGATTTCCTTTTGAAGCCTGTTGGCAGCTAATTTAGTGAGAAATTTCAAATAGGTATTTGTGAGAGAAATAGGTCTAAAATCATTAACAGTCTCTAGCCTGTTCTTTTTTGGCACCCATGTGATATAAGAACCATTTATGCTTTCAAGGGGCGTGAGGCTCTTATGGAAATCATGACACAGCTGGATAAAACCTTCTTTAATAATATGCCAACACTTTTTAACAAAAGCTCCATTGAAACCATCAGGTCCTGGTGCTTTGTCAGTTTTCATAAATTTGACCACATCCTCAATTTCTGAAATGCTGAAATCCTCCGATAGACATGTCAGGTTATCCACTATTTGAACCAAGTCTGAGCGATCTTCTCTATTTTGAACACTTGTAGAAACACCCATACGATTCTTATAACATCTCCAAAATGCATCAGCTTTGTCATTGTGATTGAGTAATGAATTACCATGTTCATCTTTTATCTCATTAATCACATTGTGCCTGTGCCTTTCTGTGGCCTTTGCATGAAAGAATTTGGAATTTTCTCCTCCTAACTTTACCCATCTTATTGTGCATCGATTCTTCCAGTAAGTTGACTGAATATTTAATGACTTTTTTAAGTGTAGCTTTACAATATTTCTAAAATTAAATTCAGGTCTACTGAGAATTCTCTTGTCTTCAATATCATCAAGCATCAAAATGACCTTATTGCATTTTTCTATCAGAGATTTGATATGAGACAACCTTTTCCCCCATTTTTAAGAGCATATCCTGTATTTTTGAACTTTGCAGTTATCATGTTAGTAATAGGACCCTGCTTAACTGGCTGCCCCCAAACTTGCTTAACCACATCAAGAACACCAGGTTGCTCAAGCCACATATTTTCAAATCTGAAAATCTTTGCTTTTGGAATATTGGTGGAAATGTTGACCACACATGGAATGTGATCAGAAGTTGTTTTGGAGAGGGGATTGACCATAGTGTTGGGATATTGGATTGTCCATGTGAAAAACCAATCGAGCTATTCTCATAATGGGTTGTCCTGCATATTGGACCAAGTGAAATTTCTTCCTTTCAAAGGTATCTCAAGAAGGCCAAGGTGACTAATAATGATGTTAAATAGGAAAATATCATTCATGTTAGCCCCATCTTTATTTCTGTTTTCAACTAATCGAATGAAGTTGAAATCCCCTAACAACAGCCAGTGCTCATGGACAGGTATTTGTAAATCATATAGCCATTGTACGAAATTGTCTCTTTCCGGGCCTTTGCAAGGCCCATAAACATTCACTAAAGTCCAAGTTTCAGAGTTGTGTGAAGAACTGAATTTTACTTTGATCACAACTCTATTTATTTCAAGTAATTCTCCTTTGAATATAGAATTTTTCCATAAGACAATAAGTCCTCCAGAGGCCCCAACCGATGGAGAAAAAGCAAATTGGTCAAAACGTTTAGGACAAAAAGATCTTATGAGTGAGTGGTCAAAACTTTCACACTTAGTTTCTTGTAGACAAATAACTGCACAATTGCTTTGATCAAATTTGTTAAACACTGCTAATCTTTTGTCCATGTCATTGAGTCCTCTAACATTCCAGCAAAGAACTTTCTAGTCTAGGTTAAGAGTTAAATAACTATTCATTGAGACCAATGTAAAGGCAGCAAAAATATGACAAGCATAGCAAGTCATCAATTCAGAAAACATAGGGCCCCAGAAACTCATCGACATATATGATATTTTTATAGCCAAGTTGCAAATCAGTGCCATGGTTCCAATATACTCAACAAAATAACATGTCCAACAACTAACTGTTCGATCTATAGTAGATAATATGTTTGAGGGAGACAAATTGACAAAATCCTGACTACAAAAGAAAAGCCCAAATCGTTGGTCACATCCTTCCCAGTACCACCAAATATCAAAGGCTTTACTCTTCATTGGAATCCTTCTTGGAGCTTGGAGATGGTGGAGCAGCCATAAGCTTGTCCACAGATATATCTTCAGGTGGAATTTCCAACTCTTGACCCGCTGTTTGTAGAGTAGCAATTGGAATGACAAGCATGATATCTTCTTCTGCATGTTCCAAAGGACGAGCTGACTTAGCTTTTTTCCTGGGCTTTGGTTTGTCAGTCACCAGAGGAGTCCTATATCCTGCAGCTTTGGCTGTCGTTTGTGTGCTCCTTCTAGCAGGTGTCTTCTCATCTGACTCCTGCCTTTTGCCAATAAATATTGAGCTACTACCCTCATTAGAGATTTTTTGTCTTTTCCTGTCTGCAGTCAAAGACTTGGACTTTCTTCGTGTGATCCTAATAGGCAGGTCTGAAGTGATCAAGACTTTCTTTCCTTTATTCTTTGGAATAGAAATTGGTGAAGCTATGAAAACTGGTGGTAGACTACTCTGCATCATATCAGGCTCATCAAAACTAAGCATCCTAGCAACTGCTGTGTGCTTGCCAACATATGAAACTGTGGTTTCTGATTGCTTCCATGAGACAGAGAAATTCTTACAACTTTCAAAAGCATGAGACCAATCCCTTTTTGCTAATAGTGGATTAAAAGGCGGAAAATTAGGTAGACTAGCAGGGATAGAATCCAGGCAGTGCTTAGGTAACATGGAATTTAAAAGATGATCAATTAGCAAACTTGGTGGAGGACAAGGTCCATAGGTCGCAGGTAACAACATGCTTTCCACTAGAACAATTCTGACCTGATTTATAATAAGGTTCTGATGGTGGACCATATTATCATTATGATGAGAACCACCTGAGTCATCAGTGTCTTCTGTCACAGCAGAATTATCATCTTGGTCCATGTTCTGATCTTCTTGTTTCTGTAAGCCATCTGCATTGTTAACCTGCTGCTAGAAAAAGTTGTTACCATTGTTATGGGCAATGTTTTGCTGTAGATCCTGTTGGTGATTCCAGCCAATTTCAGGAAAAGGTGGATTAGCAAAGTTATTATTGTTTCCAAAGTGCTGATTACCAGGCATGGGATGAGGATTCCCATTGAAAGGCATCTGATCTTCATCATGTGGCAAGTGATCAGCAAAATCAGCAGTAAGGATATAGCAGACTGCAGTCCATGACTCTCTCACTCCACCAACAGTAGCATAATTGCCAAAAACTATGTCTCTAGGTACTCTTGTTATGGAAGGGAACGAAGCATAAACTAAGGTCCTTTCAATTACATCCTGATCTTGGTGCCAGTGTAGACATTTACCAAAAGTAGCAATAGCATTATTTATATCATAGTCATTCGTATAATCCAGTGGAAAACCCAGGAACATCAACCAACCAGTAGTAAACCACATCTCTGCTCGATGATTCTCTCTATCATCATGAGACACAGAACGCACAAATATGCCATTTTGCAGCTGATAAGGAATATGATGCACAAGAGCAGCTCTAGATGCAGGACTACACAGGAGGAAAAACCCAATACCAAAGAGGCAAGGCTGAATATCATCTACCTCACGACGCAGCTGATGCACAATAAAATTCCTGACATGTTGTCTCCAGTAGGGTTCAAGGTGCGGTGGAGGGGGAGGCATGAGTTCAGCAGTCACAATGTGGTCATGGTGATGGCGCGACATCACAGACGGCGTGTAGAAGGTTCTCGGCAATCTTGTCGGGCCACCATCGATGATTTGGTGGCCTTCAGGAATCCATCTCGTTGGATCAAGCGGGAAGTTGGCCATTGTCGACGAAGTAGGCGGAGGCGGCGAGATTGAGGCAGGGTTCAGAGTTGTGGAGGAGGGGGTTTGCTCTGGCGATTCGACAAAATACTGATTGCCCTTGTTCAAATCCTGGTCGGTGCCGGTGTTATGAGACGTCTTCTCCAAATTGTTGGCTCCGGTTTCAAGACCAACTCTTTTTTCCTTAGGAATCCACTGCTTCCCACCTTGACTCTTTAGCTTCAAACATACTTTTCTGATATGGCCATAGTGAAAACAGGCTCGACATCGAATTTGATTGGAACATTGGCTAGTAACATGGCCCATACTTAAACATTTGCCACACTTAAAAACCTTGTATACCATGTCATCAATCATTTTTCAAATTTAGGATCTTCCTCACCTTGCACATTGGTACTTGTATCCTTCACATGAGAATTTTGAATTTCAGCAGAGAATCTACCAAATTGAATAGTTCGTGTGACAGCGGAGAAAGATGAAGGCATAATTACTCCAGCCTTCCTCCTGATCTGAGGACAATCATATCATGCTTCTAGATGATCAATTGCATGTTATTTTGTGATGGGGCATTCATATCCTTCACACGCAGCATAATTTTCAAAAGTGGCAAAAGACAGATTTCTTTTAAAAGAGGAATCCTTTCTAATGCAGGATTGTGCAGGCTGCTTTTTTAGAGCAAGCAAAGCACGATCAGTTCTCTTTTTGTTGGGGCTGACAATTGTCCATTCTTCATTACACTCCTTCTGCCATGCATTGAATTGTTTATTCCAAAGGGGACCTCCATTACTTCAAAGATGAAAGAAACATTTAAAATACTTGCATGAATAATATTGAAGACCATAAACCCAACAGATCTTGATGGGACTGAAAACCTGAAAACCCTGTCGGCAAGTTTGTAAACTGAAAGATCCTGAGCAATGCCTCCAATGCATGATTCCAGAGTCAAAGCAACAGTTACTTCATCAAGTTTAAATTTCGATCATCCAAAGGTAACCACCATCAGAAAATGATGTGCTTTATCCAACGGATGCACAGTTGATCTGAATTTTCTCTTAACATCATTTTTGAAAGCAATCCTAGATGAAAGATCCAGATTCAGAGAAGGGGCCGAAATTATAGGATCTACGATCGGGTCGATCTGATCAGTGTCAGGAGTGTGGCCACGAACCTCAGGAGAAAATATGCAGGATAGAAAAGTGACCTTAAACACTTTGAAATGCGGAATGGATCCGATCCTTGGTAGATCATTTAGAGAAATCACCTTACCAATAAGGCCGCCTCCTTTGGCTTTGATCAGAGCCAACCAATTGTATTTAGGCCAGAAATGGATCTCACCACCATAGCACTTCTGACGACCCCGATCCAGATCCTTGGCGGTGGTGTAAGTGACCTTCCACCGCCCAGCCGGATGAAGACAAGACATGCTGGGAAGAGTTGGGGAAAAAAGAGATCACCTTGTAGAGGGGAGAGCGCCAGCGAGATTGGGTGGAAGGGGAGGGTTGATTGTCGGCGATCGAAGGGAGATCACTAGCGATGAAGGTGGCTAGGGCTTAGGGTGGGGTGGGTGGGTGCGTCGCCATCATCAATTATTGTGGTATAAGTGTCAAGTTCACTTCTCAGGTCTAGATCTTTAAGGGTTTGATCTGTCGGTTAGTAGGTGGCCTGGTCTACCATCTAGAAACAGTTTTTAGTTAACAGTTAGAAAAGAATACAAGTTAGAGAAAAAGGAAGAAACCACAGCGCCGGCTGGCCGGGTGAGACAACCTAGCCGGGACCACGCCTCCAGCGGCCCATGGCGGCCCGCCCGGGAAGAAGCCACAACAACACAACCCACATCAGCCCCCACACATGCCTCACACCCCTTTTATGCTTCATTTTTTCTTCTTTTTCTACCGGGACCAGCCGTGTCGCTAGGGGCCGAGCTCTCCCGAGTTCGAGCTGAGGACGAACCGTTCGAGCAAAATCCTTGCTTCGGTTCTGACTCTCTTCCCCGGCACCTAACCGAGCATGCCTCCTATAAAAATATCTTCTCCTGTGTCAACCCCCCTCTACCCTAAGTGGCGCTAGGAGGCTACTGAATTCATGCCACCGGAGAGCTCCATCACCGCTGCCTCGGGTGGTTGCATCGCCGTCGACTCGGACCACCTAAAACTTCGACTTTTTGCCTTGGTGCTTGCCTCACTATTCCATACCGTTTCACCAATTTTCCCCTTCAGTGTCGTAGTAGATTGTCGGGTATTTCTCGCTGTTGCTCTTATCGTAGTTGGGGAAGAGGCTACCGCCGGGACCACGGGAGCGAGGAGGAGCGGGAAAATCGCCGCCACCAGGAGGACCTCCGTGTTCCGCCTCAACTCGCTAACCCTCCTACAGGAGACCACCGAAGCACTGCCAGCACCACCACCGCCAACGCCCGCTGCCCCGCCTCACTGCCGGCCAAGGTGAGTAAGCTTTCTATCCCAGCCATTTGATCTTGGATTACACGAATGAGATTAGACCAGGTCGGACCGGTACCGTTTAGTGAATGCACGTTGTGTGGCAGCTACGTGGCACTCGCGTGGACACCACATCAACGACACGTTAGCGCTGACCGCCCAATCAGCGCAGCATATTCCCAGGGAATATTCCCTCGAATTTCCAGAAATTAAATAAATAGGCACAAAATGCTTTTAACTTGAAAATTTTATAGGAAAAGATCTACATATCAGAAAAATGCAAATAATATGTATTTGGATTCAAAAAAATGAGTAGCATTTGGTTCTATAATAGAATTACGAGTTTACTACACAAATATTTTTAGAGATATTAAAAGGCTTATTGTAGTATTTTAATGCAATAAGAGATCAGTAAGTCTTTTTGACGTGAATCCCTTTGTCCCTGGTCCTAAATCAAAATACCTATCGAGTAGTATTTTTACCAAAAATTGATCACCCTGTTTACAACAGAGGTTAATTTTAATTGATAAAGCTAATTAAATAGATCTAATTAATGCAATAAATGGTTTTAGCGCATTAATTTTGTTCCGTGCATGTTATCTATAAGTATAATGATTAGAGAACCTAAATACTCTACTAAAACATTTATGAATATGTCATGCATGCTTTTTTGCATTTGTATTGCTCTCTTTGTATTGTTGTTCACCTCGTTGCACCAACTCGTGTAGATTGTGAGGAGTGTAATCCCTGCGACTATCAAGACTGTGTTTTTGACTCCTATAACCAAGGAAAGTGGTGATACATAAATTTCCTACTTATTTTCCTACACATCGTAGCTCTATTTTTGTACTTGCATGTGTAGAAATATTATTGCTATGCTATATCCTACCATTGTCGTAGTACTCCTTGTTAGGTGAGCCACTGTAAGTTACGTGTGGTTAGATGTGCTTACATGGATGAGGGTGGGATACACCATGGCAAAGTATGTTTTGAAAGTATGTGTTCTGTGAAAATTGAAAACAACATAATTAATGAACTCTCTAGGTGGAATTGGTATTGCTTGGTTTATGTTGAGTGGTTACCGGGCCCATGTCTATGGTTTACCCATGTATCCCACTTGTGAATGGCCACCCAGGTTTTAGAGAAATGATTAGTGTATTTGTTTGGTATCTTTCGTGTGCAACTATGTGCAAGTGAGTTATGGGTGGATGGTTGGACTTAGTAGGTCGTGGTGAACCGAACTCTTCATATCCAAAGATGCAGTAATCAGTAGTTGGAACGGTGCATGGATGGGTTTGGGGAACTACTTCCCGAATTGTCTCTCACTAGAAGAAAAGTTGTATTTTACAACGGACAATTTTTGTGGTTGAAGGCCCGTTTTTCGTGGCTAAAAAGTCTTATACGACGGATGCCCCTCATGGTAAAAGCCCTGTCACAAAAGAATATACCATGGATTTTTTTTCCTGTGGCGAATCGCACCCTTCAACCACGAAAACTTGTTCCATCGTAGATCCGTTTGCCAGCCGCTTTGACTGCTGACGTCATGCAAATTGCCATGTGGCAAACACCGTTAACACCTAGTTACCATCGTTAACAGCCACATAAACCGTGGTAGAAGCCAGGCCCAGCCAAGGCCTGCTAATAATTAAGTGGGCCGACCCATTAGGAGAACCCAATAAGATTATGGCACGTTACTGTTTTGTCCGGCACTGTTTGAAATGGGCCCAAAAGATGCGGCCCATGATTGTCAGGCCCGTTACTATTTTGGCATACAGAAGCCCACATTGTTTGAATACTGTGCAACCCGTTAACAACCCGTGTCAAGTAGGCCCGATACTGTTAAGGCCCACGGTCAACCCGTCACTATTCTCACAGCTCGTCCTGGGCCACCTACGAACGGCCCACTTTTGAGAAGGTCTGATATTGTTCTGTCGTTTTACTATTCTGGCCATCTACTATTCATATCCGTTACTGTTGTGGTCCTTTACTGTTCTGGCATGTTACTATGTTGGTTGCCGCTGTTCAGGCCTGTTACTGTTCAGGCCTATTACTTTTCTGGTTTGTTACTGTTCGGGCCCTTTACTGTGCTGGGTTGCCGTTGTTATGGCCTGCTGGTGTTTTGGCCTGGCCTGTTCCTGTTTTGGCCTCTTACTATTTTAGCCAATTACTATTTTGGCCTGTTACTATTTTGGTCTGTTACTATTTTGGTCTGCTACTGTTTTGGCCTATTACTGTTTTGCCCTGTGACTGTTTTGGCCTATTACTGTTCTATCCAGTTACCGTTACCGTTTCAGTGTTTCTGAAGCCCATGAAAATATCATAAAATGAGTATAATTGGGCAGCATCTTTTACTATTCATGGAAGGCGCAATATAAGAAGGGCAAATAACAAAACCCTATAAAGTTACCTGATCGACCTGGCTTGCGCAGTTATGGTACGTCCATGCGTGGACGGCGTCAACTAAATGCCTACATGGCCTATGCGAGTTATCTAGATATTACATCAGCTGCAACTTCTTAAAAATATTACATAATATAAACAAAAGGGAAAGAAAATTCAGCATTTCAGTTCCTAATCAAGTTGATAGAAGAGTCCTCAATTTGCTTTATCAATCCATCAACTACATCTCCCCTTGAGTGTGACGGCTACATTGGAAAACCACCTTGAGACATGATCTTGCAGTCCCCTCTTTGGCGGTGATAGTAATAATTGCAATCTAAAACTAAGTAATAACAAGTTAATATACCAAACAAGACAAACTACTCATAGCTAAGAATGAACCAGATAGGAATTATAACTTCATAATACGAATTTGTAGAGAAGGAATGCAAACCATAAATGAACTATATAGTAGAGGATAGTTATGTCATTGCCTAGGATTAACCAGAATCAGATACGAGATATAATGGCATGGCTTGTGAACCTATAGAACGGGACAAACAAGCATTAGACAAGTATGCCAACAATGAAATGAGCAATCAAACAAAGAGTTTCTTAGAATTTCAGTACAAACTAGCCAGGTCATTTCAACAAATATATATGGAAGCAGTGGTATCTCCTGGAATGCAAGAGACGTTGGGTGACTCGGAATTTGCGATGAGCTACACAATGACATGCCGTTACTGTCATAGCTAAGAAGGAACCACATAGAAATTATAACCGCAACATACCAGAACTTGTCGAGGAGGAATGGAAAACACGAATGAACTATATAGTAAAGAATAATTATGCCGTTGATTAGGATGAACCAGCACCAGATACAGAAAATATATAATGGCATCGCTGGTGGACCTGTAGGTTGTGCAAACTAACATGTTCAGTGTTGCCTATTTGCGATCTACGCAAAGAAAAGAAAATAGTTAGTGTTCCATCTTTCGAAGAACCAGATGGCAACAACAAAATTATAATCGAACTAGTACGAAGAGTTTGAACGGGTACTACATGATAGAAGAATGATGCCAGGGAGGAAATAATAACAGGAACTTAGCTCAAAAATAATAGAGTCAGTAACTATGGAGTAGGGAATCCACACTAATATTTTCCACTGACATTACATTTTGCAAGAACTACACAATAGCAGACAACTACTGGTGTAGGGAGCAGCTAAGATAAGAACATGTGCATGACAAAATAACATACATGTGCATGACTTGAAATTTGTAGAGAAGCGAATGCAAACCAACATGTCTAATGACCTTGTATGTACTAGCGGAAGAACAGGCGTGCCCAGTGACTTGTATGTACTAGCATGATTACAAAAATGCAGTTCACTGCGATAGGCTTGAACCTGCTATACCGCTGACAAAACAAAAATGGGTTGGAGATTTGGTTAACCTTGGTTGGAGAGGCGTCTAAGCATCATTGGTACCATGTGAGTGACGTCCATGTCACCGAGGGTGCTGCGGTTATGGTGGATGTTGGCGTCAGGGAAGCACATCTTGGGTGGTGCATGTCGCCTTCAATGCGGCGAAGGACAGCGTTGCTGAGGCAGATCCGGTGCAGTGAACGGTGACTGTCGTGCAACTGGTCTGGAGGGGTGGACATGGAACTCCTTGAACTAGATCACTTCCGGTGGACACCGATGAAGCGGATCCGGTATGGTTGGGTAGCTTTTGGCGGCGAGGAAGCAGAGCTTGGGTGGTCGATGATGCCATCGGGGTGGTGAACGACACCGCAACTCCGGTGCAGTGGCAGAGAGACTGGGTGAACTAGATCCGGCGGGTGAGCATCGGTGAAGCGGCTCCACAGCGGCGCACGAGAGCACAGATCAAGCCGGTGCGCACGGTGGTCGTGGAGGCGACAGAGGAGATTGGGATTTATGGGAGGGCCAGCGAGAAAAATTGCGCGAATCGGGACCATAGTATAGGTTAATAGCAATATAATTACGATCGTGCCCCCAAACTACTGACTTTAGCATGCCCGTCTATGGTCTGAACAATGGGTAAAACAGGAAATTTAAATAAAAAAGTTTTTGAAACAGAGGGGCACGAAATGCTTCAAGGTCGGTCTGAGATATTGCCGCTCGATTGAGATTTGAATTTGGCCCGCATCCAGCTAATAATAATAGAAAAATGGCACTATCCGGTGGGAGATTTTGGCTCAAAGGTTTTGAATCGGTGGGGCGGGAAATGCTTCAAAGTCGGTGGGTGATTTTGCCGCTCGATTCAGATTTTGAATTTGGTTAGCATCCACCTAGTAATAGAAAAAGGTAGTAGACCGTAACCTATCTGTCCAGGAATTCAAGGCAGAGAGTCACATCAACTGATCATCCATATCCATACTATTAAAAGGCACGTGCCACAATTTCCATACCACTATATAGTGCTTGACTCTTCTTTTCAAAAGAAAAAACGACTATGTTGCTTCACAATTTCCATATCACTATATAGTGTACGAATAACTTTGAACATCGGTAGTTGGATATAGATTGGCAAAACTCGACATTGTTGACCATTGGATTTCTTTCAATACATTTAATTATGTCATCTCTAGCATATAGAAGATACTATTATTGTTGGCCTCTAGCACCATGAATATACTATGCACATAAAGTACAGAGAAGATGGTTTTGAATGCCACAAGCCAAGTTTCCAGATATAGTGGACAATGTTTTATGTACGATTCCCAAGTGTTATGAGTTTTTAAAGCTTCTGAGCTAGCTCGGCCCACTCAAATGACTTTAAGTCTCTATTAACAAAATCATGTCATATTTGAACAAGAAGCTCTAGAAAGTGGTAGATTTCTATCGAAGTTCTACAAAAAGTTTTGGTGGTACGCATCAGGTAGTTAATATATCGGAAACAATCGAGAGTTTTGAAAAATTCAACTTCCTGCTAAGAATTTATATCTTGACAATTTTTAACCGTTTTTAAACAATCACATGTAATAAAGAAAAATAGAAAAACAAATATTTATGCATGGCATCCTATCACGTCATGTGTACAGCCTGCCAGGAAACTGATAACCATGGGATTTGACAACTTCTGGAAACCACCCCCGCGATATTTTCCCACCATGTATGAATATTATTAGGTTTCAACCCTGATGACCAAAAAAGGTCATGGCCATATCGACATCATAGTTAATGTACTGTTCCCACATTAATTTGAATATGGGTGCATTTTAGTGTACTAGGAAATGTTGCCCGTGGGAGTCTCAACATTGGGCCTGTTTGATTCGTGGGATAGGAAAAAAGGAATAGGCAAAACACAGTATTATTAGAATATCATGTCCAATTGAATCATACAAGATTTGGAGCCTAAAGGAATTTTCTTAAAGAAGTGTTTGATTCACAGGAAAGTAAAGGAATTATAACATGCGGCTGAGGTGGATTGTTCTTAAAATTTTATGAAAGACATGTACATGGCATCCTTTTGCATGTATCACATGCCATGCAAAATGATAAACTTGAGTTTTGAAAACTTTTCAAAAACCAGCTTCACAAAATTATCCGACAATGCGTATGAATAGGTTTTGAGTGAGACGACCAAGGTCAATGCCAGATCCTATGATCCACATCATAGTTTATGGTAATTTCCCCATATTATGCAGATTGGTGCATCTTGGCATTATTGTAAACAATATTTTTCCAAGGGGAGTTTCCAAGAAGTATTATGAAAAGAGATGATCTCAATTTTCCAAGTGACAGGATTTTTTTTGCGAAAACTAGAACGTTGTTTTCCGTAAAGCAAATAGTAATACTAGGAAAAGAAGGATCGAAATGGAGGGGGGGAAACGAAGATCTACTGTAGAAGAGATTATGGGGTTAGAGAAGGCAACCCGAGAGGGCTGCAACGAAGAGGTGTTGAACGTGGTTCGATGTTAGAGCAAAGTTATGAAAAAAAGAGATAGAAACAGAGCCGCCATAGTACCATAGCACACGTGCGTAGCACCACACTATGGACGAGGGAGATATCATCTAGAGGACGGGCGTGATGCAGCAAAGAAGAGAGTACTATACAATTTATTTTCCTTGCATAGAGGAGGAGTAGCACACTGTAAGGCTACAGGAGTGAGCACCACGCGGATTTCCTTTGTTAAGAAAGTACAAGTGGACCTCATAAAAATGAAAATTGCATCCAAGTCCATGCATTTAGCACAAGGACCCTAAAACTTAGCAATGAAGTGTGTTTTTTGAGGTTTGAGCATACTAGCATTCATCATGCTAAATACTATCAGTAGAATCTTTCTGGACGCTAAGAATGGAAAAGAAGATCCAATGGTTAGCAATGTTTGGATTTGCCAGTCTTGATCAAACATCCATTGTTTCGTACACTATGAAGTGGTATGGTATTGTGAGAGATAAGACAAGATAAAGATAAGAAAATAGCGAATGGTCGATCTCAATTTAGGTCTCGTAGGAGCGAGGTGCTTGAGAGTGAAGACGACTGGTGGAAGTACAGGTTACATCAGGGACTTCGTAAATTTTTTTTTTTGCATCCAAGTCCATGCATTTAGCACAAGGACACTAAAACTGAGCAATGAAGTGTGTGTTTTGAGGTTGTCGCATACTAGCGTTCATCGTGCTAAAGACTTTCAATAGTATCTTTCTAGATGCAAAGAATGGAAAATAAGATCCAATGGTTATTAGCAATGTTTGGATTTGCCAGTCTTGATCAAATGGTCAATGTTTCATACACTGTATAGTGATGGTATGGTATTGTAAGAGATAAGAGAAGATAAAGATAAGATAAGAAGTATTATGAATGGCCGGTCTAATGGTAGGTCTCGTAGGAGCGAGGTGCTTGAGAGTTAACACGGTCGGTGGAAGTACAAGTTACATCAAGGACCTCATAAAAATGATAATTGCATCCAAGTCCATGCATTTAGCACAAGGGCCCTAAAACTGAGAGCAATGAAGTGTGTGTTTTGAGGTTTGCGCATATACTAGCGTTCATCGTGCTAAAAACTATTAGTAGAATCTTTCTAGATGCTAAGAATGGAAAAGAAGATCCAACAGTTGGCAATGTTTGGATTTGCTAGTCTTGATCCAACGGTCAATGTTCAAAGTTAATCCATACACTATGAAGTGGTTTATTGTATTGTATTGTATTGTAAGAGATAAAACATGATAAAGAGAAGATAAGAAGTACTGTGAATGGCCTATCAAATGGTAGGTCTCGTAGAAGAGAGGTTCTTGACAGTTAACACGGTCGGTGGAAGTACAAGTTACACCAAGGACCTTATAAAAATAAAAATTGCATCCAAGTCCATGCATTTATTAGCACAAGGACCTTGAAAACTGAGCAATGGAGTTTGTGTTTTGAGGTTTGCACATACTAGCATTTATTGTGCTAAAGTAGAATCTTTCTAGATTCAAAGAATGGAAAAGAAGATCCAGCGGTTGGGAATGCTTGGATTTGCTAGTCTTGATCCACCAATCAATGTTCAAAGTTAATCTGTACACTATGAAGTGATTTATTGTATTGTAAGAGATAAGACACGATAAAGAGAAGATAAGAAGTACTGCGAATAGCCTATCAAATGGTAGGTCTCATAGGAGAGAGGTGCTTGAGAGTTAACACAGTTGGTGGAAGTACAAGTTACATCAAGGACCTCATAAAAATGAAAATTGCATCCAAGTCCATGCATTTATTAGCACAAGGACCTTAAAAATTGAGCAACAAAGTTTGTGTTTTGAGGTTTGCGCATACTAGTGTTCATCGTGCAAAAGTAGAATCTTTCTAGATGCTAAGAATGGAAAATAATATCCATCAGTTGCTAATGTTTAGATTTGCTAGTCTTGATCCAACGGTCAATGTTCAAAGTTAATCAGTACACTCTATAGTGGTTTATTGTATTTGTAAGAGATAATACACGATAAAGAGAAGATAAGAAGTACTGCGAATGGCCTATCAGATGGTAGGTCTCGTAAGAGAGAGGTGCTTGAGAGTTAACATGGTTGGTGGAAGTACAAGTTACATCAATGACCTTAGAAAAAAAGGACCTCATAAAAATGAAAATTGCATCCAAGTCCATGCATTTATTAACACAAGGACCCTGAAAACTGACCAATGGAGTTTCTGCTTTGAGGTTTGCGCATACTAGCGTTCATTGTGCTAAAGTAGAATCTTTCTAGATTCAAAGAATGAAAAAGAAGATCTAGCGGCTGGCAATGTTTGGATTTGCTAGTCTTGATCCAACAGTCAATGTTCAAATTTAATCTGTACACTATGCAGTGGTTTATTGTATTGTAAGAGATAAGACATGATAAAGAGAAGATAAGAAGTATTGTGAATAGCCTATCAAATGGTAGGTCTCATAGGAGAGAGGTGCTTTAGAGTTAACACAGTCGGTGAAAGTACAAGTTACATGAAGGACCTCATAAAAATGAAAATTGCATCCAAGTCCATGCATTTATTAGCACAAGGACCTTAAAAACTGAGAAACGGAGTTTGTGTTTTCAGGTTTGCGCATACTAGTGTTCATCATGCTAAAGTAGAATCTTTCTAGATGCTAAGAATGGAAAAGAATATCCAGCGGTTGGCAATGTTTAGATTAGCTAGTCTTGATCCAACGGTCAATGTTCAAAGTTAATCCGTACACTCTGTAGTGGTTTATTGTATTTGTAAGAGATAAGTCACGATAAAGAGAAGATAAGAAGTACTGTGAATGGCCTATCAAATAGTAGGTCTCATAAGAGAGAGGTGCTTGAGAGTTAACATGGTCGGTGGAAGTACAAGTTACATCAATAACCTCATAAAAAGAGGACCTCATAAAAATGAAAATTGCATCCAAGTCCATGCTTTTATTAGCACAAGGACCCTGAAAACTGAGCAATGGAGTTTGTGCTTTGAGGTTTGCGCATACTAGCGTTCATCGTGCTAAAGTAGAATCTTTCTAGATGCTAAGAATGGAAAAGAAGATCCAGCGGTTGGCAATGTTTGGATTTGCTAGTCTTGATCCAATGGTCAATGTTCAAAGTTAATCCGTACACTATGAAGTGGTTTGTTGTATTGTATTGTATTGGATTGTATTGTATTGTATTGTATTGTATTGTATTGTATTGTATTGTATTGTATTGTATTGTATTGTATTGTATTGTATTGTATTGTATTGTATTGTATTGTATTGTATTGTAAGAGATAAGACACGATAAAGAGAAGATAAGAAATACTGCGAATGGCCTATAAAATGGTAGGTGTCATAGGAGAGAGGTGCTTTAGAGTTAACACAGTCGATGGAAGTACAAGTTACATCAAGGACCTCATAAGAATGAAAATTGCATCCAAGTCCATGCATTTATTAGCACAAGGACCCTGAAAACTGAGCAATGGAGTTTGTGTTTTGAGGTTTGCGCATACTAGTGTTCATCGTGCTAAAGTAGAATATTTCTAGATGCTAAGAATGGAAAAGAGATCTAGCGGTTGGCAATTTTTGGATTTGCTAGTCTTGATCCAGCGGTCAATGTTCAAAGTTAATCTCTACACTATGCAGTGGTTTATTGTATTTGTAAGAGATAGGACACGATAAAGAGAAGATAAGAAGTTCTGCGAATGGCTTATCAAATGGTAGGTCCCGTCGGAGAGAGGTAATTGAGAGTTAACACGGTCGGTGGAAGTACAAGTTACATCAAGGACCTCATAAAAATGAAAATTGCATCCAAGTCCATACATTTATTTGCATAAGGACCCTGAAAACTGAGCAATGGAGTTTGTGTTTTGAGGTTTGTGCATACTAGCGTTCATCGTTCTAAAGTAGAATCGTTCTAGATGCTAAGAATGGAAAATAAGATCCAGTGGTTGGAAATGTTTGGATTTTCTAGTCTTGATCCAACATACAATGTTCAAACTTAATCCGTACACTATGCAGTGGTTTATTGTATTGTATTGTATTGTATTGTATTGTATTGTATTGTATTCTAAGAGATAAAAAATGATAATGAGAAGATAAGAAGTACTGCGAATGGCCTACCAAATGGCAGGTCTCGTAGGAGAGAAGTGCTTGAGAGTTAACATGGTCGGTGGAAGTACAAGTTACATCAAGGACTTCATAAAATGAAAATTACATCCAAGTCCATGTGTTTATTAGCACAAGGACCCAGAAAACCGAGCAATGGATTTTGTGTTTTGAGGTTTGCGCATACTAGTGTTCATCGTGCTAAAGTAGAATATTTCTAGATGCTAAGAATGGAGAAAAAGATCCAGCGGTTGGAAATGTTTGGATTTTCTAGTCTTGATCCAACGGTCAATGTTCAAAGTTAATCCGCACACTATGCAGTGGTATATTGTATTGTATTGTATTGTACTGTATTGTATTGTAAGACATAAGACATGATAAAGAGAAGATAAGAAGTACTACTCTTGGCCTACCAAATGGCAGGTCTCGTAGGACAGAGGTGCTTGAGAGTTAACTCGGTCGGCGGAAGTACAAGTTACATCAAGGACTTCATAAAAATGAAAATTGCATCCAAGTCCATGCATTTATTAGCACAAGGACCCTGAAAACTGAGCAATGGAGTCTGTGTTTTGAGGTTTGCGCATACTAGCATTCATCGTGCTAAAGTAGAACCTTTCTAGATGCTAAGAATGGAAAAGAAGATCCAACGGTTGGCAATGTTTGGATTTGCTAGTCTTGATCCAACTACCAATGTTCAAAGTTAATCCGTACACTATGCAGTGGTTTATTGTATTGTATGAGATAAGACACAATAAAGAGAAAATAAGAAGTATGGCGAATGGCCTATCAAATGGTAGGTCTCGTAGGAGAGAGGTGCTTGAGAGTTAACACGGTCGATTGAAGTACAAGTTACATCTAGGACCTCATAAAAATGAAAATTGCGTCCAAGTCCATGCATTTATTAGCACAAGGACCCTGAAAACTGAGCAATGGAGTTTGCGTTTTGAGGTTTGCGCATACTAGCATTCATCATGCTAAAGTAGAATCTTTCTAGATGCTAAGAATGGAAAGAAGATCCAGCGGTTGGCAATGTTTGGATTTGCTAGTCTTGATCCACCGGTCAATGTTCAAAGTTATTTTGTACACTATGAAGTGGTTTATTATATTGTAAGATATAATACACGATAAAGAGAAGATAAGAAGTACTACGAATGGCCTACCAAGTGGTACTTCTTGTAGGAGAGAGGTGCTTCAGGGTTAACATGGTCGGTGGAAGTACAAGTTACATCAAGGAACTCATAAAAATGAAAACAGCATCCAAGTCCATGTATTTATTAGCACAAGGTCCCTTAAAAACTGAGCAATGGAGTTTTTGTTTTGAGGTTTGCGCATCAAGCGTTCATCCTGCTAAAGTAGAATCTTTCCAGGTGCTAAGAATTCAAAAGAAGATCCAGCGGTTGGCAATGTTTGGATTTGCTAGTCTTGATCCAACGGTCAATGTTCAAAGTTAATCCATACACTATGCAGTGGTTTATTGTATTGTATTGTATTGTAAGAGATAAGACATGCTAAAGATAAGATAAGAAGTACAGTACTGTGAATGGCCGATCTTTTGAATAACATTCCCTCCTGATGTTTGGGAAGCAAGTGAAAATTTTGAAAACTGGAAAACTTTGAATTTTTGTGCCTCCAAGGACCAAAGTGGTTTCCTTACTATGTACTCCTCGTCCCTACTCCACACCAACACGCGGCTTCGTAACACGCCAGAGACATAAAGCCGCCGTACAAAGGCACACATGCGCACTGCCATGCTGTGGACGAGGGGAGAGAGATTAGCCGGACCAGTGCGCGAGGGGAAAGGGGAGGAGAGATGGAGCATAGCGAAGGAGAGAGAAAACACACGATTTGTTTTGCGTCCATCGGTCCTAAAATTTACTATTAGTAGAGTGTAGTACACTGTAAGCCCGTATGAGTACCTCGTGTCAGAAACCCATCATAACTTTTCTCTGACATGGAACCGCCTTCAACTTCTCTTTGTTGCTACCCTCTTCCCCTGCCAACGTTTATTCTCTCAACATGTACATCACATGGATAGAGGTCACCATATGTCTAAGCAAAGAAATATACTACTCCCGCATTGTGTAAAAAAGCACACCTTAATAAGTCCTACTATGTGGCATCCGCTAAGGTTCACCTTATAGATAATGGAAAAAATAAAGTTATTTTTAAGCCTAAGGTGCACCTCAAGCTTGTGGGTTGCCCATAGAGAATAGAAATATCATTTCCCCTCTCTCCCTATTTCATGTGATCATTTTCGAAAGAGGTTCAAAATTTTCAAGATGCAAAATCTTTTTTGAGGAAGATGCAAAATCTTAGCTAGAGGTCGAACCAGTCGTCAAAGCTCTTTGTGGTTTCTGATGGGTAGATTAGTTGACTGCTCGATGGGTACCTTCAAAAGATTTTTCATAAAACATTCGAAGAAACCTAGAATTTATTAATTGTAGTTCAAATTCGACCTTATTTCGATACATCGACATGAAGTCATTCAAGTGGGCGAAGTTAGCTAGGAAGCTTGAAAACTCATAAAACATCGGAATCGCAAGTACAACATGCTGTTGATCCACTGTATATGTGTGAAAACTTGGCTTGTGGCATTCAGATCGAATATTCTCCGCACTTCCTTTACAAACAAGAATGATCTCGTCATCAATTGAGAATGTTCTTTCCCGGTAGTTGGACACTCACACCGATGACACTTCTTTACAAGAAGAGATGCACCCATCTACCTTCAAAAAGACAATTAATTTTAGAGCAATCTAGCACACTTACTTGTAGCTCAAGTTTGACGTAATTTTGTTAAACTATCAAGATGCAAAATATTAGCAAGAAGTTGAACCTATTGTGGACAAGGAAGAGATAAGCCGGACTATGCACCCGCGGCTGCAGAGAAGAAATCAATGGAGGATGGATGGTGAGATCCAGCGATGGAGAGAGAAAACACAACTTGTTTTGCGTGTGATGGGTCTGTAATGGTGCCAGGAAAATGCTGGAGCGATGATGATGTAGAGCTCGTTGGGAACCCCAAGAGGAAGGTATGATGAGCACAACAGGAAGTTTCCCTCAGTATGAAACCAAGGTTTAATCGAACCAGTAGGAGCAAGGAAACACCCCAAAGGTGTTACTAGCTGAGCTTTGGCAGGGCGCACTACCAGTGCTAGTAGCAACGTGGAGACCTGCACAACACAACCACATAACTTTTTCCCCAACTTGCGATGAAGTTGTCAATCTCACCGTGTTTTGCGGAAAAAAAGGATTAAACGTATCGAATGGAAGGAAGTAATAGTTTGCAGAAAGTAAACACAAAGCAGTAAAAGATTGTAGATTGTATGTAAAAGACAAGGACCGGGATCCATAGTTCACTAGAGGTGGCTCTCCTTAAGATAAATAACATGCTGGGTGAACAAATTACAGCGGGGCAATTGACAAACATCGAGAAACCAATACATGCATATACTAATCATCTTGACTCCTTTGCGATTTGATTGGGCATTACAACATTATACATAGACCGCCATCCAACTGCATCTATGACTAATAATCCACCTTCAGGTTATCATCCGAACCCCCTCCAGTATTAAGTTGCAAGCAACAGATTATTGCTTTACAAACTGCGTGTAAAGTAAACAATACGATTGTTCTATGAACAAATGATTGTTGTTTTCTCCCTAGTAGCAACATCACATCTAGTACCTTAGAGATTTATGTCACTTCTCCAGATTACCAGAGGCATGAACCCACTACCGAGCATAAATACTAACTCTTGGAGTTGCTAGCATCTACTTGGCCAAGATAGCTACTAACAATGGAAAGCATGCAAGATCACAAATAACAAAGACATGATAGAATCAATAATCAATCTGAAATAGCATCTCAATATCCATCGAATCCCCCCAACAAAAAATGCAGAATTACAAATAGATGATCTTGATCATGAATGGAGCTCACAAGATCTAAACATGAAAGAACAAAGGAGGAGAACCAGCCATCTAGCTACTACATGGATCCGTAGTCCAAGGATGAACTACTCACGCATCGCATCGGAGGCTTGCATGGTGATGAAGAAGGCCTCCAGGGTGAATTCCCCTCTCTGGCAGGGAGCCAGGAAGAGCTTCAGATCCCTCCCGATCTAGGGATGGAGATGACAATGGCTACCGACTGTTTCCTGGATTTTTGATCAGGTACTTAGGGTTTTCGTCCCGAGGGCATCTTATAGGCGGAAGGGGAGACTGACGGGGTGCCAGGGGCCACCACACCACCCCCTGGCGCGGGCCCAGCCTGGCCGCGCGGCCAGGTGGTGTGGCCGGCTTCTGGCCCTTCTCGGTCTCGTATTCTGGCACTTGATCACTTCTGGAAAAATAGGCACTTTGGCTTTTGTTCCGTCCAATTCTGAGAATATTCATTTTCTGACTTTCCTAGAACCAAAAACAGCAAAAAACATGTAGCTGGCACTTTGGCTCTTGTTAATAGGTTAGTCCAAGAAATCATATGAAAAGTACTCCAAAGTTGGAACAAAACACAAGAAAGTGGATAAAACCAAGCATGGAACATCAAAAATTATAGATACATTTGCAATGTATCAGCGTGCATATACTAGTAGTAGGTCCATACATTTACTACCAGTGGAGTGTACCATGTACCTCGTGCCAGCAGCCCATCATAGCTTTTTTCTGACATCGCACCGCCTTCAAGTTCTATTTTGCGTTACTCTCACGTTGCCTCTGTTTTTGGAAACTCCCCCGCTGCCTCCCTCTTGTTCTATTACTTGTGTAGCTCAGGTTTGACCAAATTTCGTTAAATTGTCTAGATCCAAAATCTTATCAAGAAGTTAAACCCGTTGTCCAAATTCTTGCTAGTTTCCGATATACTCCTAATTGACTCCCGATGGGTACCACCAAAAGCTTTTTCATAAAACTTTCATAGAAACCTACGATTTACTTGTAGTTCAAATTTGAAAGATTCGGCAGTACATAATAAGATAGGAAAATATCACAAATTCATATTCAGCAGCACTAGACAGATTTAGTAGCATTTCAAAGGGACCGATTCAGAAATATAGACACTAAATTTCGAAAGCAGTACAGAGAGAATCAGTTCATGTTTCAGCTCTCAAAAACTTGGCATGGGATGAGTTTGCCCTTTTTCTTCGAACACACTCTATCATTGGAGCAAGCAAAACTGACGATTAAGTCTGCATTTGTGTGTATACCTCGTTCTTATATCAATGCATGTGTGACCAACATATATGCAACCCAAGAAGCCCATGCCTCATCTAGATTGAGAAAG
Organism: Avena eriantha; assembly: GCA_910589775.1. Taxonomy (NCBI): domain Eukaryota; kingdom Viridiplantae; phylum Streptophyta; class Magnoliopsida; order Poales; family Poaceae; genus Avena; species Avena eriantha. Next base: position 198,190,240 of record OU342740.1, on the reverse strand, counting down.
CCATGTTTCAAAAGAAAAGCAAAACAATCTACTGCCATTGATCAAAACAAGTACCAGTACAATAGTATTAGTTCTACAAAATACTTTAATAATAGCAACATCAACACATTTGAGAGATTCAGTAGCTTTTGAAAGATTCAGAAGTACAGACCATATTCAGCACTCGATCTGAACAATTCCCAGTACATAGGAATTATTATAAAATATATTAGAAATTGCAGAACTCCATACAAAATACTCGGTAGAAGTATAAACTACTCGTAGTAGTACCTTAAGCTAGCTAGGAAGGACTGTATTGTATTTTTGTTCTGTGTACATTTTTGTTCGTACTTTGCAACTAACACCTCTGTACTTACGCGTTTACGGCATTGTACTTTTAGAAGTTCATATTTGTACTTTTCATCGTTTGTGAGTACACTTGTACTGATGATTACCTCGGCTCTTCCGTCTATGTGTGATGTGTCTATATTTGCACTTGCACATACTTCGACCGTAAGTTCATGTGTACTTTTTAACAATTTTGTTTGTACTTATGATAGTGAGTAATTTGTCACTTTCGTGAAATTGAAGTCTTAGTACATATGTCCCTCTTATATTTTACATTTTTACCTACTTGTACTTTGATCTTGAGTACCCTTGTATTCTGGTTTATTTTTGTTCTACGTATATTTTTGTTCTTACTTTGCAACTGACGTGTCTATATTTACTTTCTAAAGTTCACATTTGTATTTTAGTTCATTTGTGAGTACACTTGTACTTATGAGTACCTCGGCTCTTTCTTCTATGTGTTTACACATACTTCGGTCATAAGTTCATGTATACTTTCTAACTACTTCGTTTGTACTTATGACAGTGAGTAATTAGGCTCTTCCTGAAATCGAAGACTTAGTAGATATGTCCCTCTTATATTTTATATTTGTACTTACTTGTATGTTTATCTTGAGTACCCTTGTACTTTGGTGTATTTTGTTTCTCCATACGTTTTTGTTTGTACTTTGCATCTGACGCGTCTGTATTTATGCGTTTATGGCACTCTATACTTTTTGAAGTTCACATTTGTACTTTAGTTCGTTTGTGAGCACACTTGTACTTATTAGTACCTCGACTCTTCCGTCTATGTGTGATGTGATTGCATTTGTGCTTGCGCATACTTTAGCCATAATTACATGTCTACTTTTTAACTACTTTGTTGTTATTTATGACAGTGAGTAATTCGGCTCTTCCATGAAATCAAACTCTTACTACATATGTCCCTCTTATATTTTACATTTGTACTTACTTCAACTTTGATCTTTAATACCCTTGTATTCTGGTGTATTTTCTTTGCATACATTTTTCTTCATACATTGCAACTAATGTGTCTGTAATTACGTGTTTACGACACTCTGTATTTACAAGTTTACGGCAATCTGTACTAATTGAGTCACATATTTGTACTTTTCATCATTTGTGAGTACACTTGTACTTATGAGTATTTCGGATCTTCCGTCTATGTGGGTATATTTTTACTTTTTAACTAGTTTGTTTGTACTTACCACCATGAGGAAGAGTCCAGAAAAAGAAAGGAGACTCCAACTTAAGAAATAAGTGCAGAAAACAACAAAAATGAAATGCGGCTATAGTTCACGTGTTCAAACATTTTACCTGTTGTACTACGATTATGTGATGTGGATAACTTTCCCATTAGCAAGTTATGTACTTCACTTAATTGTATTTTGTAGTTAACAAAATCAATTCTTCACACATACAAATAAGTTTTTTAGTTGGACATGCCACCATTTAGAGTATGCAAGTAAAAATGTTTTTGCATCTAGATATCTTAAACATTTACTTGGTAAACAAAGCATATCATATACATGAACGAGAGTCTTGATATGTCTGACATACATTTTACATAGTAAACATGGCAGGTAGATAACTCATAGTTACTACTAATAATCAAAAGTCCACATCCATACTTTGGACTATAGCATCGACTCGCAGATGTTGGAAACCATCCTATGTTGTTATTTATGAAAATATTTTCTTGATTCTTCAGTTTCTTATATCATATCAATATGAAACTTTATATCAGTTTCCCTCTGCTTCACATCTGTAGCATCATCCTCAGGGCCGAGGTCTGCCAATGAATTAATACAAGATTGAGTAATATAGTTATTTTCATGTTCATCCTTGAACTCCTCTACGTACTTGTTGTCGTTACCGTCTACTTCCCCCAGGTTATCTTCGTTTGGCACCATGGGTTCATTTTCATCGCCGTCATCATCGATGTCAATGATCTCTTCATTGTCACTTGGCAACATTCATTCATCTTCCTCGCTATCCTCGACGATATCATTGTATGTTTCTTCTAGGTTATCATCTTCGTTTGGCACATAGGTTTCATCATCTTCATTAACATCCTCTTCATTGTTGCTTGGAATCATCGGTTCATCTTGCTCGCAATTAAACAGTATATCGTCCCCTAGTTCTCCCAAGGTATCATCATCCATATCTTGATTAATGATATATTTTTATCCCATATACAGTGAATCGTCTTTGTTTCCTGGGTTGATCATAGGTTAATATGTTAGAAATATATAGTAGAATCCATATAATCATTGTCATCTGTCATTATTTCATATTAGAGGTAGATCCTTCAACAAATGTAAATATTATCACCTCATCCTATTTCGAAGAGGTTTCTTCTTTGCTGGGAATTAATTGTGCCAATTATACTTCACCATTCCTCACTGCTCTGGCTCATCATGATTATGTATATTTTTCATTCCATAAACATAAACATTGTCCTCCGCTTTGAACACATTATCATCATTTCTTTCTTCCCCCATGTTATGAGATATGCATCGTAAACTTATTAATTTCTTTATAATATCAACTGACTAGTTCGTATCCATTTATATACTGGTATTTTAGGAGAATTTCATGTAGTACATTTCTATTATCAGTGTTTTATAAGAATTAAAAGCATCCCATAAGAATAAGCTATTATATCAACAATATAAAATATTAGAAAGAAACCATTTTGGTAACATAGTGTAACATTAATATATTTTGTGTTTTTGATGCACAAAGCAATTATCATTGAAACAATTAGCTAAAAAGCATATATTACTACTGGAGGAGAGCTACTGAATGTTTATTACCCATGTCTCGTGCATTAGACCTGAATCCTCTTCTTGTGGTAGATCTTCTTCTTGATTCTCTTTTTCCTCGACACTTGTACCATTCTCCTCTTCCAACTCAGGATTGTTCTCTTCTTCCCCATGATAGATGGGATTTTCTACTAGCACGCGGCCATGGATTATCCTACAAGAAGATGAGAGAAGTAGAATTGTAGAAGAAACATGTGAACCTTCTGAATCAGGATAATCCACATGCTGAGACACAGTAGCGATTGTTTGGAGAGCTTGCACTATCAAAGGTAGCGCAGCCGTATCAATTTGCTGTGGTGGTTGCACAAGGCAGTCGGTGAATCATCTTGGCGATTGTGGAAGATGACGAGTTCTAGGGTTTTGGAATAGAGTTGGATGCGGGATGGAGGATAACGGGCAGATAAGTAGATGTGTTTGATGTGTGGCACAACCATTCTGAAGTGAGTAGAATGTTATAAAAGAGTATAGAAGATATGGGCCAAAAACGTCCAAGATACACTAGCGGGAAGCACACTTTTTCCTGTATACTTTTTTGGTATATTTTCTATTTCTATGATTACGAGTCTCATTTATTTGGTTTATTTCACTATAGTTAAGCATGTACCTTTTTTGCAGATACATTTGTACTTTATATAATATAATTCTCTCGTCATGATATCCATTATTTCTCAATGTTTATGTTTGTGCTTGTTAATCACTTATTTCTGTACTTGAGGAATAGTCTCGTTGTACTTTTTTCCAACCTACTTGTTGTATGTTTGTGGGTCCACCAGTCATATTATTTTGTACAAACGTCTTCTCGCTTACTTCCTAGTTCTGAAATAATAAAATTTGAAAATCTCAAAGGGAAAACCAGTCATACCATTGCCAGAGTAACATCCCACGACCCGTATTTCCTAATGCCGACAAGGACCCTTCTGCTTCACACAAAAGATCCATGTTCCCTTCTGTTATACAGCCCAAGCTACTTCGCAACGTATTAGGGTTCGCTAATCGCTAGCTCTGTTTGGGTTCCATAGTCGCCGACCAAGTCACCGACAACAATTCTTGTGTCTCGGAAAGTACCATTGGTCAACTCAGCCGCGCTACCATCTTCAGCACATTCATTGTTGAAGAATTTCGAGTATTCTTACTCAAGACCCCTTCCATCAATTTGAGGTATATTTATCCAACCCGTATTTCGAATAAAGTAAATACTTCATTCTGGTTAATTTAAAATTACGAAAAATCTTTGTGATGCATAAATTCAGAATTCTTTTTTCTATATTGTGTAGATTGCTACATTCTTGTTTTTGTGTACATAGGAAATTTTCAATAAACTATAATACTGAGCCTACAAAAAGGTAATGAACTGATTCGGAATCGGTGTTTGCTTCATTCAGATAGTCTACATAAATCAGAAGAATTCAAAAATATGAAGCGTTAAGGAAAGTCTTCACACAAAGTCAGTGTTGATCCAAAGTCTGGAGATACTTCAGTAATTGCACCAACTGGCAAAAACGAAAGGAATAGTAAAGAGAACGAACAAAAAGGCGAAGACATCTTCCTCATCTGCAATTGTTGAATTTGCTGAAAACAGTCAAATAGTGCAGCCCTACTGATGAGCATATTCAGGAATAGGTTGATGCTGAAAAAAAACTAGAAAATTCTTCCAAGATTATTTTGCATTCTTCCTAGATAGACAAGGAGAAGAGCAAAAATACAAGCAGATTTTGTTAACTGTTAGCTTTCTGTTGCATCAATTGTTAATGCTGGCAATTTGATAAAAAAGATCCTTCATCTTATATAGAGTGTTAGAGATGCAGGTTTGGGTAATATCCTAAAATCAAAGGTAAAAGGATGTGTCAACCGAAAATGCATGATTTTTCTCATGAATAATAATGACACAACTGATATGAAGCTAAGGTTTGGCAAGGAAAAAGAGATAGAGAGAAATCGTTATGTTGTTCACCACTTCTATGGCATACATAATGGACAGTCTTTAGCTCCAAGACCTGCTAGTAAAGACAACAAATATTTGCAAGCACTTACTATTGAACTATGTCTTAAACTAGGAGCTGAGGTCTCTGCTCTTGGACTCCTTGTTTTTGGAAGCTATTGCAGAGAAACCACAATATTGACAAAAATATAGCACTCAAGGTGATGTTAATTTCATAGAGAAAAGTTGTGCTGCTAAAAAAGATAATGAAAATTCAATAGTGGCTAAAAACAAGGTAGTATGGCATATCTAAGAAGGTGTATTATCTGTTTATTAAACTGTGTACTAAGTTAAGATGCAAGCAGAAAATTCTTTTACTTGTACTACATTGTTCTTTTTACCTTTTATCTTTTTCCTATTATTTATTGGCTTCTATACATTTAATTTCTCTATATTTGTATTTCATGGGTATTAGGCAAGAAGTATGACTTGTTATTCTTCATTTATGTTGTCTTTGTACTTACTTTGTATTCGAGGTTATACTTTTCCTAAATATTTACTTTGTATTTCATTTATTTAGTGTACTTACTTATTTCATGTTCAAGCTTGTACTTTTTATTGATCAACTGTATCTATTATGTAGAACTATTTTTAAGATACATGTGCATTGACGTGTTTAACTACCGTACTTCCTCACTTGTTATAGTGAGTTGTTTGTTTATTTTTGCAATGACTTTTAGTTTACATGTGCTTATGATCCTTCGAATAAGTAATTTTTTATATGCATTCTTATTATTTGTTGTATGCATGTTATTCAAAAGTCCTGTATTTCTGAATGTAGTACATTGACTAAATGTTTTGTTCTGATTTTTTACTTATTAAAATTCCAATTTTCAACTGATTTCAATTTTTATTATTAATCGTATTTGTTAGGCAACTTGTGAAGACGGTGCAGAAGACCATTAATTGGAAGATGCTCCATGTGCTCAATTGCTTCCCTCTATTGTGGAACAGCAAAATATTATTGTTAATACCGAAATTGAAGAAAAATCCTACAAGAAAGAAATGAAGGTTGGAAATAACAGTCACATTTCTTTTGCCTGGCAAGAGTCAAAAATCAATTCTTATGAAGGTACTACACATATTGACGAGGGTTTAACTCACCAATGCCCATTGTTATGGACTTGGGTTTTGGAGAAGGAGGGAGGCTGGAGACATCTATCGGCTAGCAAACAAGCACACAGGGGAATCGAAGATTTACCCAGGTTCAGGCCTCGTAGAGGTCCCTACTCCTACTTGTCTGCTCGTGGAATTATCAAAGGAATCGAAGATTACAATGGTGCGCAGATGCAATCTGGCGAGGGTTGTGGAAACTAGGGTTGCATGTGTCCTCCTTGCCGCCCCCTCCTAGCCTTTATATAGATAGGCTAGGTCTCGGGTAGCAGGTCGAGTCGGTTACATGTTAGGGTTTTTCCCTTTTAACTTTCTATCTTTAGCTTCTTCTTGTTCTTCAAGCAATCGAGAGTCCGTAGGCTATTCGAGTTCTTTATTTGGGCATAGGCGACACCGTGGACTTCTACGTATTCAGGCCATATATACCAAGCTCGAGTACCTGTAGGGTATATCCATGTCAGTAGCCCCCGAGTGTCCAGTGGAATCGCAGATTCAACTGGAGACTTTATGAAGCCTTTCGAGTGCATGACTGAGTATGTTTTTCGACTGCTCTGTTTACATCATAGGGATTGTTGATGTGCGTGCCTGATTTAACCGATGTATCGGTATCAGTTAACTACCTTAGGGTAAAACAACACCATCTACTCAAATTCAACTCCCCGGACTCGAATCCGGAAAAGTGCTGGTGTAATTCGACTCAAGCCGCGGAGGTCTTACAGGAGTCGAATTCAAGTGTAATGGGTGTGAGCACTCGACGCGTCCGTCAAGGCATGTTCATCGTACCTGTAGGAACGGATATATTTCAGGTAGTGCGCATTTAATGCATTGCCAGGCCTTATTCAGGTCTTATCTTCACGCTGTAAGCGCGGCATCTGAATTTTATCATCGCGGAGACGATTCGGGTGACCCAGGAGATGCAGTCTCTTTGTAGGGAAAAAATATGACGTGGTGTCGCCATAAACTTCGAGTGTGGATGTTATCAACACATAGTACTTTGTACAAATAATCATAGGGTGTGCGACCAACGCTCCCTATGGGAGTAGCCCCCGAGTGCCTGGTTGAGTCGAAGAATCAGGCAGGGACTAAAGAACTTTTGCGACTGCTGTCGTCTTTTGTTTGCTTGTTTCAGTCGAATTTTCTTCCGGCACTCCCTACGGGAGTAACCCATGTCCATAGTCGAACCGTGTTTCGAGTGGTTGGGTTTGCTTTGATTACCCATGAACCTGCAATAAAAAAAATTGTAGTGTGCGCGACCAGCGCTCCCTATGGGCGTAGCCCCCGAGTGCTTGGTGGAGTCGAAGACTCGAGCGAGGACTAAAGTAGTCGAATTCTTCTGCTGTGTAGTTGTGATGACATCAGTGCTGACGATTTCATGACCTCAGTTGCCCGCTTGAGGGAGTTTGACGGGACGTGACGAGCGGTGGGTCCTACTCCCTGACTTTGATTTGACCGAGCGTGCGTAATCTTTATTTTAACTGCGCCTCCTCGATTTCTGCGTGTAATGGGACTAGGTGGGGGACGGTTCGCATTTCAGCTATTCCACGTGTCGAGCACGATGAACTTCACGCGTCTGGTAGGGTTTTTCTGAGCCGTTGGATTGCATCTTCCAGGGGTTAAGTAGTGACGTTGCGACGGTAAAATTTACATCTACTTCCATTCATCCCTTGCCTTCATCGCCATTGCCATTGCTCCTCTGCTTTCTCTGCGCTCTTTTCCCTCCATGGTGCTGGACCAACTCCGCTTATTTCCTAGCTACTTCTTCCGGTCGCATCGCCGCCGTGTAATGGGGAAGAAGAAAGGAGGTGCTATCGCCGATTCCGTGGCTACCACTGCTGCGATGAAGAAGAAGGGCGGCTCCGCCGCTGCGGGCACTAGCACCGCCGCCGGCGGGAATAAGAAAGGAACGGGCACCCGCGTCACGAATGGCGCGTGGCGTCCATCTGCGATCAAGTCCTCAGATCTTCGTCTTCTTCGCCAAGACGGAGTGTTGTCCGCCGCAGTTGCCGACGCGCACGTCCCCGGCGGCGAGGTAATCCCCTCTCCTCCTGCCGATTTTCGAGTGATGTTAATAGCGTTCATCATCCGTGGCCTCTTGTTGCCCCTGCATCCTTTCTTCAGGGGCCTTCTTTGTTTTTACGGGATCCAGCTCCATCAGCTGTCCCCCAACATCCTCCACGTAGCTTGCTACATCACCCTTTGCGAGTGCTGGCTCGGAATCGAGCCGCATTTCGGCCTCTTCAAGCGCCTCTTTAAGCTGAAGCGTCAATCGGCGTCTGGCTCCGTAGTCTATGATGTAGGCGGTTGCGGAATTCACGTCGATCCATCCGCCACCTACTTCGACATCAAGCTGGCGATGTCCGTCCAAGGGTGGAGGGACAAGTGGTTCTACGTCCGCGACGAGAAGGCTGATGGAGAACACTTCGGACTCGCACCCTTCGACCCCGCGATGCCATGCTAGAGGAGGCGTTCCTAGAAGAATGTGGTCATGCCTGGCGAGTCCGCGGAGAAAGATGTGTTGTACGAGCGCGTCTGCAACCTCGAGAGTTGCATAGACAAAGAGGAGGGAGGTTGCCCCCTCATTCGCACGTGGCTGCGCTGTCGCGTCCAGCCCCTGTAGGCCAGAGTCCATCCCATGTTTCAGTGGGCTGGCGCCGACGATGTCACTCGCGTGTCTGCCGATGGCATGTCCGTGAGTGAGGTAGATAAAAGGGTTCGACTGGTCACCAAGTACACTGCCAAGGATTTGCTCCCCAGTGAACCAGTCGTTCCTCCGTTCGATGCTGCTAATCCTCCCCCTGAGGTATAGTTGTGCTACGAAGTAGCTTAGTTTGTTGATTGCTTCTTTGTTGTTTCTTTAACTTTGTGCTAAATTGTGATCTATATGGAGGATTGGGCGGTGTCACCCTATATGCCCCCTCTTCCTGAGGGGGTTATCCCTCACGAAGCTTTGGAAGAGGACGAGTCAGAGTTGACCATCCCATCTGATATGGAGGAGGAAGCCCCCGAGTCCGGTAGTCTGGATACTCGCAAGTGCTCGCGCAGCGACGATTCTGATGCGTCGTCTCCTTCGACTCTGGAATGTGCAGGCGTTGGTGCGGAGTTGCCGATCCCTACCATTCTTGTGAGTGCCGTGGCGCCCTCTTCTCGCAAGAAGATGCGACTGCCAAAGGAGTCCTTGTCAGAGTCGGGGGAGCCAACCTTTGACTTTGCTAAGTTTGATTGTTAAGTATTCGAATACTCCTTTGTTGGTTCTTCTTTGCAGTTGCCTTTTCTTGATGTTGAATTGATCTTGCAGTCAGCAGGCGTCGTCATCTTCTGGCGACGTCCAATTTTGAAAGAATCTGGAGTCGCGACCTCCAGAGCCAAGAAAGAGATTGAGCGTGCTTCTCCTCCTCCATTGGCGGCCCACTCCGAGCACAATTCATCAAGCTCTCCACATGATGGGGAGCATCGGATGGTTGCCTGGATGACTGCACACCAGTCGACTTCGGAGTCACTGGAGGATCATGTGAGTGTAGCATCTCTTCTTCTCGTGATGCAGTCGATTTTTCCTATGGCATCTTCTGACTTTGTTGTTTTATTTTTTGCGATAGCTCCTTTGTTGTCTTCTATATCGTTGTCCTGTAGTCGACTGATATTCAATCCCTTTTGTGTTGTTTTGCAGCTGAACATAATGCCCTTCTTTGCGACGCCGCTGCCATGGAAAAGACGCTCGCCGCGGCTGTGAAGAGTCGCGATGAGGCAATCGCGGCGCGTGACGAGGCGCAAAAGCGCGAAGAGGATCTGCGTGCTTCCATCACATCTAGGGAGAAGTTGTTCGAGGAACAACTTTTCTCAATCGCCAAGGCTCTCTCAGGTATTCCCTTGTGTGAATTTGTGGTGCTTTCTTTTTCTTTTTGAATTTTTTATTGGTGCTGACTCTTGTGCCTCTACATGGTTGCAGATGCCAACGATTTGAGCTTTGACCCTCAGGCCCTCCGTCGTGACGATGCTTTGGCGGGTGCTGTTGCAGCAGTCGAGGATCGCAGCTCTGCCATGCGAGAGACGCTCTCCAACGCCAAGGGCGTGCTCAGTCGTCTCCGGGAGGAGCTGGCGCCCAAGGCTGAACATATCGACAATATGGATGAGCTGGTGGAGTCCTTTGCTGGTGGCATCCCTGCAAATTTCAAGAATTCGCTCCGCGCGGCTGGTGCGTCAATGTCACTCGCGATGGTTCAAGCCCACGGAGTCGAAGTTGATCCTGCAGCGGTCTCGAGGGCGATGCCCGTTAGCGCGGATGGCCAACAGGTAGTCTTTGCTCCCTTCGTGACTGCATGTGGCAAGTATGGGCCGAAGCTGATTAGCATAGTTGTGAAGTACTCCGTGGAGCTGTAGCGAGCTAAGAAGGCGACAAAGGCTATGGCATCAGGGGCCGGCGGAAAGTCAATGGCATCAGGTACCGCCACGTACTCGATGAGGCCCCCGAAGCCATCTAAGTCGAAGAAGCCAGTTTCTCCTCAGTAGCTTTGTAATAGTTTATTAGTTTATGTCTTTTGTCAGAACATGCCCTTTTGGCGAGTGTATCTGCTGATACTTTTGCTAATCTTTGAATGCACTCGAATCTTTTGTATGTGTGTCGATTTGGTATTCTTATTGCTTCTTGCTTGGTTTGTGGTAGGGCACATCGAGTGATCCTTTGAGGGAACCTCAGGATTCGCCACCCCTTGATGATACTTTGGCACCGCCACGCTCGAGGGTGGATGAGCTGTATCTGCTCTCGCAACTGCGTGATCGCGTGAAGCAGTTGGAGCGTGAATTGCCCGTGCTCCACGGTAACGCGGATGTATGGAAGTCAAAGGCAGAGAGGGCCACTGGCCGAGAACAATATCTGTTGGGGGAGATGACGCAGCTAGGCAACCAATTTAAGTGTTAGTTTGCTTACTCTTATCTTTTCCTTGTAGTCACTCGCAGTGGTGCTATCCTCACACTTCCGTTGTTGTTTTGTATAGTTGTCAGTGCTTGCCATCCGCAGGATGAGAAAGATAGAGTTGCTATTCGCATGCATGATCTGACCCAAGAGAAACTTCAGGAGAGTGGATACTTCTGGGTGGATCATGATCTTGCGATCACGCTGGTGACCCTGCAGGATCGTGCGTCGCGAGTGCTGTACTTTCTAAAGAAGTCAAAGTCATGCTTGAAGAACATTTATCGGACGATGTTTCCGTTGGATGTTGCTCCATCGAGCATGCTGGCCCTCCTTGCCAAGCTCCAAGATCTGGCTGCGGTTCGCGAGTGCGTAAGGCAGTAGTTGGTGGCTGGTGCCAAGCCCGCTCTATCCCGGGTGCGATTGCATAGGCCTGATGTAGACATTGTGGCTATTGCGGTTGGTTCACCCGCGCCACCAGCGGGTTCTTCTTGGAAATATGGTGCCGCACTATCAGGCGGTGGATCGCCCAGCAGAGGAGATCGTCGACTTCTTTGAGGAGCAGACCAACGTTCTTTTGTTGCAATAGTAGTTTAGTTTGTATCTTGCACATAAGTGTACCAATGTTGTAAAGTTTGTATATATGCTGTGCATAATTGATTGTCGATGATGTATAAAGAGCTTGTTAGCGTGTATGTTTTTGTGAGTGCATTGCACTATGCGACTCCTTTTCGTTAGCCTGGCCATACGCTTATCTCAGTCCCTTGTCAACCTGTCAGGTGGTTGCAACTGGGTTGATGTGTGTCAAGGGTTTCGATTTGTGTACCAGCTACTTAGGATATCGCGTTTTAGTTCATAGAACAGGTGTGTACAGGGTGGCGCAGCCTCCGAGTGGATAAGTTGCGGAAAGTAAAGGAAAACACAGAGTTTTGGGGCACTTAGCTTTATTTATTCGCGGGACAGTCCGAAGTACAATGTGTGGCTAAGTAGCCTTGGCTGATTAGCCTTATTTACAATGTAAAAGAAAAAACGACTAAGGGTAGAAGCGTCGCAGCTACGCGATGTTCCAGGGGTTGGAGTATGCGACTCCTGTCTGTAAATCTTGCAGGCGATAGGCGCCACCTGGGATTACTTCTGTAATCACGTATGGTCCCTCCCAGGGGGACTCGAGCTTGAGATGCCCTTGTTGTTTCAGCCGCAGGACCAGGTCGCCTTCGATGAATGATCTGGGGCGTAGCCTCCTACTGTGGTAGTTGCGCAAGTTCTGCTGGTAGATCGTTGATCTTTCCGCGGCAATTTCCCTTGCTTCGTCAAGGAGGTCGACGGAGTCTTTGAGTGCCAGATTTGCCTCTTGCTCGTTGTAAGTGACCATGTGCGGTGCTTTGTATCATACTTTGGCGGGTAGCACCGCTTTAGCCCCGTGCACCATAAAGAACCGGGTGTATCCTATAGCACTGTTTGGAGGTGTGCATAGGCTCCAGAGTACTGATTGTAGTTTGTCTGGCCAGCAACCCACGGCTTGTTCGAGTGGCCAGAGGAGTCACTTCTTGATGCCATTGCAGACGAGCCCATTTGCTTTTTCGACCTGACCGTTGGTCTATGGATGTGCCACCAAGGCGTAGCTGATGTTGATTCCCAGATTCTCGCAGAATTCTTGGAATTTCTTGGACATGAAGTTCGTCCCATTGTCGGTGATGATGTTGTGCGGCACTCCGAAGCGGTAGACGATGGACTCGAAGAACTTGACTGCGCTGTGCCCTGATTGATTGGTCACTGACATGGCCTCTATCCACTTGGTGAATTTGTCGACTGCGACCAAGAGGTAGACGTAGCCTCCTCGTGAGGACCTTGGGAGTTTGGCAACCATGTCGAGTCCCCATTGCGCGAAGGGCCAGGCCAATGGAATTGGCCGAAGCTCTGCACCAGGTGCGTGCGGCTTATCCGCGAATCGCTGGCAAGCGTTGCATTTTTGGACGATATCCTTGGCATCACGCATGGCCGTAGGCCAGTAGAATCCAGCTCGTAGAGCTTTGGCAACGAGGGCGCGACTGCCGCCGTGGTGCCCGCAGGTCCCCTCATGGATGTCGAGGAGAACAACTCTTCCATCGGCCGTGGAGACGCATTGTTGGAGTACTCCTATGATGCTGCGTTTATACAGTTCGCCGTTGATAACAGAAAATGCCTTGGATTGCCGCGCGATGTGCCATGCATTAGTCGGATCGTCCGGTAGCCTCTTGCCGAGGAGGTACGTGATGTACGGTTGAGTCTAGGATTTCTCAACCATCATGACGCTCATTGGTCCCTCGAGCCATGTGTCCAGCTCCAAGTCATCGAGTGTTATTGGCTCATTAGGCGGCGTAGCCCCCGAGTCCGTTGCTGCGCTTGTTTTCTTCTCTGCGGCCTTTGGCTTGATGGAGCGTTCGCAGATGCACTAGAGAAATACCCCAGGTGGTATGAGGGCGCAGGTAGAGCCTATGTTGGCGAGTGCGTCCGCCTCTTCATTGCTTTCGCGACCTATGTGCCGCAGCTCGGAGCCGTCGAAATCCCGTTTGAGTCTGTCGTAGAGGTCGCGGTAGGCGATCATGTTGATGTTCAATGCATCGCACTTGTGCATTGTCTGGTTAACCACCAACTTGGAGTCACCATATATAATGAGCCTCTTGGCGCTGCAGGCTTTTGCCATCCTCATCCCGTGTAGCAGGGCCTCGTATTCAGCTTCCTTGTTGGATGCGGTGAACTGCATTCGTAGGATATATTTCAGCTTGTCCCCTTGGGGTGATGTCAGTATGACACCTGCACCTGCTCCATCCTTTCCCTTGGATCCATCGAAGTGCATTGTCCATAGGTAGGACATATCTGGTTTTTCGGGGAGCTGGTTCTCCATCCAGTGCATGAGGAAGTCAAGGAGAACTTGCGATTTGATTGTGCCGCGCTTTTCGTATGTGATGTCTCGTTGAGACAATTCGATTCCCCAAAGTGCGACCCGTCCCGTGGCGTCGGGGTTATTGAGGATTGCCCCAGCTGGGCGTCGTTGACAACCACGATTGGGTGTTCCTGGAAGTAGTGGCGCAGTCGTCGGGCGGTCATGAAGACGCCGTACGCCAGCTTCTGGTAGTGCGGATACCGTTGTTTTGTTGGTGTGAGGACCTCGCTGAGGTAGTAGACTGGGCGCTGTACCCCGTGGACTTTGTTTTCCTCAGCTCGTCCGACCACGAGCACTGTGCTGACCACCTGGTTGGTGGTGGAGATATATAGCAACAACGGTTCCCTTTCTCGTGGGGTCACTAGTACTGGCGAAGTGGATAGCAGGCGCTTGAGGTCTTCGAATGCTTCCTGCGCTTCGTTGGTCCACTCGAACTTTTCAGCTTTGCGGAGGAGTTGGTAGAAGGGCAGTGCCTTTTCACCCATCCGACTGATAAATCGACTGAGGGTCGCGATCCGCCTAGCCAGCTGCTGGACACCCCTTATGTTTTTCGGCTTCTCCATGGCCAATATGGCTTTTATTTTCTTCGGGTTTGCCTCGATTCCTCTCGCGGAGATGAGATACCCGAGTAGTTGCCCAGATGGTACGCCAAAGGTGCATTTGTCCGGATTAAACTTGATCCGGTAGCGGTCGAGGTTGGCGATAGTTTCGCGTAAATCATCGATTAGGGAGGCTTCCTCCTTGGTCTTGATTACTATGTCGTCGACATAGACTTGAATGTTGCGACCAAGTTGATACTTGAGGCAAGCCTGCATGCACCGCTGGTAGGTGGCTCCTGCGTTTTTTAGCCCGAAGGGCATCATGTTGTAGCAGAACACACCGAAGGGCGTTGTAAACGCTGTTTTTTCTTGATCTTCCTCCTTCATTCGAATCTGATTATAGCCTGAGTAGGCATCGAGGAAGCAGAGGGGCTCGCATCCCGCGGTGGAGTCGATGATCTGGTCGATTCACGGTAGCGGGAAGTGATCCTTTGGACAGTGCTTATTTAAAGAGGTGAAGTCCATGCACATCCACAGGATATCCGTGTCCTTTTTTGGTACTAGCACCATGTTTGCGAGCCAAGTGCTTTCCTTGATCTCGCGTATGAATTTGGCGTCGAGGAGTCTATTGATTTCCATTCCGACTGCCTTTGCTCTTGGCTCAGATAATCGCTATATTGTTTCTTTGACCGGCCTTGCGTCTGGATTGACATTGAGTGCATGCTCGGCGAATTCCCTGGGACTCCTGGCATGTCCGCTGGACACCAGGCGAATATTTCCCAGTGCTCACGGAGGAATTCGACGAGCGCGAGTTCCTATGCGGGACTCAAGTTGTTGGCAATGAGGGCTGTCTTGGCGGGATCCGATGGGTGGACCTGCACTTTCTTTGTGTGCACCGATGAGTCGAAGGATAGATCGGGCGAACATGGCCAGCTTGGGGGAGGCAGACTATTGTATGTCAACTCCTTTAGTCTCGCGAGTTCTTCCTGCATGCCGAAGGACTAGGAAATTCTGTTGAATTCCCTGTCGCAACTGTCGGATCTCTTGAAGCTCCCGTTGACTATGATGACGCCATTGGGACCTGGCATTTTCATCTGCAGGTAGGCGTAATGTGGCACTACCATGAACCTAGCGAACGCGACGCGCCCGAGGATGCAGTGGTACTGTGAGGGCCAGTCGACGACCTCAAAGTCGATGCGCTCGCGTCGAAAGTTTTTCGGCGTGCCGAGGATGACGTCGAGGTTGAATTTGCCCAAGGGATACACGCCTTTTCCCGAGACGATGCCGTGGAATGTTGTGTCCGAGGCTTCTAAGCAAGCCAGAGGGATCCTCATTGCTCGCAAGGTACTCGCGAATATAAGGTTGATGCCGCTTCTGCCGTCCATGAAGACACGGCTCATGTCGAAACCTCCTATTTGCGCCTCGAGCACGAGGGGACAATGGCCTGGACGAGGTACGTGAGGCGGATGATTGCGTTTGTCGAAGGTGATGCAAGACTCGCTTCCGATGAGGTACTTAGTGGTAGATGGTGGCGAGTTTGTGGCCAAGTTGACTTGGCGAGTGATGGCCTTCTACACCCGATTAGAGGGGCGCCCTTTTTGGATCATCATGGTACCCATGGCCCGTGGGTATGGTTCGCCTCCGTGGTGCTGGTCCGGTGCAGCTGCATTCGGGGGTGGCCCGGGTGGTGGTGGCGGAGCTCCATGTGCCACAGCGCTTGGGGCGGCTCCGTAGCCCTTTCCACTATGCTACGGTTCATCTGAGCCAGTCCCTCAAGTAATTTGAGGAACTCGCGGCAGTCCTTGAGGAGGTGACTTGACTTCTTATTTCTATCATGTTTATCAATGTAGAAGTGCACAGTGCATGGCCCAAACAGTTTGTCCTCAATGGATGTTGCGGGTGCCTCATCACGATTGCGGCGCTGCCACACTTGCGTGGTCTTTCTAGATTCGCGGTATCCGCCGCTGCGGTAGCCACTGTTGCGATTGTCGCCGCGTCTGTTGGCATAGCTGGCCGCAACCATGTTGACGTCGTCGCAGTCATCATAGATGCGCATGCGGCGTTTGCCTCGGCGACCGCGTCCGTGCTCTAGTTCTACCTCGTCATCGGAGTGAACGCAGTTTTCACCGAATCTTCTCCATCCGCCCAGCGATTCGTGATTTCCATCAGGTGATCGACGGTTTTCGGCTTTGAGCGGCCCAGCTCCTCCTTGAGCTCTATGTGAGGTATGCCGCCATTGAATGCGTCAATCGTGCGGTCCTCTGAGATGTTCTCTGCGGAGTTCTTGATGATGGACCACGTTTGGATGTAGGAGCGTAGCGATTCGCCCGATCTTTGCTGGCAGCATCTCTACTCTTCGGTTGATGCGGGCCGTTTGTATGTGCCCTTGAAGTTGTGCACGAAGCTATAAACCAGCTCATCCCAGCTGCAAATGGATCCACGTGGGAGGTTGTTGAGCCAAGCTCAGGCGGTGCCTTGCAGCTATAGCTGTATGAATTGCATGGCCGTGCTTCGACTGCCGCCGTGGAGTCTGACGGAGGAGATGTGGTCCTCCAGCTAGATCTTCGGGTCCTGTAGGTCGTCGTACTTCGGGTTCTCCGACGGGAGTTTAAACCCCTTGGGCATTCATTTTTGCCTGATGGACCTGGTGAAGCATCTGGCACCACAGAGCTGTAGGGGTTCCGCGTATAAAAACTATAAATTTTACTCTACGCCCCTGAACCCCTAAAGCTGCCAGGACCTATCTATTAGTAATACAGTAACAGGAGGGGCTTTTCGTGAACTTACCCTTGAAGACCGAAAAGCGTTGTCAACGCTCAGGAGAGCGTGGTTGATGTAGACGAGCCGACCTCAAGGTCGTGATGAAGTCCTTGCGCTCCTTCTGGCTCCAACGACTTGAGTGCCTCAAGTGCGACACCTCGCAGGGATTTACACACGTCCGGTGCCTGACGATGACTCCCTCCTCCCCGATCCAGCGGCAGTTGCGGAAGTAGAGCTCCCGGATCCGAATCCCGCAGCACGACGGCACTGCGCGGTGAAGATGTCTCTCGCTCGCGCCGTCCAGACTTGGGACCATGGTCACGAGAGAGAGAGGGGGAGAGA